>WOXC01000716.1:47500-205000 GCA_011680675.1 Gymnobelideus leadbeateri | reverse complement strand
CTCTCTTTCACTTTGTTTCCCCAACTCTTGTCCCTCAACATGATGAGATTGTCGGTACAATGGAATGAATGATATCAAGTTTTCTGTTCCTGCCTCTCTGAATGATCAAAACCTTTATTGACCACACCAAATTTAAAGTCTTCCAATCACCTGTTTTTTTTTGTTTTTTTTTTTTTTTTGGAGTGCAGTTGGGGTTAAGTAACTTGCCCAAGGTCACACAGCTAGGTTTTTGTTTGTGTGTGTTAAGTGTCTGAGGCCGGATCCGAACTCAGGACCTTCTGACTCCAGGGCCGACGCTCTACTCACTGCGCCACCTAGCCGCCCCCAGTCACCTGTTTTTTAATCCTGGAAGATCTAGTGTGTAAATCAGATGGTCTATCTACTGTTTGTTATATTTCCTACATGGCCCATCCAGAATCTCTTCTTAGCTACAAATTCTAATAACATTTAGGCTTCTTGAGTGAAGTCGTTGTCTCCCCCTGTTTTTTTTTTTTTTGTACATTTACATGCTCACTACTTAAAATGAGAACTTAATAAATTCATAATAAATAATAATAGCTATTGTTCAGCCTATTTTGTAAACAGTAAAACTCAAGTTTTATAGCACATTAAGTGAATCATTTTCAAACAAATAAGTGAAAGATCCAAGGCCAAATGCAGATTTACTAATATCTCTAGTGTTGTTTCCATTTCCCCCACTACCTTTCCAATGAATTAGTTAATCCATCCCTTTGAAGCCTAACTTGCATAAATGATTGAAAATGTCTGAGAGTGCCAAGATCTACACTTCTCTTCAATAGACTAAGTATGGATTCATGGCAGACAACCTTCTGTTAAATTTTTTATAAAATATTATCTAAAATGTGCAGTTATTTAAATTTCAAGAACTATAAAAGTAGTGTGCTCATCTTCCTCTTTCAGTCTCTCTTCTCTCTATCTCTCTCTCTCTCTCTCTCTCTCACACACACACACACACACACACACACACACACACACACACACACCAACCAATTTAATAATGAACCACCTAAAGAACGAAAAAAAAATAAATTTCCTCTTCATCTATCAAGCCCTAGAATACAACCAGCCTCCCTTCTTCTCCTTCCTTCTACTATGCAATGCCATAATAGAAGGCCAATCTCTCTTTTCCTGATTAGACAGCATCTCATAAGTTCATTCTCTAGATAAGTTCATCCACTTTGTGTTCCATTGTGATTCTGGTAACTAACCCAGTCAGAAATTTAATCTATTAACTCCACAGTGTTAGACCCTGTGGTGGAAAATGTGGAAGAAGTGGGTCCTTGCTGCAATGCTGTGGGGAACATATATATTAGCTATTTTTATCATGTGTGCTACTCAAGTAAGTAAATATCTGATTCTTCTCTCAACAACTGAATTGGAGAAAACTATATTCCTCCCCGACCCCTGGTTGTCCTGAGTTGTTTTACTGGAAAGAGAGAAATGTTCCCACATAATTTCCTGGCTTTAAATATGGCATAGCAAATATCTCCCAGGAAAGGTAGATGATCCAGTCAGAATATCTCAAATGGAACTCATGGTCTTGTGATTTGTCTTGATTTGTCTTGCTACCTTCTGACCACTGTCCCATGAATGATTTCATAGAAAATCTCCATAGAGGTAATTAAAAAAAATTGAGTCTCACTTTTATCATTTGTAGGAAGCATGATTTGGGATTCTCTCCCATAAATTTTCAGAAGTTTTGAGGAAGACTCACTGACAAAAGTGACCTCATGAAAATATCTGCCTCCTTATGTGGATTGTTTTGACAGTAATATGAAAATATTTTAAGTTGTTGCTGTTTAGTTATTTTCAGTCATATCTGACTCCCTGTGACCCCATTTGGGATTTTTTTGGCAAATATATTAGAATAGTTTACCATTTCCTTCACCAGCTCAGTTTACAGGCAAAGAAACTGAGGCAAACAGTGTTAAGTCATTTGCCCAGAGTCTCACAGCTAGTATGTGTCTGTGACTGAATTTCAACCTAGGTCTTTCTGACTCCAGGCCCAGCTCTGCATCTATGGAGCCACCTAACTGCCCCTTCTAAGCAGGGTAAAGCAATAACTAATATATGTAGTATTAAAATAGTCTTGTTGCTGTTGAAAAAATAATCATAGTAAAATCAAGTGATTTTTTATGTGTTTCAAAACTCTGATTTCATTAGATGAGGGGATCTCCTTCCAGGGATGTAGATCAGTGATTTACTTATCACTTATAATATCATTAATTATTTTGGACACTGAGAGGTAATAGAGCTTGTGTATGATCACACAGAGAGCATGTAAACAGAAATAGACCTTGCACTCAGATCTTCTTTACTTCAAGGATGCCCTTCTACCCATGATAGCATTTTAAACATCAAGTATTTGAAGAAATCATTTTTATACAATCCTTAGCTCTTTCAAAATCACATGCATGCACATGCACACATATACAAAACGTATACGCATTTTCTAGATATAATCACTTGAATGATCTTTTAGACTAAAATCTAAGGATGCACAATATAAGCCCCTCCTGCTTGCTAGACGTTTGTCTGCAAATTCTAACTTCATACTGGGACAATCACAAAATATACTGAAACATGCACCTCAGGTGTAATATCACATCATTTGAATTATTACTGTATGAAAAAGGAGAGGAGTCGAAATGGAAAAATCTGGTTGAACTAGGTGATATTAAAAGTGAAGTAATATCGCAATTCTGCTGATCCTACAGATTACATTTAATGACACAGAAGTAGAGTGACCTAGTAACTAAAGCACTACAACTGGAGTCAGTAAAATTTCAGTTTGAATCTTATCTCAGACACTAGCTATGTTACTCTAAAATCTCTGGGTCTCAGGTTCCTCTTCAGTAAAGTATGGATAATGATAGCATCTATTTCTGAAGATTATTGATATGCTCAAAGCAGATCAATAAGTAAATCACTTTCCAAAATGTTAAAGTGTTATGTAAGTGTAAATTGTTATTATTATTATTAATATTATTATTATTAATCAGATCATTAATATGGAAAGAGAACTGGCCACTTTGTACTTTTGACTTCAAAATATAGCCATTCAAGGTGATCTTACTATTGATTCATTATTAGGGAAACAAAGAGTTATTAAGTGCTATAACCTGTTGGTGTGTATTTTACTCTGTTCATATAAACCAGTGAAGCAAGATCAATTTCCTCCTCGGTTGAATTAGTTTTCTTGTGGGCACCTCAAGCATACATGCAAGTACAGCTTCCAAGAAACAAATTTATTTTCCTGAAATGATGGTCTTTATTGGCAACATCTAGTTCTTTTAATTTTACAGTTGGTTTCCCAGTTATGATCTCTGTTTTCATGAAGCATGAGAAAAATCCTAGAACAGTTCAATGTGCTTACCATAGAGTTTGTGAATTAGTTGCTCCTTCAAATTGGCAGCAAATGCAGACAGAAACTGCTCTGTCAGTAACCCAGTCGTCCTTTTCCTCTTCCTCCTCTTCCTCCTCCTGCTCAGTGTATCCTCCTGAGTATCAGAAGCATCTTTCTGCCATGCATCTCCAGTTAGCCATGGATCAGATATATTTTGGTAGGGTTGGTTAAGTAGGTTTTGGAATCCCAGGCCAAGGTTGGGAAGATGGGAATCTTAGTCCCAGATCTGCCATCAACTACTTGTATAAAGTACTTAGCCTATCTGAGACTCAGTTTCCCCAACTATGAGAAAGAACAAATTTTCCCCTTAGCTTTGACGCTGGTAGAATTTCAGCAACAGTTCAAGTCCAGGTCTATGGGTAACCATCACATGCCCCTTGTCCTGAGTTTGTAAAAGGACTGACTCAAGCATAGGCCAAAACTAAATGATTTTAGAGAGCCTTACTATGGTGTGAAAGAGATAATAAAATAATAGAAGGAAAGAACTTGAGGAAAGAATGAAGCATTCTAAAAATGTACCTCTGTGGAGATATTACCATTGTTTTTAGTATCTTAACCAGGTGCTCATCTCTGTTGGAGCTAAGATACCTGTGTGTTTTATTTTTTTGGTTTTGTTTTAGGTGAAGAAAAAATTAAATTCTTTTTGATGCCTGTGTTGCCTGTCCTTCATGTTTGAAGGAAGGGATGTGCATTTTAAATGTCTCCTCTAGCTCTGTTCTGAGGGGCTCTGGCTAGCCTGGAAGGGACAGCCATTAGAGAATAAGTGAGAAGTGACACGCTCAGCCTCTCAGAGGGTTTCTTCACGTCCACTTTGGTACCTCTCATTACATTGCTCGAATCCATTAAGACAGAAACAAGGTTATCCCATGAAATGTTTTTGTGACTAAAGAGGACATCCAGCTCTTTAATCAGTGACAGAACATCTACTCTGACAAGACTGAGTGATACAGTGCGCTCCACTACCACCTTTGCAGCTGAGGGGAAATATCACTTACAAGGACAGACAATATTCTCATTAAATTGCCATTGGTTGATCTATCAATGCTCCAGTGAAAATAATTATTCTGAATATGTTTGATGTAAATGTCTATGTCAAATGAAACCTCATTTTATATTTTGCGGATGTCTGATCCATGATAATTCAGCTAATGCCTTTAGGTCATGGAGATAGCAGTCTGTTCTCCTAAGCTCTCATAGGGGCTGTGGTGACATGCTACTGGGGGATGGGGGGTGAACTACTCCCCCTCCCACTTTTTTTTAAATCAAAGTTGCTGTATAAGTAGAGTGTGCTGTCTGCCATCTTCTTTCCTGTCAACAGAATCAGAGCTAAGAATGGAATTTAAAAGAACACCAGGGGTAGGAGCTAAAAGGAAGATGGAGCTAACAATGAACTAGGCAGGATGATTTAGCACAAGATATATAAAGAAGAAGAGTATTCAGCTAGACTTACAAACATATAAGCCATTTTTCTGAGAGACAAAATGGATAGAGTTTAATCATCAAATTGTAGAATTGATAGAAATGCTTGAGGTCATATAATCCAATCTTAGCATTTGACAAACTGGAAAACTGAGTCACAAATGATGTGACTTGCTCAAAGTCATCTACCTAAGAGCCAACAGCAGAATCCCAGTTCTCTATTCAGAAAATCATAGAATCTCTGTTTTGGAAAGCTACCTCTCTCTGAAATAATTTGTTCTGACTTGTACCTGCTAATATAATTTGCAAACCTGTGGCTTTTCACTTTCAGTTTTTTAAGAGCAGAATCACCCTTTAACAATATCCCAGGGGGGAAAATGATTACAGAGTCTGTGTCTAGGAAATCATTGCCTTATTGAGCTTTCCATTCCACCTTGGTAGAAATCTAATTGTTAGGAAGTTTATTTTTGTGTGTTTTATTTTTCCCCTTTACATCAAATCTAAATGGGCTTCTCTGAAACTTTGAACTATTGCTTCTATTTGAATTAATTAAAATGTATTGTTTTCACTGTTGCAGGTATTAGGGGCAGAGAAGACAAATACAAAAATGACAAAAGTGTTGCCCTACAGAGCCCATATCATGATATCAAGGAGATAACACAAATAAGGGAATAATGACCAGGGAGCTTTGTTTTAGGAAGCCATAGGAATGGTGAGTAGACATATATGGCACTGTATTTGATTACTATTCCTAAGAAGTAGAAATTCAAAGAAGGTAAGAAGTAGAAATAAAAAAGACTTCCAGGTTGGGTCTTCGCAAGTATGTGTTAATTTCAGGTTTTAGATGATTTTGTACTTGCTCATTTGTTTATTTATTCACCAGTAGACCCAGGGACCAAGTCCCAAAGATATGTAGTTCTGCCCTCTAGATCAAGTAAAATGAACTTCCTCAAATATTTGAAGACAGATATCAATACCTTCTTGTCTTCCATATTCCACACAACCATCATAACCACAAATATATCCAGTTCCTTCAGAGACACTTATATACTTTCTATGGTTTCAAGATATCTGACCTTCTTGGTTATCCATATCTGAATAGATACACTCAAGCTTCTAAATGTTCTTCCTAAAATGTGGCATGAAAAATGAGCATAATTCTCAGGCTGTAGTCTAAGCATGCCAAAGGAGGATGGGATTCCTACTTCCTTTGTTCTAGGAACTGTGTTTCTATTAATGCAGCCTAAATTAAATGGACATGTTTTGACTGTTTTGTCATACTGTTGGATCAGGCAGAATTTAGGATTGATGAAATCTTCTGTAAATAATCCAAATCCACTCAACAGAATAGCTTCCATATCTTTGCATCTTGTCCACATGGCTAATTGTAAATTCCTTGCTAACATCTAGCTATATTAACATCAAATATTTCTATGATTTACTAGTCAAGCAACCCTGTCAAGGAGGGCAATGAGATACTCTTGCAGTACTTGAGTTTGACAAACCCATTCTGGCTCATAGTGATCATTGCTTCCCTTTCTAAGGAACTGAGCTTAATAACTTATAGTTTGATGGATATCTTTCATTTCCTCTTTGAAAACTGTGGCCACATTTTCCTATCTGCAGACTTTTAATACCTCTCCCATTCTTTAGAGATCCCCAAACTTCACCAACCATGGCTCAGTAATCATATTTCACAATTATATCATTATGTGGAAATGTTTCCTTGTCTCCACTCATATTGCTACCATGTTAATATAATTCCTCATCACTTCTCTCCTAGACTAGAACAATGATTTCCTAACTGTTCTCTCTGATTCAAATCTCTCCCCTTTCCAACCGAACCACCACAGATTTGCTAAAGCTATTTTCCTTAAGCACAGAGATAAACAGCTGACTCAACTACTCAGTAAGTTCCAGTGGTTCCCTATGACCTGTGGGATAACATACAAACTCCTCTGACATTCAAGTCCTTCACACACTAGCTCCAACCAGACTTCCTGGCTTTAATAGACATAACATCATAAAATTCATGGTCCATCCAAATTGTTCTTCTTATCCCTCTTTACAGATGATATCCCATCTCCCATTCCTGTGCTTTTCCCACAGGTTGTACCCTCTTCCTGCAAGATATCCTTTCCTCTCTTCTGACTCAGAATTCCTAGTTTCCTTGAAAGGGCAGCCCAGACACCGCCTTAAAAATACAGCACTTTTCCTGGTACTCATTTCCCACACACACATAGCTCTGAATGTCTTGTATTTGTCTTGTATATATTTTGTATAAAGTTATTTTGTATACCGTATAAAATGTAAGCTCCTTAAAGTTTGTATCATTTTTGTTCTTTTATCTCCAACATCTACCATAGTGCCCACCCCATGTTAGATGCTCAGTAAATGCTCATTTAACAAATGAGGATAGTTCATCGGTGCCCGAACATACACTCTTTTTAGGCAGATAGATTTTCTCTTACTCTCTCCTCCCTTACTTTGGCTTTCAGTTCCACCTCTTTTTTTTGGTCTCTACTTCTTTCTGTAGAGAAATTTTCCCTCTTGTGAAAAAAAAGAAAATAACAGTCAAATAGATGTGCTTTCTCTCTGCTCTACTTTTTTGTCACTTCAGCTATACCAGATAATGTTTCTATGTGATCCTTGAGCTTTTACAGTCCCCAAAATTGCTTTTAAAATTCCATTTTGTGATCTTAGCTATCATTGCTGCTAGCCTTAGTTCATTTAGGGATTTAGAGTTCCTGCAAGTCTCCCTACAGGACCATGGAATTCTTTTTTAATTATGCCCTGCTCTTGTTTCCATCTTCTCTAACTTTTAAAGTTTGAGTTTTTCAAAGAGTAACCTGTGTGTCCACACAGGTCTCATTCTATTCGTGACTATTATAAACATTTCTGCATATGTTAGCAGAATTTGGGGGTTTAAGAGCATGAAATCTCTTTTGAAGCTGGAGAAGATGTGGGAAAACAACTCAGCTAATAGCTTTCAGAAAGGCAATACTAGATTAGGTCTGATACTACAGTTTCATTATTATGTAACACTAGACTGATACACAATGTAGATTCCATAGTAATACTAGAAATTTCTGGATTAATATAAATACCCCATTAATACAGTTCAATTCATAAAAAGCTTACTAAGCACTTCTTATGTACAAAGACATGACTAGGCATTAATGATACAAAGACAAAGTGAAAAGAAGTCCCTTCCCTCATAGAGTTTACACTCTCTTCAGAAATGCCAATACAATAAGATAATGAAATACAAAATCTCTTGAGGAAGGAGAGATACTAAGGACTTGGGAGAACAGGACAGTCTTCCCATAGGTGGGAGCCCATGAGGCAAATCTTCAAACAATATAAGACTTCTCAGAGGGAGGAAAGGTGAGTGACAGATGACCATGAGTTTGGGTGACTAAAAGGACAGTTTTGTCTTCAAAAGAAATAGGGAAGTTTGGTGGAGTGTAGGTTTAAAAGAAAAAAAATAGTTTCATTTTGGACATGCTGAATTTACAATAATTATAGTATATACTATTGGGCATGTCTATCAGGAAGTTGCTTATGTGGTACTGGAACCCAGTAGAGAGGTTAGAGGCTATTTATATAGAGATCGATAGATTTGTGATTCATCTACATAGAAGTCAATAAAGGGTAAGTAATAAGACCCTACCATGTAGCAGCCACTATCCCAGAATTTGCATAGATAGGAGATGGCCATCAAAAGAGGCTTCAGAGACAAGAAGAAGAGAGCTTTGGGTGGAAGCACTCATATTTAGGGGATGGTCTGTCAGCACCTTCTGTCACCTTCATAGACATACCATTAGGACAACACTAAGAATGATACATACCCAAGTTCAGCGCTGTGGGCACCATAATGGTGCTAAATATCCCAACTGCTTTGTCTCCTTCACAACACTCCCTCTTCTCTTTCCAAAGATCTGCACATGTCAATTTACACTCTTTAGATCTCAGAGAATA
Source organism: Gymnobelideus leadbeateri (assembly GCA_011680675.1). Lineage (NCBI taxonomy): Eukaryota > Metazoa > Chordata > Mammalia > Diprotodontia > Petauridae > Gymnobelideus > Gymnobelideus leadbeateri. The sequence goes on along the minus strand of WOXC01000716.1, from coordinate 196,173 downwards.
GCGAGTACCACTATTCATATACCAGCCTCCCCCTGACTCTAGCATCTCTAAACAGACCAGTAGAAAATCCTGTTCCATCAGCTTCCACTCAGTTGAACTGTTCCTGGCAGGGCTGAGAGCATTCAAAGGAAGTCTCCACCCCACTGTGCATGGCAGCATCCATGCTCACTCCCTGCCTCTCAGCCCCAGAGTGTTTTAATTTTCTGGCAAAGCTTTCATGGGGTGATGACATAATAATACACATGTCAAGGATTGCCTTCTTTCTCTATTCCCTCTCTATAAAGAGAGAGAAAGCCTTAGCATAACACTCAGAGAAACACTGAATAAGCACGTTCTGGGCCTGGCTGTCATCAAAGGATATGGCTCTTTATGATATGACTGGGGTGGGTACTGTGTGTGTCTTGTTTCCACTATCCAAAGATACATGAACACAAGGACGCATCTTCACACTCAGTATACATAAAAACTTTAATAATGGAATTCTGAATCTCATATAATGGATCAAGATGAAATCAAGTCACCTCACACATTAAGGCTGTGCAGGAATGGAAACTGAAGACAAAAAGGAGCACTAGTGTTCCTATGATGCCATGACCCAGTCCCAAAGTGTTTGGTATATAATATGCTTCCATGGTCCCTCAGGCTTACACCAGATGCTCCGGAATGAGATGGCCAGTCTGAAGAACACCAGACACAGGATGTAGCATGATACCACTTTCCACATGCTTGCTCTTGATCACTGATGCTGGAGAGTGAGAGAATGCAAGTACCTCAGATAGTTCCTTGACCTTCTCTTACTCATTTTCAATGACTCACAACATCACAGGGAGAAATGGAGCATGATGGGAGTGCTTTTTTTTTCTTCTCATTCACATCCCAAGTGTAGGGAGTCACAGTATTGGGCACATGAACCTCAAGCTTCTCAATAAAACTACAGACAATATAGTGGAAAGGTATCAGCTTTCCTCATATTTAAAAAAAAGTAGAGCTAGCATCTTGCACCATGCGTAGTAGATTTCCCCTGAGTCCACATGCCATGCCAGCTGATGGCCCCAAATAGGCCAAGTGAGTTCTGGCTAATAGCACAGCCTCTTCCTCCAGTATCTTAGGGGAATCCATAGTGTAGGAAGGAAGCTTGTGCCCCTTGGATCAATCAGGTATCAATATGGGGAGGGTGTAAAAATAATATGGTTTTCACTATGAGAGTAAATGGAGAAAGAGAGCTGGGCTGAGGAGAGGAGAAATGAAAGCAACATCGTCTATACTATTCAGTCTTGGGACATGCCCCTTTTTAATAAGTTTTAGGGAAGTAGGAGTATTTATTGGCACCTATATCTATCTATGATTATAAATTTTGTTGTATCAGAGCCTCTACTAAGTACTTACAAAAATTGGGAAGAGAAACAATAATTAAAGTTGTGTTCAGATCTTTTTGGGTTCTGTATATATATATATATATATATATATATATATATATATATATATATATATATATATATACATACATATAAGTTGCACAGTTGAGCTTACCCCCTAATCTTCAGCACCCAAAGAAGGTCATATAGTTTTGAGTATAGAATCTGTAGCAGTCAATAAATTTTTATTCAGTGCCCAACATAGGCCAAGCACTGAGATAAGTGCTAGGGATATAAAGAAAGGCAAAAGACTATTTTTTGAGGACCTTACACTCTAGTTGGGAAGACAACATGCAAAGAAATGTGTGTAAGCAAGCTACATTCAGGATAAATAGAAAATAATCAACAGAGGGAAGGGACCAGGATGAAGAGAGATCATGAAAGGCTTCTTGTAAAAGATTGTATTTTTTTTTCTAGGACTTGAAAGAAGCCAGGAAAACTAGGAAGTGGACATGAGAAGACTGTGAATTCTGAGCACAGGGGACAACCAGTCAAAATTCCAAGAGCTGATTGAGTTTCTTGTTAGCAGAACAGCAAAGAGGCTACTGTCACTGAAATATACAGTATAGGGGCTTATAAGGTGCAAGAAAACTGGAAGGGAGGGTAGGGGGGCCAACATGAAGGACTTTTAACACCAAAGTGAGGATTTTATATTTGATCAGTTTTTAGTTTCTTGTACTTAGCACAGTGCCTGGCACTTAGTGGGCACTTAATAAATGTTCCTTAAACAGCTAGGTGACATAATGGATGGTCAGTCAGAAAGATCTGAGTTCAAATCCATATTCAGATACTTACAAGCTGTGTGAACCTGGGCAAGTCACTTAATCTTGTTTTCCTCAGTTTCTTTGTCCGTAAAATGAACCAAAGAAGGAAGTAGAAAACCATTCCAGTATCTTTGCCAAGAAAATCCCCAATTGGGGTCACAAAGAGAAATGACTGAACAACAACAAAATGTTTCTTGATTGATTGATCTATCCTGAATGTGATAGAGAGACAGGAGTTATAAGTCTGAGGATTACATGGTGTATCCTTCACTTTAGGGAAATCTCTTTGAGAGCCAAATGGAAAATGGACTGGAGTGGGGAGAGATTTCTTCAAGAGAGTTTACCAAAAATGCTAGCCTAGACTGAGGTGTTTATGTGGTTCTGCTTATACTAAAACAAAAACAAAGAAAAAAACATTATTTACAACTCCTCACTGAAAGACTTACTTTTTACTAGGCAGAAGAAATAAAATGGTTTATTTAATGAAATAGCACAATAAGGAAGTTGCACTAGAACATTTTTCCTTTAAACCTGGCACACACTCTACCATAAGTACGTATATAATTAGGAAAGAGAATGAGCCCATCTAACAAACAAATGTAGAACAATACATGTGGCCAGGACATACTTGTCAAAAGATACTTGCTTAAGAAACATGTGTGGCCAAGTTTCATGTGCAGAGGATCCTTTCTGTGTCTGATGCCTGAAGGGCACTGAAACCTTCTTGTGATAACATCACACTGCTCTTCTGAGCCTGGTGACTTACTCCTGGTCTTCTGAGTTCTCTACTCTTCTGTTCTCATGGTTACTAATATATGTTGCTATACTAGGCACAGAAGAATTTCTGACTTCCAGAATTTCTGTTTTCCTTTGCTTACTTCAAGTCCCAGCCAAAATACAAACTTGTTTTGTTTTTTCTTAAGTCTTCGTTAATGTTAGTGCCTTCTTCAATTTTGTTTTATTTTTTCTTAAGTCCCCATTAATGTTAGTGCCTTCTTCAAAGATTCCTTCCAGACTATCCTTTTTGTATCTTCCTTGCACAAAGGTATTTTTTGTTTGTTTGTTTATGCATGTACTTTGCCTCCCCCATTGGATGGAGAGCCTCCTGTGGGCAGCAATTGTTATTTGCTGTTCTTTGTTTCTTTGTTTCCCCAAGATGTAGCTCCGGATCTATACAGTGAGTACTTTATTTCTTGAAGGGTGATTTCTAGGTTCTTTCTTTGATCATGGCTTTCGGGTAGTCCAATAATTTTTAAATTGTCTCTCCTGGATCTATTTTCCAGGTCAGTGGTTTTTCCCATGAGATATTTCACATTGCCTTCCAATCTTTCATTTGTTTGGATCTGCTTAACAGCATCTTGATTTCTTATAAAGTCATTAGCTTCCATTTGCTCCAGTCTAACTCTGAAGGAATGAATCTCCTCAGTGAGCTTTTGAGATTCTTTTTCCATCTGGCAAATTCGACTTTTTAAGGTATTCTTCTCCTCATTGCCCTTTTGGACCTCCTTTGCCATTTGAGTCAGTCTATTTTTTAAGGTGTTGTTTTCCTCAGTTAGGCTGTTGACCCTCATTTCATACTTTTCCTGCATCCTTCTCATTTCTCTTTCTAATTTTTCCTCCACTTCTCTTATTTGATTTTTAACGTCCTTCTTAAGGTCCTCTATGGCCTGCAACCTGCTCATGTTTTCCCCTGGGGCTTTTGGAGCAGGACTTCTGACCTCACAGTCCTCTTCCTTCTCCATGCTTCGACCCTCCTTGCCCCCAAAGTAGGAGTCCAGGTTTGCATTTTTCTATTTAATTTGTTTCCTTTGCCTTGGCATGTTGTCACTCAATTACTTGACTTTTGGGCTTGTTGCCACACTATGGCTTTTTGCCGCCAGATAGGGGAATTTTTGTCCTGAACATGTGGGGGGGCAACTTCCGTTTCTGGCAAGATGGAAACCCACACATGACCTCCACCCCAGATCACAATCCAGATCCAGGGAGGTTAAAGCAAGGGCGGTTACCCCCCCCCCCCCAGCCAAGACTGATCGCTGGATCTCCTTACAGTTCGCAGGCCAGGAGCTGGAGCTGCCTCTGAAAACTACAAAATGGTGTGTCTCCTCAGTGGCCTCTAGCCCCCAGGGGAGGAAGCTGACTTGTTCCCCAAATACTGGTTCCAAAGTCCATAGGGCACTAACCTCTCACTTTGTCCTAGGCATGTCTATGTTGATAATTCTGGAATCACCACAGCTGCTGGTGTTCTGGAGTCCCTCCAGCTGGCTGCTGGCCCTGCCACCCTGGGGCTAAAACCCCGACTCAGGCGGACCGGACCTGGGCTCGGCTCTCCAGCAGGCTGGGCTGTCGGCTCCCAGAGGGCTGCGCTGGTCCTTCCTGCAGGGCTGCTGGGCTGTCCTCAGTGGGAGGTCAGCTTCTCTGTGTCGTTCCATGGGTGCTGGGGCTCCAGAAGTTGTTCAGAGTCCCCTTTTACATAGTTGGAGGAAATCTGGGGGCAGAGTGGCTTGGATGCGCTGTTTCTACTCCACCATCTTGGCTCCGCCCCCCACCCCCATGAGTACTTTATAAATGCTTGCTTACTTCCAACTTTAAACTTTAGCTGGAGCCCTGAGTAAGTTGTTGCCTCTCTTAATAAGGGGAAGAGATGGCTCTGCCATTTCTCTCTTAGCCCAGAACCCAAAGGTTCAAATTTCCGCTCCAAAAGTAGGACCTTCATATATCTAATCATCAGACTAGAGAAAATGCCTTAGCTTTTGTTTCTCTTCCTAAGGAGAGATCTATCAGCTATTTATATCAGTTCACAGCATCTTATCTTTGTATGGGCTTTTATCTCTAAAAGGACAATCTTTCCTTCAGAGGTCAAAATCATTTAGAAGACAGAACAGCTAGATAGTTAAGTAGAGCCCGCGATTATTTAATGTTTGTTTCTCTGTCTCTGTTTCTTTTTTCTCCCTAGGTCTCTGTCTTTTTATACATCTCTGTCTCTCTCTTGCTCTGTCTTTGTATGCCTGGTGCTTAGCACAGTGACTAGCATAGAGTAGGAACTTCATAGGTGTTTATTAATTGATTGATTGAAATATAGAGGCACACCTCCCTCGTCTGCCACAGATATTATACTGGACTGCCAGCAGAGTTAACTCTCACTGTTATTTAAAGTCTCCTTCCAAAGTGTCTCAATCTTCAAATTGTTTATCGATATTGACTGTATTAACCAGAGGATTCCTGGTCTTCTGCTCTTAGTAGGATATTTAATTATTAAATAAGATTTGTATCTTGAGACTGACCATTCTAATTTGCATGTGTAGCCACAACTGCAGTTAAGTTCACTTTGCCTAGTATGGAAGAGATTAAAGTCCACGGAAAATTGATATGCTATTAAAGGCTTGGCTACATCACTTTCTTGACCCCTCCTCTTGTTTCTAAAGCTCAAGATATGAATCAGGGAAACATATTCTGGAAATTAAATGTATACTACAGCTTCTGCTATTTAAATTTGTTCCTTCACACATGCTGTTTGCTTTATTTTACTTTTACTGTGCGTGGACTGTTCAAAACTGACACCCATAAAAAATAATGCCACTGCCTCGAAATAGCGGTGTCTTTGTATGTACAAGGCTATAAATAAGCATGGCAGTTAAACTTCTGTGCTTTTAAACTTTCGCCCCTTAATCTCTGTCACAGTAAGAGGCCTATCTGGTCTGTCTTCTCTTTTGCCTATGATAAAATGCTTATGCGGCAGTAATCAGTCTTATGTCCTCCCCTCCTTCCCATTTATTTATTTTTAATTTCCAAGTTTCAGACATCAACTTGCTTGGGAGTTTTCATGGCATCCACCTCTGCTCTCACTCCCAACAGGCTTCCCAGGAATTAGAGTGGGGCAGGATGCAGCCCCTGTGGCAGCTTCCCACACCTCCAAATACTGTCATCTATCTGCCTGTCCCAATTTAATCTATGGTCCTGCACACCAATGATATAGCAGCTTAAGGGATGGAGGACAGATATTTTCCCCTCATTTTGTTCTTTCCAAATATCATAGACTTCCTTTCACATAGCACAAGATTTCTAATTAGATGGATCTTCTTCTCAAAAAACTTCAAACAAAGAATTCTAATTTCTTCCAAATTTGGGTAGATTTTCTGTCTCTTGATCACTAGATTTTACAGTTCCATGTATCCTGCAGATGCTCAAGGCTGCAAAACCTTTGTCACTGCATGTTATTTGCAATATCTCCCTCCCCTCTTTCTAACCCATTAGTCAGTGTCCAATATTGCAAGACCTAATAAAAAAAAAACTTACAATATTTTACTCTTTACCTTTCAGTTCACAGCAGTGGAGTTGTATGTATGTATGAAATTTTCTAAATATATTTCAACACATATTTTTGTTATTGATCTAGATTATTGATGATGATGATGATGATGATCTTGATAAAGGAAACATTATTAACCACAACATTGTCATTGGGCCTCTACTTCCTCATCTGTAAAACAAGAAGTCTGAACCAAATAGCCTCTAAAGTTCTTTTCAGCTTTGCATCTATGATTATCCATGATCTTGCCATCCAATGCACTAATTTAAATTATTTTGAGACATATAACAGACAAAATGTGAGGAAGGGATAACCCAAGGATCAATGCTATTCCCATAAAAACACAAGACATTGATCTTATTTCTATATGAGGACTTTCTCAGTGAATACCAAGTGTTTTAGCAACTTCATGCTATAATAACAGGAGCTATCATATCTATGTCATGACTCATGAGCAATCAACCTTGCTCCTTGGGCCAGTGTCACCCATAAAACCAAAGGTCAGCATTCTGACCAAGCTTTCTCTGTTATAGAAAGAGCTTATAATGTGCCAGTGCAATATTTTGTGAGAAGAGGGGTCAACCAGATGGAAAGAGATGGTTTCTGTCCCTGCAATGCCATTTTCTCTTATTGAAATTGTGATAATAAGGTGTAGCCTTTGGACAAGGATGAGCTCATGAGGCCTGTGATGTGGTATGAGAGACTGGAATCTGGGCCAGAGCACAGCAACCACAGATATATCAGCCAAGAAAAGAATTAGCTATAACATCCAGATTGCAGGTGGCTACTTCTAGACTAGAATGAGTTCTATCAGTCAGTCATTCAACAAACATTTCATTAGTACATATTCACTATCTGCCAGACATTGCTAAGTACAGTAGATACAAGTAAAGACAAGAAATCAACAACAAAACAAGTATTGGCTTTTACAGAGCTTCCATTCTCATGCCAAATTGGAGAGACAATATGAAAATAACTATGTATTGATGAAAGATGTGTGTGTGAGAGAGAGAGAGAGAGAGAGAGAGAGAGAGAGAGAGAGAGAGAGAGAGACCATTGTTGATTGTGTGCATAGTCATATTGTTGTTATTTCCATTCCTGTTGGATTCTTTGTGATCCCATGTGGCTTACAGAGATATATGAATAGACGATTTTTGAATCTTACCCTCATAACATTATTCTAGGAGAAATATATATATATATATATATATATATATATATATATATATATATTTTTAGGGTTCAAACTATTTCTCACTATCTCAAAATGGGGGCATGTCACAAACTATATATAAAGATGTCACTCCATTCTTATAAAATCTGAATTACACAAAAACCATCACAAATAGCGAACACAGTAAACAAACTCCCTCATCCATGCCTCTTATGAAGGAAAAATCTGCTCTACATGTCAGCTTCTTCCTAGTCTTTTTTCCCCTACAGAGACCTCTCTTATGAAAGCTTGGAATCATATGTCCTCTTTTGAAGAAGTGGTCTAGAAGCAATCACCCTCCTCCTCCAAACTGTTACCAACTCTCCCTTTCAAGAAGGTATGGAACAATGAGTAATTATTCTCTCCACCAGTAAAGATAGTTTTATGCCCTGGTTTGGTATCCAGTTTCAAAACTTAACACATTATCTTTCCCACAAAACTTGTATACCCTTCTCAGAATTCCTCTAATGCTTTTGAAGGCACCATCATCCTTCCAGTTACCTAAGTTTGCAACCTAGGTGTCACCTTCAGCTCCTCAATCTATATTACCCCCATATCTAATCAATTGCCACATCTTGCTGATTTTACCTTCCTAATATCTCTAATATGGCCATCTAGAGATGAGGGAGAAAAAAAATCACACGTGGAGGACTGCCATTGAAAATGCACAGAACTGGGAGAGGACATGTTTTGGGTGAAGAACAGATTATGTCAGATTAATAGACTAGATAAGAGGAATGCTTCAATTATAGTATACCCAGATTTTAACTAAACTCTTAACATTATGTTTCTATTATACATGTTGGAAAGATGGTGACATGCAGACTAAACAATCTTATAGAAAAATGAATTTAGAACTTGTGAATGGCTGGACTGAAAGAATAATCATTGAAGGAATGGTTGATTCTAACTTGGGGGAAAAATCTCTAATGGGTGAGGGGTAAAGAGAGGGAGAGGGAGAAAATTAGAACTTGTGAGAAATTTAGAACTTGTAGAACTGAATGTTGTAAACTAAAAGTAAATACATTTAAAAGAAAAAAAGATTCTGAAAATTGTCAGAATTTGAAGGTTAAAAAAATCTCTAATGAAGAGGTTTAGGGATCCTTGCTTGTTAAATGTATTTACCATTTTGTCATTGCCTCAAATAAGGGAATAGACGATAGCTTATCAAATTTTCAGATGTCAAAAAAGGAAAGATAGGTGACCTACTAGATGACAAAGCCAGTGGGTGAGGGGACTGGGAAAAAAAAGGAAACAAAAACAACACACAATAATCTCAATAGGCTTATGGGGCATTGTGACCTCTACCACTCCCTGGTGTGTTCTGAATCAGATTAAATATAATTGGAAAATATTTAACAAAATAAATAAAAATACAATGAAACATAGATAATATTAATATGTGGTTTTATAAGTCAATATGCTGCTACGGAATCCTCATGTATTATTTAGTGGTTCACATTTCTATTTGAATTTGATATCACTGGGCTAGAGCCTTGCATAAAATCTAATAAGAAGAAATTTAATAGTGATAAATGTAGAGTCTTTTATATGAGTTCAAAGGAATTAACTTCTTAAGTACAACATTGGGGAGGTAAGTTTAGATAGAAAAAATATGTAATAGTGGAAAGAGTATTGGAGTTGAAATCAAAGGAAACCTTTGTGTGAATCCTGTGTCTGACCATTGACAAGCTGTTTATCTTCCTAGCCTCAATTTCCTTCTCTATAAAATGTGAATGTTTACACTGTCTACTTTGCCAGGCTGATGTGAGAATTAAGTGATATAATTAAGGTAAGGTGTTTTGATATCCTTTAAGTACTAAATAGATATCAGGCATTACAATTATTAGATAATAAGTGAAGAAAAAAGATTTGAAATTTTTAGTGTACTTCCAGTTCAAGGTAAGTTAATGATATATGGATAACAAAAATCCAATTCAATCTTTGGCTGTGTTAAGAAAGATAGTGCCCAAGTCCAGATAAGTGATATTAACACGCTGCTCTAGATAGAGTAGGTCTACACTCTGGCTTTAGTTCTGGAGGACAAAGTTTCGAAAGGGTAATGATAAGCTAGGGAGAATGCAGGTTTCAGTAACCAAGATGATAAAAGGATTCAAATCCCTGCCAAATAAGGGTTGAATGAAGAAAGTGGGGATATTTACTCTAGAAAATAGAAGACTTAGGGGAACAGAATTGCTGTCAGTCAGTATTTGAAAACTTGTGAAATGGAAGAAAATATATTTATTTTTCTTAAAATCAAATGCCAGGACTAGGAAAAATGGTAAAAAGTTAAAAAAAAGATTCAGATTTATATTCAATGGAATGAAAACCTTCCTAAAGGCATCAGGTTAGGGATCACTAGTTTTCATCAAGAAAAAAATTCATAAACACTCACCAGGCAAATTTCGATGAGCACTTTGGTCAGGTACAGATTGGACCAGTTGATTCTTGAAATACTTTTCACCTCTGGGATTCCATGATTCTGTGAGAAAGAACTCAGTGAAGTATAATGGGAGCATTATGTAGCAGGACTAATAGACAAGAGATGGATGACTTGATTTGCATAGTGCACCCCATAAGGCTTTAAACTACCAGCCAGGAAGACAAAAACTGTGTGGATTTCAATAATGAATGGGTAGAAATTGAAAATTACAGTTACACTATTGGGTGAATCTGCATGCTTGCATCTATCCCTTACACATTTAAATGAATGAATGAGTGATATGTATAAGTAAAGTGTTATGAAAACAGATGAGAGATCATTATGGACTGGCAGAATCAAGATAAGATTCATGGAGGGGATTTCATTTAACATTGAGCCTTCAATGTTTGCTACAGATTCAATACAAAGAGTTTGGGAAAGTGGATATTCAGGGCATAAAGAACAGAATAAGCAAAGATACAGCAGTGGAAAAGAAAAGGACATCTTTGGGACTATCCCATTGAAATGTGATTTTTTTCTCATATATGGAACTCCTGGTATATGAAGAGGGAACTCTTACCAATGCAGATTGACACTGTCTCCATAACTCATTGTCTTAGAGAATTGGCTAGGCAACTGAGCTGTTAAGTGACTTACCAAGGGTCACATGGTCAATATGGGTTAAAGATCTTGAACATACTTCTTTCTGATTCCAGGAGTGAGCTTCTTTCCACTATGCCATGCTGCCTCTAAATACAATATGGTGAAAGAAGACAAGAAAAGTAGGTTGCAGCTAGGTTATACGAGATGAAGATTCTTTAGGTGTTCTTCACAAGTTTCATGTATCCTCACAAGGATATATGTTATTCACATAAAATGAAGCATTCAAAACTTCAATTCAGCTTTATTTCAATGTTGATTAAAATATTTTGTTAATATTTTTCAAAACTTTCTACTCTGCATAAGGAGATGCTTTCAGAAAATAATTTCTGCAAAAAGTCTTTTACTAAGACAGTTTATGAAAGTGACAGGTTCTTCAGACTTGTCAAGACAACTTAGCTAAAATTCTGCTATTAACTAATTAAGCATTGCATGCAATTTATTTTGAACAAGTTATAGTCAGACAGAAGCCAATTAAAATCCTCATGAGGTTTTATATTCCATGCAAAAAAATATACATAGGTAGATAGGTAGGTAGTAGATAGATAAATAGATAAGATAGATAAATAAATAAATGAAGCAGAACAAAACAGAAAGGCAGTATGGCATAGTGAATAAAGAATGGGCCTTGAAGCTAAATTCATATCCTGCCTCTGACACATTCAGGCTGTGTGACCCATGAAGTCAAAAGGCTTTAGCTTCAATTTTATTTATTTATTTATTGCTTAATAAACAACCATATATAGAGAGAGTTGGAAGGGATATTGAAGAGTCCCACACATTTTACAAATGATGTGACTGAGTCTCAGGTGGATTATTTGATTTGTCAATACTCACAGGTAAAGTTATTGACAGAATCAGGATATTTCTTGGTAAGACTAGCTTTCTCTCCTGACTTCTCTCTTTTTGTCAAGGTTACCATAATTTTCTACTCTTCTAGGCCATAGATCATTCCTGCTTATGGGCAATAAAGATAAAAAACCAATCAGTTACATAGTTCTAGTTCCTTTATTTTGTATCTATGATATCCTTTCCTGATTTCTGTGGCCATGCTGGGGTCCAGTGACTTCTGACTGTGAGATTCCCATAATCTATGGCTCAGGCATATTCATAAGGTTAGGGAAGAGTAGAAGGTGATGTAATAAAAGTTACAGTTACTGTTTATATTGAATTTTATAGTTACAAGACACCTGACCTTGTGACATGGGTTCAGTCCTAATAACACAGCCTTTTGCACACTCTGTATTTAAGACTTCAGTTTGCTTATAATAATACCAATACACTTGATTTTCTCCCCTCATCTGTACATAATGAAATGGAAGAAAAATGTAAAAATATACACATAGGTAAAGCTATCCAGATAGCCATACTGTTAAAGTTGCTTTGTTCTTCCACATCCTCTTTCTTTCTCTTCCCAAAACATATAACTTTGCTCCTTTATTATAATGGGCCAGCCTTTAACAGATTAGCTGTCCTACCTTTACCGTGGGCAAAAGGATTCATAATACTAAAGAATCATAAGCTACAAGTTACCTTAGTCCACATAGTCCAGCATAGAAGCCATTTAGTACAAACTGCTGTCTGTAGGGATTGTTATCAACTCTATACCAACCCTGACAAATCTCTGGTCACTTTACCTTCACAAGGTGTCACTAATCCACAAAGTAATAGACTTCAACATTAAGTAGCTTTTGTTCTTAAATGGTTCTACCTTTTATCAAACTAAAATTTTGTTCTACTGTAATATCACTATACATATATATATATGGGTGTGTATTCTGTATGCATGCAAATATACACATATAACACATGATGGTAGTGGTGGTATATAGATAGGATATATATTATATCCACATTCATTTATTTTTATTAATTCATCATTTATTTGTTGGACCTATGATTTCACTGTTGTAGGGGTCTTCTAGCAAAGAACTTCCTTTATGGAAACATATTAGCGTCTTCTCTTCAAATTAAAGTCTTAGAGAATTTCCAAGGGCACTAGAAGTTTAGCTGATTTGCCAAGGATCACACACCCAGTAAGTATCAGAAGCAGAACTTGAATACAGAAGTTCCTGATTCAGACCCCGGCCATCAATCCAATAGGCTTCATGTGTGTGTCTACATGCGTGGAGAGAGACAGAGTCAGAGAGAGAGAGAGAGAGAGAGAGAGAGAGACAGAGACAGAGACAGAGACAGAGACAGAGACAGAGACAGAGACAGAGACAGAGACAGAGGGAGACAGAGAGAGGACAGTAATTTTATCAACATTGTGAACTCCCAGTAAACAAATTCTCGCCACTGATACAGATAAGTGGCAACTATTAAAATTTATAATCTTAGAGAATTTCCTAAGTGCTTTATTTGGGCTGATGACTCAAGTTAAAACAAAAAACCTGGGTTTGGGAATTTAGAGGAAATTGGTCCTCCGGACTGGTGTGCGAGCACACACAAACACACACACTGACAATCATCCCCATAGATGCAAGAAACTCACCCAGCACAAGTGGAAGAGGGACATTTAAGAGAAAAACATGTTCAAAGTCGGGATTTAGATAGCAAAAGCATATACCGCAATACATGAACTTGGTGAAGAATAGATTATCATTGCCAGATGAGGGAAGGGGACATTCCTAATCAGACTCAGATATGATAGAAAAGTTCTCCAGCTTTTACTTATAGATACCAGACTTGGGTGAGGCTCAAATAGAGGGAATTTCTTTAACAAGACAAAAAACTAAAAGATCTGAGATGAATATTAAAAGCAGCAAAAGAGGAATAACTCAGAGACCACTGCAGTTGTTTGTTTTTGTTTGTTTTTTGTTTGTTTGCTTGCTCGATTTTTGGAGAAAGGAAGGCAGGGCAATTGTACCCAAGGTCATAAGGCTAGTACGAGTTAACCATTGTATATGGCTCTGCTTGCCTAACTTTGCTTTATTTTGTTTAAGTCTTTTGAAGTTTTTCTGAAATCACCCTGCTGGTCATTTCTTATAGCAAGATAGTATTCCATTGCATTCATGTAACACAAATTGTTCAGTCATTCCCCAGTTGATGGGCATCCCCTCAATTTCCAGTTCTTTGCCACTACAAAAAGAGCCTATACATGTGTGTGTGTGTGTGTCTGTGCCTGTATGTGTAGGAATGTATATATATATATATATATATATATATATATATATATATATACATACACACACACACATATATACATATATATATACACATACACATACACACATATACATATATATGTATATATTTGTGCAAATAGGTCCTTTTACCTTTTTAAAAATCTCATTGGGATACAAACCTAGAACTGGTATTGCTGAATCAAAGGGTGGCCCTTTGGACATAGTTCCAAATTGCTCTCCAGAATGGCTGAATCAGTGCACAACTTCACCAGTTGGTCAGGTGCTTTACCCAGTCAGAAGCTGAGAGTATTAACTGCCTGACACAGAATTAACATAGATCAACAAATATGGAAAAACATAATCTTTCCTACTTTTGCCCATATCCTTAGTGGACATTAGGACCACTTAGCCTCAGTTATCTCATTCTGGAGTTTTACAATTTTAACTGAAACATTAACAAATACAAAGATCACAGTTATCACACTGAGACACTGATAGGTTCAGTGACTTTTCCATTATTACACAGGTAGAATTGTATATGTCAGATTCTTCCCCTGAATCTTAATGATTGTTCATTTTTGTTACTAAGGTAATGGTAACAGCTTATATTTTTATTATATTCTATAGTTACAAAGCACTTTCACATCCATTTTCTGATTTAATTCTTGTAATAATCCTTTGTGATAAGTAGAAAAATATCTTCTCATGTACATTTTATACGTGAGGAACTAAGGTGAGTGGGTAAATTACTTGCTCAAAGAAATGAAGCTTATAAATGAAAGAGCGCACTTTATGGAGATGCAAAGAATAAATCTAATTCTTTTACACATGGTCATGGCAAGATCAAGCTTCGAAAGCCAAACTGACACTAACTTGATAAGTGACCTTGGCAAAGTCAATTCCTGTCTCTGGGCCTCAGTTTTCTCATCTGCAAAAAGACGGAGTTAGACGCTTTGCAAGGTCCTTTCCAGATTTAAATTCTGTGTAATTTCTTAGATAAGGACAATAGTCAGTTGAAGGTTTTTGATTCCCTTGGACTCTATCATCTCTAGCTAGAGATCTGACATTTATTATACTCCAGGGTAAAGTAAAAGACTTTTTCCATGTGAATTTTGTGCTTACTTTTAATTTGGTATCATTCTTTTTGCAGCACTTTGGCGAGTTTGCCCAAACTGCTCTGGGATAGTAATCAACCCATGATGTAGTATTGGTCTAATTTTGTATTTTCATTATAGTGCCCTAAGGATTTCTAACGCTTGATGCCAACAAATTTAAATTATTAATTTTATTATAAAAACCTTAAAATGACAGTTACTGAAATGTCTTTTAGATTGGTTTCTAAGTAGAAAACCAAAGAGAAAGGATGTAGACACTTGGGAAATAGTGTAAAAGTGTGACAATGGAGCTATCAATTCTAAATCAGGTAAGGGGATATTTGAGAAAAAAAAAAAAACAACAGTTCACTATACATAAATCATAAATCATTGAATTGGGATAAAATACTAAGGAATATAACAAGTGACTCTATGAGTAATCTAAGTATATAACCCTATATATAACCTAGTAACTCTCTCCTCTGTGTGTGTCTCTTTCTGTGTCTATCTGTGCATATGTGTATCTCTGTCTCTCTCTGTCTCTGTCTCTGTCTCTCTGTCTCTGTGTGTGTCTCTGTGTCTCTTTGAGTGGATGATGTGTGTGTGTAATCATGGAGAAGAATTTAAGTGATCACAATTATTACTGACTAGTAAAGAAGGTAGAAGCATATTAGCTAATTAATATTCTTCTAATTTCTACTTTTTTGACATTAAAATGTATTTCCATATAGCCTTGTCACTTCTCCATTGTGCTCTAACAGAAGAAAGGCAGATCAATAATTTGAAGACTATCATTAAGAGATTTTAGATGTGAACATAACATGGGAAGCAAGCAGTGACTCCCGTTTTCACTCACTATAGATGGTGAGGTATAGGCCAAAGAGCAAGGCCACTGAATATTAAAGGAGGTATGTCCAAAAAGGGGAAGGAGAATGTGGCTTTCTACAGTCACTGTCAGCACAACATGTCTTGCTTCTATTCTTATCTACTTATTGATGCTGATATAATCAGCATTCTCTAAGGTCACAGATAATGTGCTATTATTTTAACATAAAGATACTATTGGAGGGGAGGCAGAACCAAGATGGTGGAGTAAAACCAGGAACGTGCTTGAGCTCACTCTCCAACCACACCCAATACATGTAAATAATTCATCTAAACTAATTTTAGAGCAACAGAACCCACACAATGACAGAGTGAAATGCATCTGCCACTTAATGCAGCCTGGCAAGACAAAAGGAAGGGTCTACTACACCAAGCTGAAAGCGGAGTGCAGTCCCATGTGGGCTGCACCAGCACATACTGATGGCACAGACCAGTCAGAGCAGATCTCAGGGGACTGAATCATTGGCAGCTGTGGTGGTTTCCAGACTTTTCAACCCATAAATGCCAAAGAGAAAATAAAAGATCAGTGAGTAAACTCTGTTGGACCTGGGTGAGAGAAGAGCACAGTCAGGTCCCTTCCCTTGGGGTGGCAGAGATGGTGGTAGCTGCAGCCACAGCAACAGCAGCTTCTTCTGGAGTTCCAAGCCTACAGATGGTGAGGGGACCAAGCAGCTGACCAGAGGGCAAATGCAGGAATCTCTTTGCTGGTGATAAAGCAGGATTCTCTTGCTTTGTCCTGCATGGATCGGGGTCACAATCTTGGGTGACAGTGCCAGGGTGAGGAGCAGTGGTGTGGCAGAGCTTGTTGAGGCTGTGGAAAGGATGTCATTCTCATGGTTCTGAGTCAGGTGCCTAGAAGAAGCTCTGACAATTGCTGCACAAAACCCCAGAAATTTGGGACACAGCACTCTCTACTCTGGAAGCAGAGTTCTACTGTGGCAAAGAGCTCAAAAGTCAAGTCATTGACTGGCAAGATGAGCAAGTAGACAAAGAGAAATTAGACTACAGTATCATTGTTTGGTGACAAAGGCAATCAAAACATAAAACCAGAAGAAGTCAACAAAGTCAAAACTGCATCAAAAGCCTCCAAGAAAAATATGAACTGGCCACAGACCATGGAGGAGCTCAAAAAGGATTTTCAAAATCAACTAAGAGAAGTGGAGGAAAAATTGGGAAGAGAAATGAGAGTGATGAAAGACAATCATGAAAAACGAGTCAATAGCTTGCTAAAGGAGACCTCCCCAAAAATACTGAAGAAAATAACACTTTACAAAATCAACTAACTCAAATGGCAAAAAGATCCAAAAAGCCAATGAAGGGAAAAATGACTTTAAAAAAAAGAATTGGCCAGATGGAAAAGGAACATCAAAAGCTCACTGAAGAAAATAATTTCTTCAGAATTAGATTGGAGCAAATAGAAGCTAATGACTTTATGAGAAATCATGATATAAAATAGATCCAAAAGAATGAAAAAATAGAAGGCAATAGATATAGATACATACATATATATATATATATATATATATATATATATATATGTATGTGTGTGTGTGTGTGTGTATGTATATGTGTGTATGTGTATATATGTATATACACATATATATATATATATATATTGGAATTTGTCATCATATATCATTTATCATCACACAGTCTTTAGGCTCAATCACTTTAGCCAGTGTTTTCCAATTTTTGTAAATATAATGGCCTTTTTAGGATGTGAAAAAAAAGTTCATAGACTTCTAAATCATGGTTACATTTTAGTTACTGTTAATTGAGGAAATACCTATTTTTTAAAGCTGCTATTATCAGTGTTTTCTAATACTCTAGTATTCCAGAGGATCTGGCACGTAATCAATGAGTGCTCCCTTCAAATAGTGCAAATCACAACCTAGTCATGTCTGTCAATTTTTGTATTTCTTAGGCATGTTAATGAACACATTCACCACTAGGGTTACACCAAAACCCAAAGATCTTCCTTACATCTTCCTGATTTCATGTCCATCAATTTTTCCCTTGCTCTTGGAACATGACCAACCCATTTCTTTTTCTTTTATTTTAAAAATAAACAAGTATTTACTAAGCATATGTTTTGTGCCAAATACAGTCCATAGCCATGCATTTTTCTGATGGATTGGTTAAGCCATTTCTCATAACTTCTTTATAAAATATTGAAGCCTGTCCACACCAAACATGGGACTAAACATTTTCATCTAAGTAATTTTATATTTCTGTTCTTCAGAGATATTAGGATTCCATGACTCACAACCATAAAATATCTAAAAACTGTTGGGAGAGAGAGGGAGAGAGAGACAGAGAGAGAGAGAGAGAGAGACAGAGACACAGAGAGAGAGAGAGAGAGAGAGAGAGAGAGAGAGAGAGAGAGAGACAGAGAGAGACAGAGAGAGACAGAGAGAGACAGAGATAGAGAGAGAGAGAGACAGAGAGACAGAGAGAGAGACAGAGAGACAGAGAGACAGAGAGAGAGAGAGAGAGAGACAGAGAGAGACAGAGAGACAGACAGAGAGAGAGAGAGAGAGAGAGAGAGAGAGAGAGAGAGAGAGAGAGATTTGCTTTAAAGAGAAATTTTCAGTAAGTCAAAAATGGTATAGTCTCTTAAAAACAAATTGTGCCACTGTACTCCTATTCTGTTGTACATTTGCGGTATCTGTCCCACATATAAATAATGATATACCACGTCCATCATGTTAAGGCAAAGAACCACTGCCTACAAATTTTATAGTCTGGTCAGTAGTATTTAAATTCAGGGAAAACATGGAGAGAGACCAATAAAGATAAAGGAGAATTCTTTTAGAGATCTACCCAAACAAATTGTAACTGTGGGGGGAGGGGCTTTGGGGAGCTTAACTTTAGTTCTGTCAGCACATTTTCTTGGCATTTAACTGGCTGCCAAAAAACTTCCTTTTCCTTGTTTAGTTTGGTTAAGAGTGTTTTATTTATTTGTCTTTCAGCAAGAAGAAGAAAAGCAAGGACAGCATGGAGAGAAGTGGAGGGCTTGGGGGTAGGAAGATACTCTGGGAAGAAGATATTTCTTATTTTGAATGACATAGAGACATTATTTAAATGGAGTTTCTTAGGATGGTAGCATAGTGGATTTAGAGCCAGAAAGGATCTAAAAGACTATCTACCTCATTTTACCAGGGAAGAATCTATGACCCAAGAGGATAAATGAGTGGCCAAAAGTCACATGGGTAGTAAACATTAGTGGTGGGATGTGAACCCAGGTCCTTTAAATCTTTGGTCAAAAAGAAGAAGCAATGGACCTTTTCCTTTCTAACACCTCAATATGTTGTCCATACGAGTACATGGAATTAATTCTTCATCATCTTGTTTTTGCTCTGGCATTTTGGTTCACCATATGGTCAGTTAGGATAAAATGTTTAGTGATTGTGGTAGTCACTTAGCAGGATCTGTATTGTAGCTGAGGCTTGATGCAGGCAGCACATTTTCCTGTAGGGTGGAGTATTTCATCACCCAATGGGATTCAGTCTTTAACTTGATCTCTGCACTAACCTTCATACATGACAGTGGCAGAAAGCTTTGGCAAGCATTCATTTCCTCAGTTTAAGTTTTAATTTATATTAATAATCAGAAGACTGTGGGACAAGAAATATCTCTTGCTGCAAAGTAGCTTGTATGATGTTGACATGCTTAAGGCATACTGTGATGGAGGAAAGCCTTAAAGTTGGTATTTTATTCTATTGAACAAATGGATTTCTATTTTACTAATCAAAACTTTTTCTACCTATATTTGAAAAAGTCTTGCCCATTTGCATGTAGATTGGTATGCACCTGAACTCATGAGTTCCTTGTAGTCCATATGCATATTCCATAATGAATCATAGGACCAGAGATCTAGAGCTGTCAGAGAACTTAGAGGTCACCTAGGCCACACTACTCATGAGGAAACTGAGGACCAGAAAAGTTAAATAACTTGTCCATTATCACAAAAGTAATAAGTGGCAGGGGCAGGATTTCAACTCAGATACCTCAACACATACACACACACACACACACACACACACACACACACACATTCACACAAGCAGCATGATGTAGTGGATAGAGTGCTGGATCTGGAATAGGGGACTCAAGTTTAAATTCTTCCTTAAATACTTACTAGCTTTCTCAAGTTGAGCAAAACATTTAATTTCTTTGGGCATCAATTTCCTAATCTTTAAATCATGGTTGCTTGAATTAACGACCTTTGTGGTCTCTTCTAGTTTTAAAATTATGATTATAGATCTTTAAGTTTAGCCCTCTTTTTGCATTGTAGGATCCTGACTCTCTGAATGACACCTCTATTCCATAGAGAATGGAGTTTTAATGTGAAGGAAGATGTGTTAACCTTAGACTGAGGAACAATCTGCATGTGTATCCAAATCCTTTCCCCCACATAAATATAAAGAGCTATGTCTCCTCACCCTAAATAACATATAAAAGGTAAGCTCATAGATTCCAGAAATATGGGGAAATGAAATTATTCATTGAAATTCAAACTAGAGAAATGAAAATAAACAGACTCAAAGGAAACACATCTAAAAGCTTTTTGTTTCCTCAAGTACTTGACATCTTGTGTTCTAAAACCAAAACAGTTCTTAGGAAGACTGTGAGCAATATGTATTCTTGACAAGTACCTCCCTTAAGAAGTACCTCCCCGGCCATCTCTATGCCCTAAATCACAATGAGTAGACTATCCTATTGCCAATGATCAACCATCATCCCAAGAAGTGAACATAATCAAAAGCTAAATCAAATAAATATGTCTTACTCTCTTATCTGAAGTCAGCCAAGTTCCATTTTCTGGTGGATAGCCAAGAGGAATGAGTGCCAAAGGCATATGGCTATGGGCACATCTGTGCCAGAAAGATGTCAACAAATTGGAGGGGATTCAGAGAAGAGCAGTATGTGTGATTAAGAGGCTAGAGGAATTTACTTATGAGGGAGATTAAAAGAGTTAAGTATGTATACACTGGTTAATCAATGTATAGAGAGGCATTGATGGTGGAGGGAATTTGAAGTATCTACAAGTGTTTACAAGATTACTAGCAGTAAAGGAGCATGAGGAAATAAAGACTTGGAGCTAAAAGGCAATGGATAATAAGACAAAAAGAAATCTAGCTATCAGCAACATTTCCTAGTAATAATCCTAGCTTAAAATAGAATTATCGCTCCCTTACCCCAACACACACACACACACACACACACACACACACACACACACACACACACACACATACACACACATATCCATCAGATAAAAAACTAGTCAAAGTAAGATAATGTTCAAAGGTTTGGTGATATGACTAGAAATACTTTGTAAAGTAGAAACCCCTCTCCATTTCCCTTTCAAACCTTCTCAATGTCATCTGTATCCATTTGTCTTTCCCAAGGTTCCCAAGCAAGTCATATTAAACCCTAGTCCTGTAGGGGATTCTGGGAATATCGAAAAGTAGGTCAGAAATTTCCAGGCTCTCCAGATTTCCTCCAAAAACAGAAAGAAAAATGACCACAAAATGAATGTAGAACAGTAAAAAATAAAGGGTTAAAGCAACTGGTTTCCTAAGAAAACTTGAGAGGACCTTCAGGAACTGAGGTTTGACCTGAGAGAGGTATAGACACCTACAAACCAACTCCACTGAATCAACAAATAGTAGGCCCTGAAAGTAGTTCCCTTGGGAAGCCAAATAGGCCTAAAGAAATTTCACCTCACAGCCTCAGGAATTTTCACCTCATAAACTTTACCTCATCTAAGAAACAGAAGGTAGCTGAGAAGATTGAAGCCTCCTTCCCCTCCTGTCACTGATTTCTGTAATCCAGGCCTAGCAGTGCTGACTAAAGGTGACCTCAAGCTGTGACTGTGAGTGAGGAGGAGTAAGCAAGTGCTATATCACAGGGAGCAAGAATATTTTCAGAACATCATAGCTGGGGACCCTAACTGTGGCTCAGGGCAGGAGAGGAGTACCTGATGTTGATCCCCTGAACATAGTAAGGAGGACCTGAGGCATAGGGCAGCACTACCGACAACTCAGGATTAAAACCCATTTATAATAACAGGCTGCTAAAATAAAACAAAACAAAAATAAAAATTGGTAGGCAAAGGAAAGAGAATCCAAGCACAGACAGATAAGTTGGCATAAAAGAAGGTCTAGATTTAAATTTAGAGAAAGATAATGAAGTAAAAAAAGCCACTCCTACCCCAAAGAGTAACATCAAATGGCCACAACCCCAAAATTGTTCTTGGAGGAACTTAAAAGGGAATTCAAAACTCAAATAAGGGAAATCAAGGAAGAATTAGGAAAAAATAAAAGCAATTCAAAAAATTATGAAAAGAAAATTAATCAATTGGAAAAAGAGATCTACAATTTTAAGGAAGAAAATCACTTCTTGAAAACTAGAATTGGGCAAGAGGAATCTGTTATGAGACACTAAGAATAATAAAACTAGGGAAAAATAGAAAAGAATCTGAAACATCTTATTAGAAAAACAACCACTCTGAAGGACAGTTAGAGGAGAGACAATATAAGAATGTTCTACTCAAAAGTTGTGATAAAAAAAAATCTGGATGCAATATTATAAGAACTTATTAAGGGAAATTGCCCTGAAGTTCTAAAACAAGAGAGTAAATTGAAATAGAAAAAAAATCTACCATTTATCACCTGAAAGAGATCCCAAGGTGGAAAACTTATAAGAATATCAGAGACAATTTTCAAAGTTCCTAGGGTAAAGAGAAAATATTGCAAGCAACAAGAAAAAAATAATTTAAATACTTAGGAAATACAATCAGGATT
Organism: Gymnobelideus leadbeateri; assembly: GCA_011680675.1. Lineage (NCBI taxonomy): Eukaryota > Metazoa > Chordata > Mammalia > Diprotodontia > Petauridae > Gymnobelideus > Gymnobelideus leadbeateri. The sequence continues at coordinate 173,474 of WOXC01000716.1, read as the reverse complement.
TCACAAGACTTAACAGCTTCTATTTTAAAAGAGTGTAGGTCTTGGAACATTATATTTTGCAGAGAAAAAGGGCTGGGGTTGTGTCCAAGAATAATTTACTCAGCAAAACTGAATATAATCCTCAATGAAAAAAAAAATGCACATCTGACAAATTGAAAGACTTTTAGATATTTGTAGCAACAACAACAACAACAAAACAACAACCAGAATTCATTGGAAAATATGATATAAAAGATTCAGAAGAAATATAAAGAACATATAAAAGACTAATTATAAGGCACTCATTAAGGTCAAGCATTATTTATAAATAAATATGTATATATGAAATATTATCAGTATTTTAAAAACTGTCATCATTATTAAAATTGCTTGAAAGAAAGGTTGGGGCTGAATTGTATATGATGGGGTGATTCTAAAAACCATGATTTGGTAGGTAAAGGTAAAAGAACAATTATATTATAAAAAGGGGCCATGAAAGGAAAGACTAATACAGAGGAAACAGTAACAATGAAGGACTGGTAATGTTGGAACCTTACTCTCATCTGGGTTGCAGAGGATACAATATATACATCTATAAGGCTGTAGAAAACTGAGGGACAGAATTGGGGAGGGACTCTTAGAGGGATGAATGGATTGGGATTTTGGAGGAGGGAGCATAGAGGCACTTTTGGAGGGGTATATGGAATAAGACTGGGCAGTGAAAGGCTAGAGGGAGAGGAAAATCTAACAGGGATGGGGTCAGAAGTAAGGCTGAGAAAGAAAATAGTAAAAATAAGATGGAGAAAAATTCACAAATAGCAGTTATAACTTTGAATGTGAAGGGGATGTTTGTAGCAGCTCTCATTGTGGTGGTAAAGAACTGGAAAATGCAGGGCTTCTCATCAATCGGGGAATGCTAAACCAGTTGTGTATATGGTTTTGATAGAATACTACTATAAAAAATGTATAAGTTCATTGTATAAGTTCATTGGTATAAGAAATGATGAGTTCATTGATCTTAGAAAGGTAATGAAAGACTTAAAGACAAGAAGAGCAAAATTAGCTGAACCAAGAGAACACTGTATACCATAACAGCAATATTGTTTAAAGAAGGACTTTGAGTGACTATGTTGAATATTATAAATACACAAATTGAAAATAAAAATATATGAAGAAAGATACTGTCTGCATACAGAGAAAGAACTGATAAATAGAAGTGTGGATAGAATAATTTTACATATGTGTGTGTGTGTTTTTTCTAATGGTAGCCATCTCTAAAATGGTGGGGCTGAAGTGGGGAGGGAAAATCAAAGGGGAAAAATAGAAATTTACATGATAACTTGTACATTTGTAGGGAACACAAGTTCTATGTGATAGATTTGCAGTTTCATGTGCAAGCCATCTTTTTATTATACTAATGCTATGGAAATGCTTGTTTTGTTCCTGAATTGAAAAGAAGATAAATTTTAAAATATAAATATATTTTTAAAAACAGCTTACTTGTCTAGATCCTCCTCAGTAAGATGTCACTTCTAAGAATAATCCCATATACTAGGGACTTTCTGTTCTTCCAACTCTAATAAAAACATGTATTTCCTCAGGTCTCTTCTAGGTGACTGGTTTAACTAATTAGCCTGTTACTAGCCTATTACTAGCCAATAACCAACCAGTCCCAGAAAGTATTCAAAGAAATGTTACTTGCCTAGTACTTAAAACCCAAAGAATAAGCAATACAGGAATTCCAGGCACTGATGTTTAATATTTCTAGTAGGAGATATGGTATTATCCCAGTAACTAATAATTCAGTCTAACATCTAATTTGAATTTGAGGTACTAAAGGTGTTTTTGCAATTGTATTTGTCTTTTGGAATCACTAACAGTTCAGAGAAAGGCTCCAGGAAAGGGATTCTTAACTTTTTTGTATAATGGATCCCTTTTGCAGACTGATGTAACCTATAGAGTGGTCAGCTAGGTGGTATAGTGGTTAGAGTGCCAAGCCTGGAGTCAGGAAGACCTAAATTCAAATCTTGTCTCTGAAACTTAACTAGCTGTGTGACCCTGAGCTTAACCATATTTGCCTCAGTTTCCTCATCTATCAAATGAACTGGAGAAGGAAATGGCAAACCATTTCATTATCTTTGGCAAGAAAACGCCCCAAAAGATTCACAAAATCAGATACAAGTGAAACATGACTAAACAACAATAAAGGTAACTTATAGGGACCCCTCTCTGACTAATGTTCATAAATATATAAAATAAAATGCATAGGATTACAAAGGAAACCAATTCTATTGAAATAACAAAAAGATTAAAAATCAAGGACCTCTGGTTAAGAACTCCTGCTCCCTCATTTCATATCTAACAATGGAAAACTCTGTACTCTAATTAACCCAGCATGGATTTCTCATTTTTCAGATAGCTATGTATTAAAAGATCTTGAGCTATCACTGGCTCTTCTAGATAGAACTGAATGGTCTTGAATGCAGTGAACGCTTCTTTATGGAAAGGAAAACTGAAAAACAGTCAGAGCAATGCAGGCGATAACTTCAATTGTGTCCTCCTAGATGTAAAGGAATGGATCATATCACCCCTCATATCTCTAGTTCCCAAAAGTAATAATTTGGACAGCAATAATTTAGACAGTACATTACAGTTCACAAAAGGCTTTTCTTCTAAAAACTTTTTGAAAAAAGGGTATAATTATCCCACTTTTCAAATAAGGGAAGTAAGGGTCTTATAGACTATGTATTTTGGCCAGGGCTACATAATCAATGAAAGGCAAAATTGGAGCTTCATTCCAATAGTTTTGATTCCCAAATCTATCCATTATCCATTGTTTCATTCCATTTCTTTGTGAGTCTGTTTCAGGATAATACCCAAGAGACCTTAATGTGGCACAGCCCCCTTCAAGTCAGGCTCAAGATGGTTTATCAGGGGGTAGGTAATCTGTAGCCTCGAGGCTACGTGTAGTGTCATTTCTCTCTCCTATTGGATTTTCAGATCTTTGAGAGCAGAAGGTATGTTTTCAACTTTATGTGTATCCACAGTACTTGATAAAGTGCCTGGCATATAGTAAGTACTTAAAGATATGTCTGTTGACTAAATGATTAATTGAAAATATTGTCCTTGAATAAATATTTAAGTTATAGAAAATATTATTTTTCCCTAGCAGAACTAAAATACCCTTACTTCTCCAGGGGCCTTGGGGCCTCATGTGGTCCTCTAGGTCCTCTAGTGTGGCCCTTTGACTGAATACAAACTTCACAGAACTGTTCTGTGAATGAGTTTCCAAACCAAGATTTGAATTCAATGATTGTTCAGGTCCCCTTTAATCCTAACTCTATGATGCTAAAACTTATTGCACTTCATTTTCTTAAAACAAATAATCACAGAATGATGTAAAATAGACCTTATTTATGCTCATAACTCTAACCAAGAATGTTTAATATTGATTTTGTGCTAATGTATGAGACAAAATAACAGACAATCCCCAAAGCAAGCAAGATCATCAATAAGGCCAACAGGCCTTTTACTTGTGACTGTGCTAGTCCATGTTTCCATCTCTGTACCTTTCTTCCTGATGGTTCTCCCCACTATTTCTGTACTTATATTAAAATTACAACACCTCCCCCCACCTCTCTATCTGCACCACCACCAACAGATGTTCATGCTAGATAATGTTGCATCTTCCACTTCCCAAAAATAAAGTTCAGATTCATTCTTCCCTTCACTCCCCCTTAGCCACCAAAATATTACATTTCTTCTCACCACTCTGAACTCTCCATCCTTCAAGGTATGCCTTCATCAAGCCTTGCATGACTACTCCAGGCCTAACAGATCTCTCTGTTCTCTGAAATTGTATAGCATAAAGTTAGCCCAACACAATTTATGGTTGAAATGTGCTCCATTTTATTTGCTCAAAACATCGGATCATAGATCCAGAAATGGAAAGCAATTCAGGAACCATATACCTCATCCTCAGTTTATAAATGAGGAAATATACCTAGGGATGTTATATAAATATCATAGACATCAAAGGCAAGATTCAAATTCAGGTCCTTCTGACTTCTGAACCTGTGCTCTCTCTTTCCATTGTGCTAGAATGTCTGTCTCCAGTTAGAGGTAGCGCCTTGGAAATACATACTATGTCATATGGTTTTTGGCTATACCACAATGACCAGCAATGATCTGAGGACAAAAAAAGGTTGCACTCTGTCTCCCTCTCTCTGTCTCTCTCTTTCTTTCTCTTTCTCTGTCTCTCTTACTTTCTCTCTCTCTCTCTCTCTCTCTCTCTCTCTCTCTCTCTCTCTCTCTCTCTCACACACACACACACACACACACACACACACACACGCATACACACCTATTAAGTTTGGATCTGGACCTGTGATTTTGTCAGTCAACAGAACATAGATGAAGATTATCAACTTCTGTCTAACTTATAGTTTTAGAGCAGTGCTTCTCAAAGTGTGTGGTCAACAGATCCTTGGGGTCCCCTATAACCTTTCAGGGGATCCACAAAGTAAATTATTATGTTTATAATTATACTAAAATGTTATTTGGCTATTAAAATCCTCTTCCCTTTTCCAAATTTGTATCTGCATGAGCCTATGCTTTCTTCATATGCTACAACCAAAATAACAGATTGAAAAAGACTGAGTACATAAACAGTTATGAGAATCCAGGTGACTTCTAATAAGTCAAATATTAAAATGATATGCATAGATATATAAAGCAATACCACTCTGCCACTTTGGGGGGTGTGATATAGTTATTTTTCTTGAAAACAATGTTTATATCAATATGAAATATATTTATTGTTGCTATTTTAATGAATTAATAAATATTTTTAAAATTTTACCAGCTTTAGCTTATCATATGAACATATACTTACACATATGTTTCTATGTATATATTTGTGAATGTGTGTATGTAGGTATATATATATATATATGTATATACATATACATACATATATCCCACAGGAAAAAAATATTTGGACTCCTTAGTAATATTAAAGAGTATACAGTCCTGCGACCCAAAAAATTGAGAACTGTTACCTTGGAGAGATACCTGGGGCACTGTCATTGTTTCTCTTGAGTCATTTCAGTCATTTCTGAGCCTCTGTGATCCCACTTGGAGTTTCTGGGCAAAGATACTGGAGTGGTTTGCCATTTCCTTCTCTAGCTCATTTTACAGATGAGGAAGTTGAGGCAAATAGGATTAAGTGACTTTCCCAGGGTCACACAGTAAGGAAGTGTCTGAAGACAGATTTGAACTCAGGTCCTCCTGATTCCAAGGCCAACACTTTATCCCCCCTCTACCAGGCTTCCCAAAAGTGACTTACCCTGGTCATAAAACAAATATTCCTTAGAGGCAGGATTTGAATCCACATCTTCACTTCTCTAAAGGCAATCTCCAAGGTACTCTGTTTCCTCTTAATACATATTCATAATTGATTAATTGTTTAGTAGGTTTATCCCAGAACTCATCTTCAGGAAAAAGAATCAAGGGGCAATGTTCAGATGCCACAACAAAAGAGTTAAAATATTCCAGTGAATCCAAAGGATACCAAAGGTGGAGTTTCTCAGATGTCTTGGACTATTTGTTACTTCTTCCTTCCATACTTTGTTTCAGATTCGTTCTTTATCCAGAACCTACTGTGCCAAATCAGGCTTGTGATTAAGATCAAGTCTACTGGGAAATCAGCAGAGAGCTGGCGAGCTTTTGAAAAGGGCCTTGCTGTCCAAAGTTTGGAAACTCTGACGAACAGCTGTTATGGCACTATTGTTTTATTATTATTTTTTTTGGCTTCCTTTGAAGGCCAGAGATTGAAAATAGCTGAATTTCAAATCAAAATAGAAGTTAATCCCCTTGCAAACTCCTGCCCCTCCACCTCCAGCTGTTTTCTTAAGAAGCAGCAAGATGAGGCCACAATCACATAGCTGCTGCATACATTGACAATCTGAAATTATCTATTACAGATGCAAAAGGGGGAGGGATAAAACACTAACTAAGCCCTTACTATGTGTCAGGCTCTGTGCTAAGTGCTTTTAACACATGCTATCTCATTTGATCTTTATGATAACCCTGCGAGTTTGGTCCTATTATTAACTCCATTTTATAATGGAGAAACTGAGGCAGAGAGAAGTTAAATGACTTCCCTAGGGCCATATGGCTGGCAAGCATAAGGCCAAATTTGAACTCAGATCTTCCTGACTAGGCTCAGCACTTTGTCCATTGAGCCACTTAGCTGCTTCTAAAGACTGTTTCATTCTATGAAAGTCATACAAATTTCCAAATATGTGTCTCTGGGAAATGGCAGGATTCTTTCCACCATTGTTTAGGAGTGGAAATATTGGATTTTTTATAAGGGATAAAGGGACTGGTTGGTAAAAAAAATACATGTGGGCATAAAGTGGTTCAAGGAAGCAATTTCTAAAATTAAAAAAGAAAGGAACACCATAGAACCTCCCTAGGACTCAATTTTCTTATCTATAAAATGATGGGTTGTGCTAGAGGGCTCCTGAACCCATTTCTAGGTCCAAATCTATCATTTTGAGTATATAGAAGGATAGCTAGGCATTGGCAAAAAAATATTCTTACTCCATGTCCTAGAAGCCATTGTTAATTCAAAACAAGACTGAGGAAGTCCATCTAGGAGACACCAGCTGGGAAGAGGTCCCATGAAATAGAAGTGATCCAGAGAATATCCACAGGGGTAAAGCCACTAATACAAGGGCATTTGAATTCATATAACACACCATTTTGGTATAACAGGAGAACACATTAGACAAAGAGTTGATGGTGCTCAATCTGAAAAAGTCACTAATTACCGGTATCATTGCTAGAGTCAGTTTTACTTATCTTTTCTCAGTTTCTACTGAGATGATAACTCTCCAAACCAATAAACAGTTCTATTTGGAGAATATAACAAAAAAAAATCAGGCGAAGACACTTTCAAAGGCTTAATTATTTTTAAGTTTAATTGCTGCCTTGCCATCTGTATGACCTTGGAAAATTTACTGAATTTCTCTCTACATCAGTGATGTCATCTGAAAAATGAAGGGGTTGTATTAAATCATATGTATCAAACTTGGAGCCCCCAGACCGAGGTCTTTAATACTTCATGAATACTCCACATTTTATCCTGAACCAGATGAAAATGTAATTAGGAAAAATTAACAAAATAAATAAAAATACAATAGAACATAGATACTGTTAATATGTGGCTTTCTAAGTCAGTATGTGACCTTCAGGGATCCTTATGTAGATTTAGTGTCCCATTTCTATTTAAGTTTGACACACTTTATTAGATCATCTTTAAAATCCCATTCAGTGCTAGATTCTATGATGTTCTCCTTCTCTTCATCCTCCTCCTCCTCCTCCTCCTACTGTATATTCTTCTTATTAAAATATCTTTATGAAACAAAGGTATGTCTCAGCATATGTAATATATAATGCATTCCTTAGAAGAACTGTAGTAGATCATTTGTAGCAGCAAGTACCCTAGCATACCCAGCATGGCTGCTAGCATAAGTTCTTTTATCTGCTTTTCTAGAAGGAAAGCAACTTAACAAGGGTTAACAATATTACTTTAATCAAACATGTATCCTTTACCTAGTTCAGGGGGAAAAGTCAGCATCCTGAACTTCAGAGAATACAAAGAGAGGTTACAAGAAGACAAAAATACAGAGAGAGAAAATAACACAATTCAGCAGACCAACAGACAGGACTTCTAATTGTCTGACCATCACATACATACTGTGTTAATTACCAGAGAAAGAAGCACCAGCATCTGGGTTTTCAAAGCTAGGAGGCTCAACAGCTGCCCACAGTCTCCTCTGGAGAAATCACACAATTCTTCTCATAAGTGAGCCCCAAAGCAAAACCTTGCCTCAGAGGTATATATAGCCTTCTCCAGGGTCAGAGAATATCACAACTCTCATGACCCACTTGGCTACAGAATAAAAAAAGTTGTGCCTTCCTGAAAAACAAGCCTCCCACCACAGGCTCCATGTGACCACATTCAGCCTATAGGGGTCAGAGTATATTTTCAAATGAGGGAAGGTCATCAAATTAACTTAGGCCTATCAAGGGGCAGAGAAGCTCTTCAAATTCCCATTCCCATTACACCATTATGGGAGGAAAATAATGTATTATATTGTATATTCATAAATGTATATATATATATGTACACAGAGAGATTATTTATATATATATATATATATAATATTTTTAATCATCTGTGGTTTGACTTTGATGTGACACACCTTAGAATTAGGAATTTGGAAAATATCAATAAAGACATGAATCTGTATATATAGAGAGATTTCTTTTTATCTTTTCATCTCTCATCGGTTATCATATCTTATTTTTTTCACTTTTTATATTGAAGTCCCTACCATTTTGTCAAAAATTATTCATTGCTTAATAATATTGCTTAAGAAACTTAGCAAGGGACAGTGCATTTGGGGATTCGAGTTGTTAAGAGATATCTGAACACCTCAGGTATCTGCGTTGGAGAGTCAATTCTAGTTTAAGCCAATCCAATTGCTTCTTCAGCTCAGCCCACTTTATAACTTTAATTAAACAAAATTAAAATTAATTATTAATGGAAACAATTAGATGAATTAGCTAAGGTGACCTGATCCTTATTTTTTTTTTGTTCTCTGTGAAGTGCCACAAATGTACCCAGCCCTGCAGAGTCTAGTCTGAGCTGTGCTGAATACCAACAGAGTTCTTGCCCCAAGGAGCTTCCACACTCTAAATGACTTGAGAAAGGACAGATTTTAACACAAGGCAGTGCTGATGGGAGCCAAGACATCTCAAAGAGGAGCTGGTCTTTGGAGAGTTCTTAGCAATGGGAGAATTGGGATTTTAGAGAGATTTGTAGAAAGTTAAACTATGATGCTGTCTGCTGAATAACAAAACAGACAGTTCAGCAAACAAAATAGTCAAACCAGCTGTTTTCTAGTGATCCTTCCAGGATCAGCTCAAATCCTGCTTTTACTCTTTCTTCCCTAACAACCTGATTTCATCTACTCCTAAACTCTTACTTTTTTTTGCATCACTCATTTTTAATTTATCACAAATCATGATTTTCCCCTGCCATTTTATATACCCATGTCCTATGCTCCCTTACATACTCAAATATAAAGTTCAAGGAACCTACTTTATAATTTTATACACCCCACATTGCCTAGTCTAGCATGGTACCTGGTGTGTAATAGGTATTCAATAAACACCTATAAATAGATATCATCACTTAGAACTATTAATAGAGTGATGGACATTTTTTAAACTCTTAGCCAATCCCCCATTGTATGATTTAGTGTCAGTCTAAGAGTCAGTGGTAAAGTCGCAAAGTCAAGAAGTTATCATAGAAATCATCATAAGATCTGGAAAGGACTTTCAAAGATAACTGAGCTTAGTTCCTCATTTTAGAGAATTAGAATCATCATTATAACAAGGGTGATGGGGATTTAAGGGTTAACCCAGGATGCCAGCATCAGAGAGGGTGTTTTTTCTCTGCAACTGGATAGACTCCCTCCTTGATGTGACTATTATCTGCAAGCCTCACTTCCTAGTTCTCTCTACATTAGTGGTATCACAAGACCAGTTTCTTCTGTCCATTATAACTAGGGTTCTGTCACCATGGTGACCCTCTCCTCAATCCCATAATCTTCTCAAGTCAGAAGTGATTGTGTGGGTCACATGACAGGCTACTTCCTGTACCATTAAAAGAAAAAAACAAAACCTTCACCTTCAAAGAGACTAAGTGTCCTGTGTGCAACTGATACTCCCCACTCCCAACCTACCAATATAAGTGGCTTTGTCCCAGGTAAAATAATCCGTATATTATAATTGGAATTAGATTGGAAGTAAGCAAAGGAACAAAGAAGGGGAGAAAGAGAATAAATATAAAGAAAAAAAGATTCCTCCCACCTCCTCACTTTCCTGGTAGATATAGTTACCACCTTAGATAACTGGAACTTTTAGCCAGAGTTTGCTATAGTGCATCTTGATGTGTGTAAAAGTATAGTAAGATCCCATCCTGAGCCTCATCCTAAAATACCATAACTCCTACCACAGCTATATCTCAATGAGGGCACTAACTGGGCTCATGTTGTGTGGCTATCTGGATACAGGAAAAGCTAACCTACTTTCCTCTCACAAGAGCTCTTACCTGGACTATGGAGACAGCCTAGGTCTCAAAATACAGAATATAGTTCTGCTAATGGCTCTGGCCCCTGAATAAGACAGACACAACCAAGAAATAAATAAGAATTTTCTTTCACAAGAATCCTCCACGATACTTCTTTTCTTCCTTTAAAACTCTTGCCTAGCCACCCATCTATCCTAAGGACCACATCTATTAGAGCTTGACTTTCTTGGTGTGGTAGCCAATAACTATCCAGAACCCTGAACATTCCTGCCAGGCAATACTATATAACAACACAATTATATCAGTCTACCCAATAGCTAATTCCTTCAAAGGTCAAGATGTCTGATTTTCAAGATGTCAATTATCTATCAATGAATCCATTCTAATATGCTAATGAGAGAAGACTAGAGGGCCTTTCTTTTGTAGTTCAGCAAACAAAATAGTCAAACCAGCTGTTTTCTAGTAATCCTTCCAGGGCCAGCAGGATGGTTTGTGGCAAATGGAGCTTTGTACTGAATATCAAATCAAAATATATATGTAGGTTCCTGATTATTCTGCCTATTAATGGAACTGACCCACTCTCTTCCGTATAGTGGGCTTTATCCAATTTGAGGACTGCTCAATTCAAGGTAACATTATAGCACTGTTTGGAGAGGATAAAAGGGGAGAAGGGAATTTTCCCTTACCTTTGAATGTATGAAAACATTCAGGAGGTCTTTTACATCTGTAAAGTAGCCTCTAAAATTGTTCTACCCCTTTAATATTCTATGATTTTAGGATTTTTTTTAACTTAAATCAGTACCTCTCCCTACATGAATGGTTCTTGATATTATTATTTAGGGAGGAACCTACAGATGGACAGTGTCCAGGAGAGGACAGCAGAATAAAGAAAGATATGAAGTTCATGCCTCACAAGGATCAGCTGCAGCAAATGAGAATATTTAACATGGAGAAAAGATGGCTCTGGGTGGGCATAAGAGTTGTTTTCAACTTGAAGGGCTATCAGGTGAGATAGGGAATAGATTCATTTTATTTGGCCCCAGAGAGCAAAACCAATGAAAGAGAAGAATTTGGGCTTGATATAAAGGAAACTTTCCTAATAATTGGAGCTATGCTAAAGTGAAATAGTCTGCCTCAGGAGACAGTATCTCCCCCCTCATTTCATACTCAACTTGAAGCTGACTAGTCATTTGGTTATGTGCTAATGGAGAGGGTATTATCTTCTGGTATGACTCAATTTATATGGCTACTGAGGAGGCTTCCAGTTCTAAACTCTAATTCTGTGAAATGAAGATTGTTTCAAAACAAAGCTTTAAATCCTTCAATAATTTCTCCATGAAGCCAAAAATACAAAAATATGGTACATGCTACATTATGGAGTTTACTCCATTGTGTCCCACAATGTTTTCTGACCTTCATTTCTAATTGCCCAATAGTGTTTTCTACTTTTTCACCATTTCTGCTCTCTCTGCAAATGCAGGATCAAGAATGTTTTGCCAGTTGATATATTTATTCAATCACCAATGATCCAAAAACAGCATCTCTCATAGAAAGACATTGTGAATGAGAATCTGAGAAACACATTTACAATCACCAAAAGAACTAATCATTACAGAAGCAATGGCAATGATTTTGGAGAAATTAAAATGGGAACAATGATGAAAGAAAATGATAGGGGAAGAGGAAATATGTAGGCAAAACCATTATAGCCATGTCCCCATCAACTACTGATTCCACTGGAGGCATTTACCATGGATCTAAGGATATCAACTTCAGGGACCACTTTTGATGCTAGTAATCTTACAGTGTTATGAGTTTTGATGATACAAGTAATTCTAGAATAAGATTATTTTCTAATTTCATAAGCAAAAAACTAATACAAGACCACATAAATGCTGGCATGCTTTGTATTTGAGTACTTAAGAAGTAGAGTAGAGATTTGATTTGTTATATTTGTTCTTTAACTTTGATTGTTGAAATAAAGATTAAAATTAACACAAAATTAGAATAAAGAATTTTTTAATCTGCCCTGCCTAGAGTGTATAAAAGCAACAAAATATAGAGATGGATGAAAAGAGAGATAGATGGATAGATAGATAGATCAAGATGATATATGATATACAATTAAAACAATTCTAAACTAAGCTATTTAAGCAAGTTATTGATTTACAAAAGAGAAAGAAATGAAAGAAAGCTATTGTTCCCAATTATAACAATTTCCTATCATTTTACCTATGTAAATCCATTGTCATAATGAGAACAAAAGAACCTAAAAACTGATATAGTCAGCAAAACATTTGATCTCCTTGCTAAATAGAGAGATGTAGTAGCCATAGGCAATACTGATTTAGAATATAAACTCATTCATGAAATCTTGCAGAGCAAAATAGTAGGAGATTGTGAACAATCTTGCCTCATAAAATAGTGAGAAACACTAGAAGAAAAATGAATTTTAAGAAAACTTAGCAAGAGATCCAGCTAAGTGGACTCACCCCAAGTGTATGTAAGAATGAACTTAGAAGGAAGACAATAAATGGATGAAAATGGAAAAGATCTGTAAAAAATTATTACAAATGCCCTTTACTTCAAAGAACATTTGATTTTTTTTTTTTTTTTGCTTTTTGGAGGGCTATTGGGGTTAAGTAACTTGCTCAAGGTCACACGGCTAGGTTTTTCTTTGTGTGTGTTAAGTATCTGAGGCCAGATCCGAACTCAGGTCCTTCTGACTCCAGGGCCGGCGCTCTATTCACTGAACCACCTAGCCACCCCTGAACATTTGATCTTTAACATCACAGTCCTGGACTTGATTCTTGAGAAACTGGGTAAGTTGTTAAAGAAAACAAAGTGTTTAACAACTGCTTTAGTTCAGGTGTGCCAAAAGTAGGTGCATGCTAAAGGTAACACAATTTTCATATCATTGAGGGATTGATTGCCAAAGTACCTGAGTAGTTAAGGTAACTGCCAAAAAGAGGTGGTGATGGAATTACTACCAAAAAGAAGTTAACCAAGGGAACACTGATAAGCATTGAAAAATGTTTACTTTCCCATATGGACAAAACGTTATAAGTAACACACACACACACACACACACACACACACACACACATCTAGGGCATCCTTGAAGAAGATGTAAGATATGAACAAGCAGGCTTTCATAAAAGATAATCTCTCCCAAACTATGCCTTTACTATTTTGTAACTGGCCATAAGATATAAAATGTCCAAGGTTCTACTGTGATTATTCTCTGTTGACTATCATAAAGCATTAGACTTAACAGACTAGAGTCTCTCATTCAACAAGGTACCTCCCCTGCATATGTCAAAATCAACTGGGGTTCTTTATAAGGGATATTATAAAAAGAATGACCTCATTCTATGACCCCCTGTTTTTTTATTATCAAGCAAAGAATACAGCAGAGAGATGTGCTCTCAAAGTTGTTCTATAGCATCATAAAGGAAATCTAGGATAGAATCCATGTGGAAGATGGATTCACAAGAGCAAATTGATAAACATTTATTAAGTGCCAAACTCTGGGGATACAATGAAAGGCAAAAAGCAGTTCTAGTCCTCAAGGAACCCATAATCCAATAAGAAGGGAACAGCATTCAAAGAAATACATACAAAAAAGCTATATACAGAATAGGAAAAAAATCATCAGAGGGAGGAAATAAGAAATCAAATTGACTGGGAAAAGTTTCTAATACAAGATAGACTGGTTTAGAAAGAAGATAGGGAGAGTACTTAGCATTTTCCACTGGCAGAAATTAGGTTCAGAACAACACCTCATCACATTTATTAAGATAAGCTCCAAATATATTTGTATATGTATACACACACACACACACACACACACACACACACACATATATATATATACATATACATATATATGTGTGTATATATAATATAGATATATATTTATATATAGTCACATTTTAAACTAGAGAAGCAGGGAAGAATTATGTTTTGATTTATGGAGAGGAGTAGAGTTTATGTCCACATAAGAGACAGAGATGGACAGTTTTAATTATGTAAACTTTTAAAAAGTTTTTTGTAATATAAACAAATCTGATCAGAAGGGGAAAGAGAGAGGAGAATCTTTGAGTTGAGGTGTTATTGTTGTTTTTTTTCTTCCTGACAAATATCTTATTTCTAAGATATATATGTAACTGATTCAAATTTATAAGAAGTAGAACTGTTTTCCAATTATTAATGGTCAAATGATATGAACAGGAAATGTTTGGAGCGAGAAATCACATCTATCAAAATCCATGTTAAAAAAATGCTCCATATCACTAACAATTAAAGAAGTGACAATTAAAGTTATTCTGGGATTCTACCTAAAGTCTATAAAATTGTAAAAGATGACATAAAAGAAAAATGACAATATTGGAGAAACTTCAACAGAATAGACACATTAATGTACTGGTAGTGGAACTGTGAATTTGTCCATTTATTGTTAAAAGCAATTAATAATTATTCCCCACTGGAAAGTCTGAAGGGGTATGGGGGAGGATATAGGGGAGAGCAGATTGAGGGAGGGGGTATACAGTGGGATTGCTGTTTTGGGGTGGGGGTAGGGGAAAGATGGGGAGAAAATTTGTAACTCAAAATCTTTTGGAAATGAATGATGTAAAGTAAAAATAAACATAACATTTTTAAAAAGGGGAAAAAAGTGACAGGAGAGTTTAGAGGAAAGACTTATGGAATTTGAGTTTTGGGTGAGCGTGGATGCAAATATAAACTCTGATACTAGTTGTATAAACACAAACAAATGAAGCTATGTTTTCTTCATCTGCTAAGTGGAATAATATTTATACTATTAATCTCATATGACTGTTTGTTGTTAAATGTAAAAAAAGAAATAATTATGTCCCCAAATGTAGTACCTTGATGTAGTGTTGCAACTACTAGGTCTATATATCAAAAAGACCAAAGAAAGGCTATAAGGACCCATGTATGCAAAAATTATTTATAACAACTGTTTTTTGTGATTGTGAAGAACTAGAAGTTAGCAATCAACTGAAGAATGTGAACAAACTATATTATATGAATATGTGGAACAGGATTGCACAGTAAGAAATAACCAAAGGAATCATTTCTGAGAAATTGGGGAAGACATAAACAGAGTAAAATTATTAGAACTGAGAGGACAATTGATACACTAGCAACAAGGTAAAATAACATATATATATATATATGTTATATATGTATATGTATATATATACATATATATGTATATATATGTGTATATATATATATATATATATACATATGCAAAAACTTTCCATGACTGAAGGTGATAGCCTCAAGATTCAAAGTGAGACAAATATTTTTAGGCATGGCCAATGTGAAGATTTGTTTTACTTGACTATGCATATTTGTAGCAGAATTTTTTTTGAGAGTGTATAGGATAAAGAAAAATAAATAAATGCTTATTATTTTAATAAAAGGTTAAAGAAAAACAATTATTTAAAATCCAGCCTGATCATTTTCTCTTGGTCAACTCTGGGCCAAGGATAAGATTCATTTGTGTTGTCTTTCCAAGAAAGATTTATATATAGGTCAACTCTTTGGGCAGACTCTCAAATTATATATCATAGTCTGAACAACAGACATTTTCATCCACTTGATATTTCTTCTGTAGATTATGAGAAAAAAAAAAACATTCTAAGTGATTGCTCTGTGAATTTAGGAAATGCTGGAATATTCTGTGATTGATGCACTCAGCAAAGTTTTATCTGCAAACAAAAACATCTAGAAGACTTCAATATCTATTATAGAATATTTAAATTTGGACCCTTTCTGGATCAGCCTTTTGGATGATGGTGGCTACTGTCTTGAACTTATACCTCCCTATTTTATGCTTTTGGGGGGGATATTATTAATCATAATGTTAACAAACAAATTTATCTCTGCCACATTTTTAGAGAATGCTGATTGAATGTGAATATGAATGAAAAGTTTTCTTTCTCTTCATTGTCTACAAGCAATAAAAGAATAATCTTTCATTCCTTATATCTTTCAATCATTTGTGTGACAGTAAAGACATGATTTTGAGTAGAATTTCACTCAGGAAACCTGCTTGCTACCATTTATATCATTATCAGTATTGTCTTTTATACATGTATACATAATTTTCATAAATTTTTGCAGAGGTGAGAACAAAGGCATATGCGTTAGTGGTTTTTAATATTGCTTCTGATACTCTGTGTGTGTGTGTGTGTGTGTGTGTGTGTGTGTGTGTGTGTGTTTTGAAGGGGAGTGGTTAACAATAAGGTCTTGTTTTTTTTTTTTTTACAATTCTTTATCAACCTCTCTTATTGTTTTAGATCCCTAGTGAAATGATTGCTCAGTACCTTTAGAATTGTGTCAACACTAGCACAAACCTCTTCCTTGTATATGTGCCTTACTCCAGGGAGTCTTCCTATATTTCCTTTATTGGCAACATTTCTATTTCCATAGAGGTTTAGAGAAGGCTCTGTCTACCCATTTATATTTCATAAGGGACTAGTATATAGCATCTTGGGGAATGTGATTTCGAGTCCAAATAAGATGATGCTCTATTCTAATTAGTGCTAAAAATAATTTGTTATAAAAATATTTGCATTTTTCTATTTTTATCTGATTGTTATAGTCTTTTGAGGTTTACCCTTCAATGCTCTCAGTATGAGTATGCATAGTTTAGTCTCTCACGAAGTACTTATTTAGAATGTAAGCTTTTAGGGACAAAGACTATCTTTCCTTAGTATTTCTATACTTACTGCTTATTTTTATAGTTGGCAAATAGCAAATGCATGATAATTTTTCCCTTAATTTCTGTATTTATTGCAAACTTTTCATTTCCACATGCTGAGTTTTTTTTTTTTTTTTTTGCTGTTTCATGTGCTAATAATAGCCATAATTTTTTGAGTTACTCTTTTGTTTTGGGTATTTTTTATGAATAAATATATTCTAAACCATTGTTGCCTTTGGCTGCCATATTTCTCTGTTGAATAATATCAAGTGTTTTCATCTGTTTTCCCCCTTAGGGTATTTTTCTTTTCCTTGTTGTAATGGTAGGTTTATGTTGGTCTAGCTTTTTTTGAGGGTGGCAAGAGCTTGTGTCATCTGCTGTTCTTTTGTATAGCATCTAATGTCAGCAATATATCAAAATGGGTCTAGTTGGAATTTTCTCAATGTTTTGCCATATCTCTCTCTGTCTTTCTCTCTCTGTCTCTTTCTCTCTGTCTCACTCTCTCTGTCTCTCTTCTAAAGCAGTAATAATGGTCTGAACAAAAGATGCAATGGGAGGAGAAGATCATTGTGAGTTAAAGTAAGCTGGAAGGACTTCATGAGAAAGCTAAAATTTCACTTGGGGACTTGAAGGATGACTCACTTAATGAGTCAATAAACATTAAGTGCTCACTATGTGTCAGGCACTTTACTAAGTTCTGGGAATAAAAAAAAAAAAACATAAAAACTTCTAAAAACTCCCAACCTAATGAGGGAGGCAAAATGCAAACAACTATGTGCAAACTATACATATATAAACACATGTATGTGTACATATAAACATGGCATTTATATACTATATTGAGTATATAGAAAATATTTGTATATACACACATATATGCATACATATGTAGAGGAAAAGGAAGTAGAAGCATCAATTGTAAACACCTTTCTTAAGAAGTTAAGACACTAAAGGCAGGCCATATATGGAATGATAGGGGTGTTGGATAAATCAAATGTATTTTTTTTTGAGGATGGGTGTAATATGGGCATGTTGGTAGGCAGTAAGGAAGCAGTCAGTAGAAAGAGAGAGATTGAAAATAAGTGAGAGAGAGGGGATAAGAGAGAAGGCAATCTCTTGGAGAACATGGAATGTAATGGGCTTACTTGTGCAAGTACATGGGTTTGCTTTCACAAGGATAAAGGCTATATCTTCATGTGAGATGAGGTAAAGGATGAAATAGTGGCAGAAGGCATCTGGATGATATGAGCTAAGGAAGAGGGAGGAAAAAGGGAAAGAAATTGGTGAGTAGTTTCAATTTTTTTAGTAAAATAATGAGGTAAATTTCTTATCTGGGAGGATGAGGGGGGACCCTTGAGAGGTTTGAGAAGACATGAAAATTATTAAAAGATCTGTTGTAGTGAGTCAGTTAAGGATGTATAAAAATTGCTTTGTGGTGGTGAGAGCCCACTTGACATAAATTTATAGTGGACCCAATCAGTCCAATATTGCGATTTTCTTCACTTTAATTATGAAACAGGCACATAGGAGCAAAGGCAGTGAATGACAATTAGTGTGCCAGGCAGGGCAAAATTGGCAATGTGATTAAGAGGGACTAAAGAGAAGAGGAAAGTGAAGAATTGAACTGGTCCAAGATAGGGAAGGGATAGCTAGCCTAGGAATGATGTTCTGGGAGAGAACCAAGGGGTCAAGGAACTGGACATAACTGTGTGGACAAAGAACAGAGTTTGGTCAGAATTCTGATTGGATGCTAGTTATTAAGTGAGGGAACCTCAAAGGAGGAGGAGGGGTCACTGAGTGATGGTGGCAGAGGAAAAACTGGAAGAAGCAAAGGAAAGAAAGTATTCCAACTCACCTACCTTGATAAGTGAGTGAAGATAATGAGTAAAAGTACATTCAGTGCTAAAAAACCAAAAAGTGACCAGTAAGGCCATGTCAACAGGCAGGCTCAGGGAGAGACAGAAGTTGAAAAGAGTGGGAAAGGAAAAGGTTTAAGATATAAACAAATTTGTTGTCTGTGGAGTAGGCATCCCAGAGAGCATAGCAGAAGGATTAGATAGCTTTGAGTGGGTAGGTTGGGGTTATTCTGAGGGGTGGGTTGTAGTAAATGGGAATAAGGGATCTGGCAGTAGGAGAAAGGGACCTGAATGATAATCAAAGAGGCAGATCTCTAAGATAACGAGGAATCTCTAAGATAAGTAGGTTGTGTAGGATGTGGCAGGGCAAGGCAGAGAGGATAGAGGAATGGTCTAATCAGGGGAAGAAAATGCAAAAACAATTTAAATATGCATTTAGAGGGGAAAATGAAAAGAAAATTACTCTTACTTCAGTATAGGAGGGTTAGTGGAAGATAAAGCTGGTAGCTACACTGGAGCCAGACTATGAACATCTTGAACTATCAGTCTGAGGAATTTGATCTTTATTCTTTGACTGTATTGTCACTAACTTTTATTTTTTTCTTTAATGTAGGAAACGGACCCATCCAGAATGGTGATGTGGGACAACGGAAATGTTGGTGGTATGAACTATGGATTAGGAGAGAATAAGGGCATATAGACAAGAGGGAACTGAGGGTGAGGGCCAGGTAGGTGGTACAATGGATGTAACACTTAACCTGGAGTCAGGGAGACCTGAGTTCAGATCCGGCCTCTGACATTTACTAGTTGTGTGACCCTGGACAAGTCACTTATCCCTATTTGCCTCAATTTCCTCATCTATTAAAATGAGCTGGAGAAGGAAATGGCAATTAACTGCTGTATCTTTGCCAAGAAAACCCCAAATGGGGTCACAAAGAATTAGGCATGAAACAACAGCAGCAACAACAAGGCTATTGGCAAGGAGAATGGAAAGGAAAGGACATATATGTGAGAAGTTTCAGAAAAAAGATTTTAGAGGACTTGGTAACCATCTGAATATAGCTGACACACCTACAATGGTTTACAGTTTACAGACTATTTTACACGTTTCATTTAATCATTACAAAAAATCCTTAGAGATTAGTCATGTAAGTATCTTTCTTATCTATCTAAGAAAACTGAGGCTCAAAGAAGTTATATATGTTCCTCAGTTATTATATAGCTATGTGGCAGCAAAGCTGACATTCAAAGTCAAGTTTTCGCATTTCCTATCCATCACTCAATGATAAAGGAAATAGATTTTTGTTGTTTGGTTGTTTCAGTCACATTTGACTCCTTTCAGATTTTCTTGGCAAAGATACTGCAGTGATTTGCCATTTCCTTTTCCAGATCATTTTACAGATGAGAAAACTGAGGCAAACAGAGTTAAGTAACTCGCCCAAGGTCACACAGCTAGTAAGTGTCTGAAATCAAATTTGAACTTGGGTCTTCCTGATTCCAGGACTGACACATTCTATCTACAGCACCACCTAGATGCCCTTCTATTAGATGTAGATTAGTCAAAGAGAAAAGATTTTATTTCTTTATCTCTTTATTTATTTATCTATCTATATATCTATCTATTTCTTTGTTTATGTATTTATTTATTCATTTATTTATTTTGGTGGAGAATAGAATTTTTATTTCACTGGTATAGTAAGCTCCTGAATGAAGACACTTCTAGTAGAAGGTTGGTACCTCTCTGCTACTTATAGTCTTAGAGTTTTGCCTAGATAATACACCATTTACATGAATTGTCTGAATTCACAATGAAGTTATGTATCAAAGCTAAGACTAAAACTCTTTTTTTTTTCCTGCTCTGAGGCCAGCTTTCTATCAAATATACAATTCTACTTCTTACCATGACAGTCAGGAAAAAAAAAAAAACAAAAAACAAACCAGTCCTATTACAAGAATTGATTACATTGGGAAAAGGGTACAAATTTGGGTTATTCATCTTGTGTTTAAGGTGAAATTAATGTATAGAAATATAGATAATCCAACAGGAAAGGGAACATACAGACCTGAAGTTCATGGGAGAGTACAGAGCTTGAGATATTGAATTGGGAAGCAAGCCTCTGGAGCATGGGTGTCAAGCTCAAATAGAAACTGGGCCACTAAATCTTTTCTGAGGATCCTGGCAGACATCATATCAACGTAGTTTTAAAATGTAATGTTATCTATGTTTTACTGTATTTTAAAATTTATTTTGTTAATTATTTCCCAATTACATTTTCATCTGCTTCAGGTCACAATGGGAGAGTTGCAGGCTCTGTGCTTGACACTTCTGTTCTAGTATAGAAACAGAAGAATAGCCTTGCTCTGTCTATGTCAGGGAAGAATAATGACCAAATCTGTGAATTCTCTTTTTACTGTCCAAGGAAGCAAGTGTTTATCTAACTAATAAGGCTGCACCTAGCTAATAGGCCACCAGTGACCATCAATGGATAAAACAATATTTGAATTTCGCAAACCAGGGAGGCAAATTTAAGGTGTTTTTTTTTCTTTTAATGGAAGTATTTGTGATTAAAGGATTGAAGCATGGGTTACTCAAACTAACATCTGCCCTTTGGATTTGATTGATAAACAGAAGGATAATTAATAGTTTAGCTAATTGTACTACCCTGTTATGGACATTGACTGGTATGCTTGTTGTCCTGTGCAAGAAGGATTGGGCTTTTTCTGCTTGGCCTGGAGGGCAAAGTAAAACCAATGCATTAATGGAAGCAAATTCCAATATAACATTAAGAAAACAAACAAACAAACAAAAAATGATAACAATCCCAGTCCAGCCAGACTGGAAAGGGATGCCTCAGGCAATAGTGAATTCTCTGGACCTGGATGACTGCTTGTCAGAATTGTATATGAAAATTATGTTTTGGGTAATTGTTGGACTTGATGACTAGTGAGAGTTCTTCACCCTTTTTGTAAATTACTTGGATAGAGGCATAAGTGACCTGCTAATCAAATTTGCAAGTGATAGTGCCAGGCAGCATCACTCCTATGGGGGATGACAGAAATCTGTGTCCAAGAAGTTTCTGATTCCCTTTGCTCCTATTATAAAATCAGGGGCCAGATAATGACATTTAATGGGACATTAACAATCCTAGGGTTCAGAATGAGGAAGGGAATTGGTCTGGTATTCCCTGACTTTGTTGAAATACACTTGAATGGTCATTTCTGTCCATCACATTTTAGGAAAGATCTATATAAAATATGATGACCAGCGATGTGAGGGAATTCAAAGCCATGCCATAGGTGAATTGTTTGAAGATCGGCGGGGGGGAAGGTATTAACTTGAAGGAAAAGAAGCCTTAGGTATCAGGGTGTAGAAAACCCATATGAAGTGCTTACAGCTGCCAGGTCCAATTAGCATCTTTATAAAAAAGATTCTCAGGTGTTAATATCTACCCCAAGTTTCTGTCCTCAACTCTAGTATAACAAACTGCCTATTAGGAAATCTTAGACTGGATGGCCTGAAACCCCCTCATGCCTACCATACCCAAACAAAGCTCATTATCATTTTCCTCCCAGACTTCCCTATGGCTGTCAAGAGTATTACCTTCCTCCCAATCACCCAAGCTTATATGCCAAAGGGAGTTTCATACAACACGTTTAACCATGTTTCTCTCTTTATAAACTACATTGGCTCCCTGATACCTCTACTCTCAAATTTAAAGTCTTCTGTTATTTTAGATGTTTACTATCTTTTCAGTCTTCTAATACAACTTCATTCCACAATTTATTGTTGTTCAATTGTCATGTCAGATCTTCAAGGTTTTCCTGGCAAAGATACTGGGGTAATTTGCCATTTCCTTCTCCAATTCATTTTACAGATGAGGAAACTGAGGCAAACAGCATGAAGTGACTTGCCCAGGGTCACACCGCTAGTCAATATCTGAGGCAGGATTCAAACTCAGTCTTCCTGACTCCAGGTCCATCACTATATCCACTGTGCCACCTAGGGGCCCATTCCACAATTTACAATCTAGCTGTAGAGGATAATTGCTGTTCCTCATACCACATTCCATCACTCATCTTTGTTCTTTGAACTGGCTGTCTGTCATGCTTGCCTCACCTCTGCCACTTTATTTTCTTGGCTGTCTTTAAGACGCAGTTCAAATCCCACCTTAAGTAAGAGGTATGTATCTATTGAATGGCCCTATTTATTCATGTTGTCTTCCCAATTAGAATCTGTTTCTTGATGGCAGAGACTTTTTTTTGTCTTTCCTTGTATCTCCAAAACCTAACACAGTGACCGGAATGTAGTAAGCATGTAACCAAAATTTATATACCTCTTGACTGTATTTGTAAGGTAATGAGTTCTCCATCTTTAGAAGTCTACTTGTCAGAGATATTATAGAGAAGATTTTTTTCAGGTGTGTCCCTCTGATGTCTCTGTATTTTCTGAGACTTTATAATTCTCTCTTTAGGCTCATAAAGATCGCTCATTATAGATTATTCCCAAACAGTGTTAGATATGCCAGGACTCTATAGTTGGGTATTATCTTAGACACAGACATACAAATCCCTTTAGTGGGAACACATGCTCTCCATTGTCTCAGGTGGCTTTCACTGAGATCAGCACACCAGGTGAGTAAAGCTATGGGAAGGTATCTCCAAATCCAAATACACTGAAACTGCTCTGCCTTCACCCTCCAAGTCTAATCTGCCTCCTCTTTCCTTCCTCACAACTTGATCAGCAGAATTGAAAAACAATAGGATCGCACATCCCAGTAATGACTACATCTTGCCTAACCCACGGAAATTGCATGATTCCATGCAGCTTCAGTACAGATGGAACTTTAAGCTTCTCTCCCAAAGTACCTTCATCTCTTTTCATTCCCCTCTGGCTGCATTGCTTACCTCATGATGCTAACAGTCCGTGGGATCCTCAAAGTCCAGGGTCATGTTTAACTCATCTTTTATCTCCCAGTGCTTAGCATAATGCTTTTCATACTAGACACTCAGTAAAATAGACATGGAAGCAATGTGTAAGACCTGAAGATGTGGATAGCCATGGTCATTCATTATTGCTGCACTGACAAAAATGAGTACGATCCTACAATCTTCATTTGCCAGAGAGATGGAAAAGAGACTTGGGTCAGGCAAGTCCTTATTTTTCATTTGTTTTTATTTTAAATGAATAATGGTGGTCGAGATAAATATAAAGCACAAGTTTCTCCTATAAAGACTACCTGCTTCTTTGAAAGAAGCTTGAAAGTAACATGGGTACTGGGCAGGAAGGAGAGTGAAAAACATCAAGAGAGGAGAGAAGGGAGAATTTGTCTTTCATAAACTTCACTCTAATAATACTTAACATGTCTACAATTCATTTTTGTTTTTTAATTTCACAAGAGTTTTCAAATACATCGACTCATTTCCTCATAAAAGTTTGTGAGTCAGGGCAGATATCATTATACTCTTTTATTAAAGAGGAGTAAACTGAGGCTCAGGGAGGATAGATGTCCTAATGTCACATAAGATTATCTAGTCAGAACCAGAACTTAAGTCATCTGAACTCCTCATCCATGCTTTTTTCCTAGGATAATCTGCTTTAGATTATTATTATTTTTTTTAAAGATTGAAAGGTTCTGGTCACACACATGCTGGTGCGGAGCAAGAGTGCATCAGCTGACCAGTTTCTGAATATATATTTTTTCTTTTATAAATATGTACAAATCAATGAACAGGCACTTGAATGTCTTTGGTTGGAATAACCCAACATTGCCAGATAATATATTCACAGAGTGTCCAGATACAGGCCGGGCTCAGCAGGCAACAATTGTGGTTCTTTCGGTCACTCACAGGACTAGGCTTCAGCCAAAGCCACCTTTTCTGGGCAGAATTCCGAATTACTCTGCCGAAGCTTGCTGGGTCTGCCCTTGATGACGGCATAGCAGAACATGATAATCACCATCACAAAGAGAAAATAGCTGGTGTGCATGAGATGCAGGTTTATCAAGGACCGATTATCGTCTGGCACGATGACAGTAAGTTTGGGGTTTAAAGTGTGGTAGACCTTCCCGATGGCCCCTTTGTAACACCAGAAAGGATTATAATCTTGGGCATATTTCATATTCGAGTCCCTGGCGGTGGTGAAGACTTTGTACCACAGTGTGGCATTGCTGTAGGTCTCAGGGATGCAATGTGGTGGTTGTATGGTAACAGGAAACACGTTGGTGGCGGCCGTGATGGTCATACAGGCAGTGAAGACCACCTGCTCACAGTGACCATGGAGAACACAGTTGTCAGAGTTCCAAGCTGCAGGCAGGGTGAAGGTAATATTGATCTCCTCATGGGCTTCTCGACCTGAAAGCCCAACCTGGTGGCCCAAAATGGTGGAATACAGGTGTGTGACATTGCAGGAGTACCCTCCAGAGGGCCTCAGTGGGTCCAAGGTCAGAGTGATGGCAACAGGAATGTTTGTGGGGCCAGAGTCCTCCAGGGCCTGAGGTGCCTGGGTGGCAGAGCTGCTTTAGATTATTTGAGAAGGGCTGTACATGCTCCAGATAATGCAATGCCACCAGACATATTCTTTAAGTATTACATTTGACTCCCCTTCCTCCAAGTATATTTAAATTTAAAAGGCAATTTTGCATTCTGCTTTAGTGAACTGCTCTGCCTCATACTTTTAAAAGGATCATTCAACCCTTTAAATTCAGCTCCCTTGTAAATGATGAGCATTTTAGTCAGTAAAGTGCTCACACATAGTAGGCACTCAATAAATATTTGTTCCATTTGAATTTGAATTAAATAAATTGTAATTTGCCTTGTTTGACTTTCCTCCTACAAACTTCTCTCCTCATTGCTGATGCCTAAGCCTTCAATCTACAAACTAAAGCTTAAGAAATGAATATTTGCATGTGGGGCCCGAAGTTCATTTGCCAGGATACTTGAAATTGGGTTGGAGGTCCAAATGGATCTAATTCAAGCTAGAACACTTCCTCTTGGGAGATTTGATGCCTGAAGAGTAGTAGGATTTTGGAACCAGAACAACTCTGAAATTCTTATCTCTAGGAGGAGCCTCACAGATTTTGCTCCCATTATTGTTACAGATTTTCAGCTTTCTATTTTACAACACAGGGAACAACCCAAGTAAAACATGTTTTTATTTTCATTTTCAACTTGCATATATTAGCAAATGAAAGGCAGATCAAGCTAGGAGAGTGGTTTAAGTTCTGTCTCCCTTCTTCCAACTGCCTTTTAGGAACTTACAGTAGGGCTACCAGATTTTTTTCCCCCTAGCAAATCCAGGGACACATATTTGCATATCAGTTTGCATGTATTTGAATTTTCATTTGCATAAATTTGCATGCTAAATGACAAAACCCCAACTTCTGAGCATGGAAACTAAAATAAAATTGATTAATTAGTGCAACCTACTACACTTGTATCCAAGCCCAATAATCTGCTGAGGCTTTAAGAGTTGGAGCCAACAGTGGCCTGAAGGATAGAGAGCCAGATCTCCAGCTGTTCCTTTATCTTGTAGAAAGTCCCATGGACATAATACAGTAAGTAATAGAGTGACCAAGATGAAGACTACTCTGGGAAACTCAGGAAATGTGGTATCCTGAACTTATTGATAAATTGGAGCATGATGCTAATTACATACAGGAGTTTATGCCCACATTTTCCAAGTTTAAAGAAAAATATCATTTTGTACTTATGGTTAGACCCAAATCCTGAACCAGTCTTTTTAAGAATGCATGCCATGTCATAGGGATAGTAGTTGATTAAGAGCTGAAAAGAACTTTACAGACTATTAATCCCAAAATCTTCCTTCATTTTATAGCTGAGGAAACTGAGGCAAATGGTTATAAGTGGCCTACCCAAGGTCATACTGGTAGTAAGTATCTGAGGTCAGATTCAACCTCATATCCTTCCTGACACCAGCCCCAGTACTCCATCTAGCCACTAGCTGTCCTTAGAATTCATATGTGTATGTACATATGTGCATACACATATGTATATATACATATATGTTGTTTTTCAGTTATGTCTGACTCTTCATGACCCCATGGACCATAGCACTCCAGGCCCTTCTATTCTCTACTGTCTCTCAAAATCTGCCCAAGTTCATGTTCATTGTTTCCATGACACTATTTATCCATTTCATCCTCGGCTACCTACTTTTCCTTTTGCTTTCAATCTATCCCAAAATCAAGGTCTTTTCCAATGAGTCCCATCTTCCCATAGTGTGGCCAGTATATATACACACATATGCTCATATATTTATACACACACAGATAGATAGATAGATATACACATATGTGCTTTAGCTTCCCTATTAGATGTCTTCCTGAAATCAAGACACAAAATCTCATCTTTGTATCTCACAGAGTGCTTAACACGTTAGCCATACTTGTCCTGAACATAGTAGGGACTCAATAAATTTTCAGTGAATTAAAAAGTGAATAAATGAGAGAAAGAAGTTATGAGTCTTCTTTCTTGCTCTGATTCAGAAGAACCCTCCACACTGGCCACTTGTCAGACTGATGGGAATGCATGTTGACATCAGCAGGACACAGAGACTGGGGTCACTTCCCTTGGCTTCTCCAATTACCCAGCTTGCCGGGAGGAGCTGAATCAACCATGAAAGTCATCTGACTTTGTGCTGGTGAACAGGGTGCTCTCTCTCTCTCCGGCCCTTGGCATTTAACCATGTTGAATTATGAATGTGCTTCCAATCACACTGTTTGCCTTGGAGCTGGGTAGGATAACTACAGAACCGTTTTTGGAATTAGATTTTTTAAGTGGACCATGCAATTTTTTAAGCAAAGTTTATTCAGAAGGCCCTGGTTATCACAAGATTTGTCAGATCACAGGAAATAGCATTGTCTCATTGCTGCTTTTGAAAATAGCCTACCGTGCTGCTCCCTGCATGGTATGTACCTTTATCTAATATTAAACAAAAGTAGTCCACACAGCCAGGGCAAGTTTTGTATAATCAAACAGTTGACATTTTGTTATCTGTCTCTTTATACAAAGTGCAGTAGCAAAACTTGTGTAATGGTTTTGTGTCAAATGGGACCTTTTCTTAGATGGGGGCATGAACTCTGTTTTATTGATAAGAAAAAGAGATTAAAGTTATTCCAACAAGTAAATGCTGAAAGAGTATTAGAAAGTTGTTGGTTATTTGTGTCTTTTTTATTATGGTTCTTTTGTTCAAGTTAGAGTGAGTGCTTATATATGAGGTATTAAAATTCATTTGGATGTGGTAAAATATTGTGAATGACAGTCCAGGAGACAGAATTCCCCCCTATTATCTGCAATCCAGGTATGGACATGGAGAGATACCACTCAAACTTAATACCAAATGGATTTACCCACTCTGCATACAAAACAGTGATAGTAACAGTAGTGTCCCTGATGGGTCTAAGACATTTAGCCCAGATTAAATGACATCTTCAGTTACAAAGTACATCTAAAATTCCAGAACATAGGGTCATTTCCATATTATTTGGGGTGTGGATTTCTGTGAGTGGCTTTCATACCACCTAGACCTTGGGTGGCCTTAGAAAAGTCATTTTCCCTTTGTAAACCTCAGGTTTCTTATGGGATTGGATTCAATGATCATTAAGTTATCTTCAGTCTTTAAAAAATATTTTTATTAGGGTGGCAAAAAAGTATAATGTTGAGACAGCAGACTTGGAGAAAGAAGACTCACTATAGCTGTGTGAATATGCAAAAATCATTTAATCTCTGAGTTTAAATAACTCATTTGTATTACAGGATTATTGACACTTCGATTATCTGTGTTGGGAAGAAAGCATTTTGTAAAACATAAGTATATATAAATAAGAGTTTTTATAATTAAGGATCTCACTACTTAAAAGTAACTCTCCTCCAAGCCTTCCACATTGAACATACTGATTTCTGCCATTAAACCTTTCATCTATGAAAATTTCTCCTTTTTTTCACTTCCCTAATGAAAATCCTATCTATCTATCCCTTTGAGCCCAGAGCAGGTCTTACCTCCTCCCTGATGCCTCCTCTATCACAACCCTCACTGATCTTTATATAGACTTGAGAGACAATAGACAATAAATACCAACTGGTTAACTGAATAAAACAATTATTGTAATGCCAAGAAAATGATAGAAGTCTCTGACAAGCTCTTGTCACACAAAGGCTGAGAGACTCATAATCTTGGAATCAATGCCTCCTAACCTCTGCCTCAGAGAATTCCTTCTTCCTTTAAGATACAATGTGGAGGAAAGCAACAAGATACCAGAGTTGATATTTCTTCCAATACCTATGACTTCTTAAACCTCTACAAAACAGAAATTATGAGCCAGAGATAAAGCAATTTCAATTGTTTCCATGGTCTAGGAGACCCAGAATTAAAAAAAAAAGTTTAAAAATTCCCTCCAACCCAGGAACCATATTCACTGAGAAATAAATTTGCTCTGCACTCCTTTCCCACCTCTCACACTATTTGTATTGAGGCTATGTTAGCAGATTGAAGTACGACACAGGCTTATATCAAAATTCACCCCTATACCTTAGTCCCCTCTCCCTCTTTCCAGTGCCATAGAACCCTGGAAATTTCCTCAGGCCTCATCAACTAGATTGACTATTGCCCTTAGGAAGCAAAAGCTTGCTGGAGCTGAAACCCAGAAGCAAAAAAAGGACTAAACTGCTACTGCCAGAAAAAGCAGGTCCTAAGCTTCTGGTGCTGGGACAGAGAAATAAGGAGCAGGGAGTGAAACAGGTCACCAGGGCAGTACACTATGCATGTGGAAAGCTATGCAGCATTCCACCAAGCCTAAGGGGAAAAGCAGTGCCAGTTCTAAACACCAAAAAATCATTTAGGACAGAGGCCTGGACTGGTGAACCACAAATTGCTCAGTGTTGGAGGAGGCTGTTAAACTTTGACATCCATGCCCCAAGGAAGATGCCGTCAGAGTCAGAAATGAGCAATAAGGAAAATAAGAGGGTTAAGGGGAGACTGAAAATACCAAAGATTGCAGGAGGAAAATCTCAAAAGACCTTGAACATAGATGATAGATAGATAGATAGATAGATAGATAGATAGATAGATAGATAGATAGACAAACAAATAAATGAATGGATGAATAGATGGATGAATAAATAAATAAATCTACAGGAAAAACTGTAACAAAAAAGGAAATATGACCTCCAGATCTAGTAAACAGGTTCAAGCATTTCTGAATAAACACTTCATAAAAGGGAAAATGATCCACCATTTGATGAGACAGAGGACCCTTTTGAATCTGAGAAGAAGATAGAAACAACACATTGTTCAAGAGCAGTTAGTTAAAAAGAGAAGTGAAAATAACCAAAGCAGAATTTATTTCCTATACAGCAAAACTAAGGAACAGCATAGAAAATTTAAATCTGCAATGGCAAACTTCACCAAAGAAGCAAAAGAGAGAATAATAGATTGGGAATGCAAATATACAGAAGTAAAAGTCATTCTAAAAAAAGAGATGCAAAACATAAGAACAGTAAGTAAATATGCTCACTGTGCAAGCAAAACACATAGATCTTGAAGACAGGATGCATAGAGACATCAGATCTTAGATCATAGGTCTTTCAAAAGAATGATTGGTCGAGAGACCTTTACACCATAATGGAGAAAATAATCAAAGAGAACTGCCCAGAACTTTTCAACATAGAAAATGAAATTCCAATGGAAAGGATCCACATCTTGCTTCCAGATTAAAACAAAACAAAAAAAAACAAAAACAAACAAACAAAAAAAAAAAACCAAGGCTGCAAACTCCAAGACACATAGTGGTTAAATTTAACAATTCAATTCAGAAACTACTTCTGCAAGACATCAGGAGAAAGACTTTCAAATAGGAAGAAAAGGACATTCAAATAATTCCAGACTATTACACTCCCACTAGAAAAAGGAGAGAAGAGAATGATGTGTTCCAAAGATTACTGGAGTTCAGAATGCAATGTGATGTAGCCTGTAAATTTTAGCTTAACCATGAAGGATATAAAGCAGGCGAGAGGAATTAATTAACAAAATCCTAAAGGGAAAGGGGTAACAAATGAGAAGATCGGGATCAGGGGGGCTGGGGAAGAGTGCTAGTAAGGACAGTGCCACCATAAAAAGAAAGATTAAATTCAAATAACTGAAGGAGCATAGTACTATGTTTATAGCAAAAGAGGGGAAAATATATTCTTTAAATTTTTTAGATATAGCTGAGGAAAATATAAGCCTAACTCATAATTTTAAATGTGAATGGATTAAATATTCCAATAAAATGAAAAAGTGATAGACTAGATAAGAAAACAAAATTTTAGAATTGGTTGCTTTCAAGAAACACATTTAAAAATCAGAGACATACACAAAATAAAACTGAGGGGATAGAAAAAAAATCACTACATTATCAGATGAATCCCAAAAAAACAGATGTTGTCATCATACTATCAGATGAAGCAACAACAAACATTCAAAATTTAAAAGGGGCAAAAAAAGAAATTATATTGTAGCAAAAGGAACCATGTACAACAAACTAATATAATCAATAAGCTTATTGGCTCCAAATACTTTAGCATCCAGATTCAGAAAGTAAACATTAGCTGAGCTTCAAGGAGACATAAACAGCAGTACAATGGTGATGGGAAACTTCAAAACTACTCTATGAGTTTTGTATAAGCCTAACAGAAAGGTAATAAAGGGAAAATATGTAACTGAGCAAATTTCTGGAAAAACCAGGGCCAAATGAAAGGGAAAACAAAAATATACATATTTCTCTGCACCACAATAAACATTTACAAAAATTTCACCATGCACTAGGGCACAGAAATATTACAACCAAAAGAAAAGAGACAAAAATATTCAATACATCCATTACAGACCACAATAAAATAAGAATAAAATTTGAGACAACAAGGACAAAAAACAAAAGATGCAGACACAAATGGAGACTTAATGATGAAATCTTAATTAAACAACAAATCATAGAAGCAATTAATAATTACGTCAAAGTAGATGATGATGAAACAACATACCAAATTTCTGGGATACAGCTAAAGCTGTCCTCAGGGGGAAAATAATATGCTTACAATCATAAATTAACAAAATATAAAAATAAGATTAATGAGTTGAATATACATTTTTAAAACAAAAAATTTACAAATAACAAACTTCAAATAAGTAGAAAAGGTATTGAAAATTAGAGGAGAAATAGAAACAAAAAAACTTTTAAAGAAAAATAATATTAAAAACTGATTCTTTGCAAAGACTAATATAATTGATAAACCATTAGCTAATCTGATTAAAAATAAGAGAGCAGAAAATCAAATCAATAAAATAATAAATGAGTAAGGTAAAATCACAGCTGTATCAGAAATATGTGCTAACAAAACTGAGAACACAAAAGAAAAAAGGACTACATTCAAAAATATAAAATACCTAATCTATCTGAAAATCAGATAGAGATCTTAAATAACCCAATCTCAGTGAAGGAAATAGATCTAGTAGTAAAGGAACTACTGAAGAAAAATACTCCTATACCCAAAGGATTCAAGGAAGAATTCTATCAAACTTTTAAAGAATAGTTAGTACCCATACTTCAGTAATTATTCTTAAAAATTGAAAAACAAAGAACTCGAGAAGAATCTTTCCTATAAGACAAATATAATACTTATACCTAAACAGGGGAGGGAGGAAACCACAGGGGGAAAAAACAGGCTAATATCATTAATGAATGCCATCTTAAAGATTTTATACAAAATCCTATGAAACAGATGACAGTGATTTATCCAACAAATCATTCCCGATGTTCAAGAGGGATTTTTACCATGGATGCAAGGATAGTTCCACATTAGGAATATAATCAACATAATTAATCATAATAAAAATCAAATAACCCAAAACTATAGGATCATTTCAACAGACACAGAAAAGCCCTTGACAAAGTACATTTTTTAATGTTAAAAACTCCAGAAAATATTTGCATGCAGGAATTTTTAATATAATAGGAAGTATCTATTGTAAACCAAAACCACACATAATAATGCAATGGAGATCCACTAGAATCTTTTCAATAAATACAGAAGTGAAGTGAGGATGTCCATTCTTTCCATTATTAATATAGTTCTGGAAATGCTAGCAAAAGCAATCAGATAAGAGAACAGAATTTAAAGAGTAAATATAGGTAAGGGAGATAAATATATCCCTGAGTGTGAATGATATGATGGCTTACTTGGAAAACTCCAGAGAATCAGTAAAGATACTAATTGAGATAATTAATAGCTTCAACAAAGCTATGGTATAAAAAAAATAAAACCTCAAAAATCAATATAACATGAAATTCAATACAACGATAGCAAAACATTAAAATTAATAACAGAAAGGGCAATCTCATTCCAAAAACTATAAAATGAATAAAACATATGGGGATCACCCTCCTAAAGTGTACAAAAGGCTTGAATAGATTCAATTACAAAGTGATCCATAAAAAGATTTAAAGGACAACTTAAATAGCTGGAGGAATATTTAGTGCCCAAGAGAATCATGATCCTTTAGAATTATCTTGGGTCACTGTATTTAGATTAGAAGAGCTAAGTCTTTCACAGCTAATTATCATTACAATATCATTGTTACTATGTACAATGTTCTGGTTCTGACTGCTTTACTTTGTATCAATTCATGGAAGTCTTCCCAGGTTTTCTGAAACCAACTCCCTCATCATTTCTTATAGCACAATACTACTGCATCACAATCATATACCACAACTTGTTCAGCCATTCTCCAATTGATGGGCATCATCTCACTTTCCATTTTTTTTTGCCACCACTAAAAAAGGACTACTAGATGTATTTGTGTCCATCTAGGTCCTTTGACTTTTTCTTTGATCTCTTTGGGATACAGACCTAATAATGTTACATATGTTTTAAAAGCTATCTTTTTTTCAGGTATAAGTTGAATTAGATGGCCACTGAAGTCCTTTCCAATCCTGAAACTGTTACAAAACTAGTCAATGAAAAATCCAGAATTAGAATTCATATTATCTGAAGGTAAGCTTCAGAAAATGTACAATGTACAAGGTGCTCCTACCCTGTGATTTCCCCCATTCTGTTCAAAATCTTCTGTGTGTAACCCATCCCAATGTCTTATTCCTCTTGAACTTGCTTTATACTCTCATTTTATCATTTGGTCCTTAAATCCCTATAGTTTCCCAGTTCTGTTTTTTCCCAGTTCATGTGTATTTCTTCACAGACTACCTTACAGCTACATAAATGAGACATTCTCTACCCTTGAATGCATTGCATCTTTTGCTATCTGATCTTCAAACTGCCATTCCCATCATCTTTCTTTGTGCATTGACATTTGCTCCTTCTTCTCTGCTATATCTTCCAGACTCACATTCAATGCCATCTCTTCTGACCCTGTGCCCTCCAGATTCCCAGGTATTGCCATCTACTACACCCCAAGGATTACTGTGCCTTGTCATCCAGATCAGAACTAAATTCTTCTGTATCACCTCTAATATCTGTATCTATCACTGATAATATAGTATTGTATCACCTCTAATAAGAGCTAATTAATAGAAAGGATTGCTTATTTTTTTCTACTTGCAACGCAGTATTTAGTATAATGATTATCATATATGAAGAACTGTATAACTACTTTTTAACATTCATTCTTTCATTCATTTATTTATAAATTAATGCATAATAATCTTGCCTGTCTTGTCTTTCATCACACTCCTTTCCTCTTATGACTCTTACTAATTCTTCCTGGTCTTTTCCACTGATTCATCTTCCTTCTGTTTTCTAAGTGTGGGTAATTGCCAAGGCTCAATCCTTTGCCATCTTCTCTCCTCTGTCTTCCCCAAGGGAGACAGTTATCACAGTACCTGCTGTGGCTTTAATTTTTACCTGTATGCCTGCTGATTCCCCCTCCACAATACTCATCTTATTCATCCTCTTCCCATCACATCACCACCAACATAGCTCAGGACCTCATTACCTCTTGCCTCTATTATGGCATTATCCTCAACTTATCTTTCTTTTCTTCTTTCTTTCGTTTTCCTAATTTATCTATCAAAAATCTGTCAAATCACTCTTCTTTAATGCATAAATGAGGCCAAGATACTTCCTGCTCAGAAATCTATGAGCTCTATATTGCTTTTAGGATGAAAAAAGAAATATAATATTTTTTAAACAATTGGGGTTAAGTACCTTGCCCAAGGTTACACGGACAGTTATTTTTGTGTGGGTGTTAAGTATCTGAGGCCAGAACCAATCCGGGGTCCTCCTGACTCCGGGGCCAGCACTCTTACTTACTGCACCACCTAGCTGCCCCAAAATATAATCTTTTTATCCTGGTATTTAAGGCCCCAACCCACATTTCTAGCACTATTCCATATGATTCCCCTTTTAGCAAATTATTTTCCAGCTTTGAACTATTTGAACTACTGGTCTAGAGTCCATTTCCTATATACCTTTGTTAAAATCCATTCTCTTTTTTCCATATACATCTCAAATAGATTCTTTTCTGCATAGCTCTTTCTAATACCTCCAATTCCCTAGATCGCAGTGGCTTTTTCCATCCTTGCATTATCTTATTCAGTTGTTTCTAAAACTTCTCCTTCAACTTTATTACATTCTGCCCTGTATAGATACATTAAACCTCCTAATAATTAATTAAATCTTTAAGAGCAAGGATGGTTATTTTTCTTTCATTTTTGGGTTTCCAGAATCTAGTCCAATGTCCTTCCACATAGTATCTATGGAACAGACCTCAGAAGTCTATAGTCCTACTCATATCTGAACTCCTACTCATACAGCATCCTAGATAAGTGATAATGCAGACTTATTAGAAGCTTCCAATAGAAGGAAACTCACTATTGCCAAGACAGCCCATTCCACTTCTGTGTATTTGTAGTTCTTCCTTTGGATAAACTAGCGCATCTCTCTACCACCTCCACCTGTTCTAGCTTATCATGTCCCTTGTAAACCTTCTCTTTTCCATGCTAAATACCTTAGGCTTTTTCAACTGTTTCTTATATTGGATATTCTCCAGTTCCATCATTACCTTGACAGTTGAGTGAATAATGGATCAAAGTAGGGTGAGGTTTGTGTTAGGGAGATCTGTTAAAATGCTATTTCAGTAGTTCACGTAAGATGTGATGAGAACCTGGACTGATATTGTAAATATGTGAATGGAGAGAAAAGAGCACACATAACAGATTTTGTGAAGGAGCAAATGAAAACATTTGGCAATGGAATGGCTATGTGGGATAAATGAATGAGGAATAAAGAAGACACCAAGGTTGTGAGCCTGGGTAACTACCAGGATCATTACACATACACATATTCTGGAATGTTCAGAGAGACAGAAGACCTCATGGCATTATCAATAAATGACCATTTCTGAAATAGAATTACCAACATCCATTTCCCCCCCCAAAGTGAAGATAGTGATACCATTTCTAAAAAATCAGTAAAGGAAATATATATAACTGCTTTGGGTTTTACAGTAAGATTTGTGGCACTCAGACTGTGAAAAACAAAATTTATTCATGCTTTCTGTGAATTAAAAATCTCATTGTACCAGTTGGTAGACTATTAAATTCATATAAAGCCATATAAATAAATAAATATCAGTATGATTCCCTGAGCATCACTGTGGCTTAACTTTCCTGTCCATACCATATAAAGCCACAGGATTTTCCTAGAGTAAGGATGAAGTCTGGTTGGACAGGGACTCTCTTCCCCCAGAAGAAGGAGGAAAGATAAATGGGTAGAAAAAGCTTACAATTGGAAAACTCCCCATTTAGTGTAGCCCCTGATATCAAAAGAGTTTTAATCATCCCTCTGTTTATTTGGGCAAACCCGGATTAGCCCTTTGAAAAGTGGCTGAAATCTACTTCCTTTGAATTGGTTCGTTTTGAAAGAGCTCCTTTTCCCTTTGTCTAATTTAGTATAAAAACGTAAATAATTGAACCACCCTTAGCCAGAAGCGTGTAAAGTTCTTGAGAGGGTTGGGACTATCACGACTGATGCTTCTTCTCTTAGAATCAGTTCATAAATATACTGAGGGTGACAGTGAGGCAGTCAGGAAATAATCATCCTCACCACCACCCCAAGCCAGTCTGTATTTTTCAATAAACCTGGTAATACGTGAGGTATGGGGCTGTCTATGTAATTTTAAACACATCTGATCTGATAAAACCACTATGTCCATCAGAAAACACAAGAAGAGATCAATTTACTTTTACCTTTATCAATGAAAATGATTACGGAAATGTGTTGAACTGTTAAGCAAAGAAGTCAGGGCTAGTTTGCTGCCTTCTATAACTTGGGAATATGCTTCCTTTCTAAGGAAGGAAATTAAGTGCTTTAGACATAGAGCAAAGCTTTATCCATGTAGACAGAAACAAATTTGTGCCTCAATATCCACGTATGTGAAATGAAGGTAATAGTATTTGTCAACCTTCAGAAATGCAGTATGCTATCTAAAATGTAATAGTGTGTCATATGAAATTAAAATAATTCTGTTGTACATTCTGAACTTAAGCTTGACATATAACCAGCCAGAACTCTGAAGAACAGAAGTAAAAATATATCATCAAAAATTGGCATAAGAAAAAGACATGAGCTTATCATGCAGAGAGTAAATGATGACATGTGGAGGATCAGATTATTCCTTGATAGCCTCTTGCTGTGAGGGGAAAAAAAGGAGATAGCTTCTAACATGTTGGGTGGACCATCAGTAATGAACTTTTAAGAGGGTATAAATAAGAGTTGCATAGAATGGACAGACATGGGTGACTGATGATATGAATTGTTGAATGGAATTCACAAATCAGTAAGACCACAGATCCACTTCAATATTGGTATAATGAATTCCCCAGTCTAAATCACAAAGCTAATGTTAATTATAGAACACAGCCTGTGTGACCTTATATGTCATAAACTGGTTTAAACTTTCCTCCCACCACATTAAAGGAAGAAATTTAGATTACTTTTAAATTCTGTAAGTTCCTCATCAAATATCATTAAAAGTTCCCTTTAAGTTAAATGGTTATGATATAAAGACTACTCTAACTTAATCAGGGCACTTTAACAGTTAGGATTGGAGCAGCTCCAAAATGAAAACATTTTTGACATTTTTAAAATATGTTTGGCCATTCGTCACTTTCTAATGATGAACACAGAAATGACTGGCTTGAGATTACAATCACATGAAACAGCTTCCATCTACCAGACTTGAAGAGGAATGCATGTGTATTCCCTTTGAGGAACATGGACAAATTAGAGGCTAGACTCTGAAGATGTTCCCATTAGGGGGTTCATCACTAACTCTGCATATGGACTCACCAATCAGCCCCCTTTAAGAGAAAAACCAACTAGTACTTTTCAAGCATGATTTAATTTGACATCAGGAACACATTCAGAGGGTACAACTGAGATTCATCTATATACAAAGAGGGACCAACTCAGAGTTGGCATAGGATGTCAGGGGAGCTAGAGCTCTCAAGTCAACAAGCATCTGAATGAGTTCCCACTGGATACCTCACCCAGAGAGGTTGTACTTTTGGTGGTGTTTATTGCCAAAGATGTCCTGTAGTTTACATTGGATTATCCTAGATAGCCATCAACAAACCATTATTTTATCCAATATTCAGATGAACCACAGTGAGAAAAAGCTGTCTCGAATTGTGTCTCCAACCCCCATCCAAATTTACTGTTTTGAATATTTGCATCCTATCATTTGGCACTGACCCTCTGTTCCTCAAAATATCACTTTATAACAAGGTCATGTGTATTCCAATGTCCTTTTTTTAACAAGCAGCACTATCACTGCCTATAAAAAGCAGTTATCTGACTTTTCCACCTTGTCCTCCCACACCTTGAACATTAAAGCATGCGCACACGCACACATACATACACCACACAAACACACACATTCAACTTCCACTTTTCCCAGCTCTCCAACTCACCAACAAAAAGTCATGGGTTAATTAAATCTTGGAAAGGAAAGTTTGTTTTTAGCTCACATCAAGAAGAAACTGTTTCACTTCCTCCCTTATGAGAAAAATAGCACAAGTTTTTAGTTTGTTCTTATAGGGAGCTTTACTGGGGAAGGAGATTGGGGTGGGAGTGGGATTATTAACAACATGTGGCCAAAGGTGAAGAACTGAGGCCATTAAAATGATTCCCATCTGATATCAGTTCTGCTTTGGTCAAACTTATGCTCATTTTAAAAAAGGTGACCTTTATTCCCCTCCTACCATTCCTTAACTTCCAATTAACCCTCTTTCTCCCTATTTATACATGCCCTGCACCCTATACTTGTTCCCCTAAGAAATATCTCCTAAAGTTTAGCCATTGACTGGGCTCCCAAAGTATTAACAAGGGTAGGTGTGGGAGACTAATAATAACCTGGATGAGAAGAGAGGTGAAAAACTTGGGCCGTACGGGGACCAGTTAATGAGTGGAAGGTTCATTTACACCATTTCCCTGATGAGGGAGTGATCCACTAGGACCTAGGTTGGGATGGGTATTGAAGCCCTGCTTCTGGCCTACAAATGAAGTGTGCTCAATAGTAGAGAGGGCTTGGTCCAAGTGGACAGTCATACCCTCCATATGGTCTGGCAGGTCATGGTGAATCATCTCTAAGAGCTTGGTGTTTACCTGTGTCTGCATTTGTACATAGACTGTCATCTGCTCTAAGACAGCTGCCAGACATTTCTGACTCTCTACTTGCCCCCTCTGGTTCTTTGCCAGTTCCTGGCAAAACTCTATGAATGCCCTAAAGAGGGGCAATATCCCCTTACATTGTGAGTGGCCTTCTTGGGTTTGGGATCCTGGGTTCCCCATGACAGGCTTTCCTACAGCAAAACCTGTGGTAGATGCTCCAAGACACCCCAAATTTCTCATAGTGATGATGTCAGTGGTAGTAGGTGCTTTGGACCTTGTGGTACCTTCACTAGGCCCTATGATCTCACTCTGCATGACAATGGCAGTGGTAATTGCTCCTCTTCCCCCAGGAGAAATCATTTTTGAACTAGAAATAGTGCCACCCCTAGACCCAATAGACACCTTGTTAGTAGTGGCAACTGTGGTATCCTCTGCAGTGTTTCGTGGAGCAATGACAGATCTTAAGACCATCAAATGGCAAAACCATGACTAAAATGATTGGCTACTACACACAGAAGCCTTTGCTCCATCAGGTTGTCTGCAGAGGCCTTCTACAAGCCTCCTGAGGACTTGGCATGCCTCTCTCTGAAAGAAGCTCATAAGGACCCTGAAACCCAGAAACTCTGATGTAGGGAAGTGGGCCCTCACACTGAGCCCTGGAGCCATATATTGGTTAGATGGGTGGATCTGCATCTCAAGGCTGGAGGGGTGCAGTTGGCCTGCCTTGGCTGATGGGTAGATGACACACACAGGAGAGGGCTTGTTCCCTGAAGGCACCTTCATCTCTACCTCTTGGTGAAGAAAACTATAAGAAATTAAGCAATGTCTCAGAATAAAATTCACCCTCTTCCATACATACCACCCCCTAACAAAGGCTCCACTCCTTCCTCCCTTTCTCTTTATTCTGCTAGCCTATAAGTCTAGGAGCTTCCATTGGCTTATACGGTGTAGAGATAGAAAGAGCTTCAGAAATCAATGGATCATTCATTTAGAACTAAAGGAATACTTGAGGTTATCTAGTTCAATCCCTTATTTTAATA
This sequence comes from Gymnobelideus leadbeateri, assembly GCA_011680675.1. Taxonomy (NCBI): domain Eukaryota; kingdom Metazoa; phylum Chordata; class Mammalia; order Diprotodontia; family Petauridae; genus Gymnobelideus; species Gymnobelideus leadbeateri. The sequence goes on along the minus strand of WOXC01000716.1, from coordinate 133,016 downwards.
GGTGAAGAAACAAGGCCAAAAGGTAAATTGATATGGACATCTATTTTTAAAATCAAATCCCAACCCCAAAGTATGAAAATATGTCAGCACTGAAGATATTCAAAAGAATAAAAAATGTTCTCTGTGGACAATTCCTCCAAGAGACTCTCAAGAAATGTAAGCAATGACAGCATCCTAAGAACAAGGCTAAGGCCTCCCAAGGGTTCTCTGAAAGGACTATTCACTTGGATGTATCCATTCTGTTACCTATGGTTTTTAATTAGTTTCATAACTTTATAGCCACATCTAGTGGTCTCTATATTCTCAACTTTAAGACTGGGTGCCTAGGAAGTGTTTATCACTACCTAGTAACTGGCTCTTAGTAGATATTCTAAGCTCCATCTCTATCATCCTATGAAATGATTATTGATTGACTAATAAGCATTTAATTAAATGAATGAACTGAAAATGACTGAAGTGATGCTTCTTTACAATATGAGCCACTATCAGGTTCTTTTCTATATTGTGTGGATTTTCACTGCTGTCTACCCCACCCCTCCTCCTCACTCCTTTTAGGCAATATGGGTGAAGCATTTTGGATCAAATCAAGGCTGTTCTAAATGAGAAGCACTTCAGACAGGAGGAGGGAAAAAGGGAAGAGAAACAACTCCTTGGGGATGTCTCATTCGTTCTGCAAAAGTTTTATTATTATTACTATTATAAGACAAATTGGAATGCAACTTAATTGAAAACATTACCAACCAGATGCGGAGAAAGAGAATAACAAGCCAATGTTAAAGTGTGTATTTATTTGGAGAATACCCTGCGAGCATAAAACATGCCTCAATTTTGAATTTTAAAAGACAAACTCCAGGCAAGGCCTGGAATGAGAGAAAAAAGAAATTAAAGTGTGTAATGATTTTTTTAGTAGTTGTTTCTTTAAATGTCCTGCCTGTAGAGCTAACACCTAAGATCACTGAAATGGAAAGTCTTTTCTAAATAAATCTGCTTTCCCTGAATTTGCTTTTGGCATTTTACTCAGGCTGTGTCTACACAGGCATGCTAGAAAATTGAGTTATTAACCAGTCCTTTTGATCAATATAGACAGCCCATATGGGTAATTCAAAATAGTAAGGATACTCTTTTCCTTCAATAGCTGGTTGTTTTGCTTTGGTTTTGCCTGAATCGTCATGAAATTGCCTTACTTCTCTGCCCTGTTTTATCAATAGACACAAAGTCTTTACTGGGAGAATGAAATGGAAGTAATTTCATTCTTTTTTATGCATTTATTCAAAAAGAATGTTGTGAAAATTTGCTAATAGGAAGAACTATATGGCATGATACAGGAGAAACTACCTGGTGTTTGGTCAAGGTTACTCGTGTGACCTTGGGTAAGTCACCCAAACTATATAAGCCTTAGTTACCTCATTTGTCAAATAAAATTAGTAAGACGACAATCTTGTAAGGAATACAAATCAGGCAACAACCTGATAGGATAATTAAAAGTGTAGGGCTACATGACTGTTACATCCTTTTTGAGGTAATTTAACACTCATTAAGAAAAAAAGATATTCTCACTCATTGTTTTCAATCTAAGTAACAAAGCAGGGTACAAATAAAACAAATTACTAGCAAGATATTAGTCAATACAGAACAATTTGATATATCTAGAACTGATAAGATTTGGTGTGAATATACTCAGATGTCCCATAAAGTTTCGTGAATCTCTCCTTATAGGACAACGTGCTGTTGGGTCCTAGAATTCAATGCAAGAAGCATTTATTAAGAGCCTACTGTGTTGATTCATGTGCTATCCTCTTCTGACAACTAGCTGACAAAGAAAAATTTGATCAAATATCTATATATACCAAAGATTTGAAGAGACAGGGCTGAGATCCTTAAGAATGATTGTACAAAGGGGTCTGCATCTATAGCCCTAACACAGTGCCTGATGTGCAGAGGGTACTTAACAAATGTTTAGTGATTGATTGGCTGATTGAATAAATGCAAGCCTCTTATACAAGCTTCAAGATAAAGTGTGCCTGTGTACAAAGGAAGAAGAAAGACTTAGAGAAGTCAGAGTTCAAAATATTAGTATTTGTTTTGTTGGGAAAATGTTTCTTAGAGAAGGAGGTCTTTTTAACTGGGTTTCAGGATTAACAACACCCACACTCTCCTCAGGGCAGCTAGGTAGTAAGGTTGATAAAGTGTCAGGCCTACAGTTAGGAAGAACTAAAGTCAAATCAAGCCTCAGATACTTACTAGCTGTATGACCTTGGACCAGTCACTTAACCCTGTTTGCCTCAGTTTCCTTGTCTGTTAAATGAGCTGGAGAAAGAAATGGCAAACCACTCTAGTATCTTTGCCAGTAAAACCACAAATAGGGTCACAAAGGGCTGGACAGGACTGAAATGACTCAATAACAAAATATTCTCCTCCCCTAACTCATCCATATCTATACACACTTACCTCTTAGTTTAGTATCTGTTCCTTAATCTCTGTGTGTCTTCACACAAGTCACTTAAACTGTGGTCCTCAGTTTCCTTATCTGTAAAATAAGGATTGAAAGAGGGTATGTTGGGGTGGCTAGGTGGTGCAGTGAATATAGCACCAGCCCTGGAATCAGGAGGACATGAGTTCAAATGTGACCTCAGACACTTAACACTTACCAGACATATGACCTTGGGCAAGTCACTTAACCCCAATTGTCCTGCCCTCCCCCCTCCAAAAAGAAAAAAAAAGTGGATATGTTTATGTGGCTGCATGAGTGTGTGTGTGTGTGTGTGTGTGTGTGTGTGTGTGTGAAGTGAAAGCTAGAGAAAAGAGAAAGAATGAGATAAGAAGGTAGAGAGAATAATAACAGAATAATAGAGAGAGAATGTCTTCTACTCAGTATTTGTAGACTGCAGTGAAATGGGTCAGAGCTCTAGAGCTGGTAGTGATAAAGGAGAAAGGAAGTTGAGGAAGATGGGTAATGGAGACAGGGAAGGAACATTAAATTTAATTATGGAGTCCTGGGTTAAAATCCTGGATCTGCAACATCCTACTCTGTTAACTTGGAAAAGTCATTTCACTTCTGGGACCCTCAATTTTCTCATCCATATAATAAAAAGACTGCAATAAATGATCCATGAAGGTTCCTTCTATCTTTAAAATTCTCTGTAAGGCATAGAGACAATGAGAGATGCAGAGTTAAATGTTCATAAGGACTGGAGATAGAGAAAGAAGGATGAACACTGATGGAGAGATAACAAGAGATAAGCAGTGAGAGTGAAGAAGAGAAGGAAAGATGGGGCGTTGAGGAGGAGCGGCATCCAACTTGTTTTATTTCTTTCTTCCTCTTTCCCATTGATCTAGAAATTCCAGAAGGTTAGGGACCTAGCTTTAGAATTATATGTTTGACCTGAGGAGACAGACATCATCTAGTCAAAACTGCTGAGGACAGGGAAGTGCAGGGAGGTTGTGATTTACTCAGTGGAGGTCTCAAGGTCACACACATATATTTGTGACAGGGCCTGGATTATAATTCAGATCTCCTGATATCCAGTCCATTGCTTTTTTGAATTATCTCACTTGATTCTCTACCCCACTCCCTCATCAAAATGCTGAAAAAAGATAGTAGGTGTTGGGTTAAATGCCATCATTCTGGTCACCAGACTATGCCTCAATAATTCCTTATTAGTTCTATGAGTTTTATGATTGAGAAGAACAAAAAAAGGAAGGAGAGGTAATTCAGAATGGCAGGAAGAGAGGTTGACTCAGTTCAGGCCTCACATTTCTTCTAGGGGCCTGGAATGCCTTATACTTAGCTTAGAACAGTGCCTGGCACAAAGTAAGCTCTAATAAATGCATGCTGACTGCCTGGCTAACTGTACTTCCTGACACAGTTACAACTAGAAAAGGCCCTCGCTTTGCCTTCCAAAGACTTGAAGTAACCTCTATTTTTTGTTTAAGTGGGAGTTGGGGGGCGGGACCAAACCTGTGATTTCATTGGTACAGAGAATTCCCTCTGAAGGAATCCCCTTTGCCAGAGTAGATCAGCATGTCCTTGTAGTTTCTAGTCTTAGAGAGTATCCTGGGCACTGAGAGGTTAAGTGATTTGCTCAGGATCACAGAGCCTATTTAAAGTGTCATCTCTATCTGCTATGCCAAGCTGTCTCTCCATCAGTCTCATCATGATTTTTTTTTCAATTGCAATAACTTTGAAAACCACATTCCTTTGCCATGGTGACTAACACAGAGATCCAATTCAAGGAGCATTTATTAAGCACTCCCACCTTCAGAAATTTATATTCTGGTTCATGAAGAGGCAAATGAATGGCAGTTATGAAAGATAGAGTAGAAAGAGCGCCATTCTTGTTAGAAGATCTGAACAGGAATCCTACTTCTAATATTTACTGGCCAGGAGACCACAGTCTGAGACTCATAATCTGAGCCTGAGTGTTTTCAACTGCAAAATAGGTAGGAGGACATCTGTACTATCTACTCCACCAGACAGACTGTTGAGATGAAAGCAGTTAAATTTGCACTAAACTGTACCATCCATATCTTAAATTATTATTAAAATTGTACTAACCTCTCAAGACTGGGGCAGAAAGGTGAGTTGTCAACCGACCAGAGGAGAAAAACATGAAGAATGGCTGTAGGTCTAGGAGATGCTCAATTGGAGGAAAGGGAAGGTCCTGAAAGGGAAGAGGCTGAGACTGGCCAGCTGACCTCAAGGGACTCAAACCCTTGTGTTATCTTCCAGAAAGAGCCCTTCCCCCAAAAGGACATGAACTGAAAGAGGAGAGGAAAAAAAGTTTCTTAAAGTGGGAGTTTCACCAATATCTATTCTTTTACAATTTGAAAAAAAATGGCTGAAGAATATTTCTTCTTGTGAGGAATTAGAGAAAAAAGGAATGATGAGGAATTCACTTTTAAGATCTGACTACTCACCTTGACTTAGAAACTGTCAGGTCTCTCTTACTTCATAGCTCCAGTTGTTTTGAGATCAAAGCCAAAAAAAAGTCTGCTTCCTTTTTCCCTCTGAATCAGAGAAAAGTCAAGGTTTGTTTTTTTTTTTTCTCTCTTTTTGTTTTTTGCCTTTTTTGGAGGGCAATTGGGGTTAAGTAACTTGCCCAAGGTCACACAGCTAGTGTGTCAAGTATCTGAGGCTGGATTTGAGGTTCTCCTGTCTCCAGGGCTGGTGCTCTATTCACTGTGCCACCTAGCTGCACCCCAAGATATATTTTTATCATTATTTATTTATTTAGGTATTTGTTTGTTTTTTAAAGAAAACAGCTAAAGTGTTAGATTCCCCCCGCCCCACATACACAGAATCCATTCTTTACCCCTTATAGTAGGCCCTTCCCCCTTGCTTCATTTGTTTTTGTTTTGTTTTGTTTTGAGGGGAAATGTAGAAAAAACATCTGGAATGCTAGTCTTGGGATCAGAGTGACTTGTGCTCAAATTCCTTTCCTGACACTTGAACTATCTCTGTGACCCAGGCAAGGCATTTAACCTCTCAATGATCCCAGGCTTTCTCTTAAGACAGTTGCAGAAAAGATGCCATTTGAATTGGTTGGTAGCTTGCCTTCCCCACCCCCTTTCCTTGTATCAATGAAATCACAGGTCCAAGACAAAAAAAAAAAAAAAAAAAAAAATCAGGTGTCAGACCTTGCCTTGTATGAATTCACAGCTTTCTGATCGAAATGATGAGGGGCCAGAAATGTTGAGGGAGAAATCCTGAAACCAGAGTTCCCAAGGCAAGGTTGCCTGTTATGAGCTCCCAGACTCAAACATTCTTCAAGACAAGGTGGCAAAAGTTTATTGTTACGCTACGCTATACAGTGGGCAAGAGCTCTTAGGGAGCCTGCAGCCTTAGAAGGGTACAGTTAAAGTTTATATAGGATAAACTATAGTAAAACATGTGTTAAATATGCTAACTAGGTAAATTAAGGCAGGATTAGGGAGTGTCTAAGGAGTGGTCAGATCTTAAAGGAACATGCCCTTTTCATATCTACTGTGCAGGTATTTATCCCAGAGCACACTGGGATATAGTCCAAGGTGGGGCTACAGGGAGGTATGGTTTTAGGCCTGAGATCTCACTAAGTCTACTACGGGTCAGAGCTGACTGAGAAATATCCAGGCTGACCCCATCAATGTCTTGTTAGACAAGATAAACTTAAGGGAGTATACATATGACTATGTCTAGGATACATATGATAGGTCAGTGAGTAGTAAATATCGTTATGACCCAGTACACAGTCAGTTCAGCCAGTACACAGCTGGTTCAAACTAATAAGTTCTACAGGTACAGCTGGATACTGTATCAGGAAGAGAGATTAAGTATTTTGCTAGGGCATGCTGCCCTTGGCCTGGAGAGAAAGTGCCTGAGACAGCATTTTGAGACTAGGGAGATTTGAGGCTGGGGAGAGATGTGATTTTGGAAATGGATGGAATGTTGGAACTGGGGTTCAAGCCCAGGCACCCAAGCACCCCATCACAACCACTTCTCTCCCTTCATAGAGCTATCACCTTGGTTCAGACTGTTATTATCTCTGGCCTAAACTATTCTAATAGTCTCCTAAATAGCCTTTGTGGCTGAAGTCTCTTCCCATTCCAATCCATTCTTTCAAGTGGAGGTGTCAACCATCCTTCCCTTGGGCCACAAGCACCAGCTAAATTTCTGAGTGAGGTCCTAAACCAGATTAGAATGTAATTGGAAAATGTTTAACTAAATAATAAAAATATAACACAGCAAGGATAATGTTAATTTGTGGTTTTCTAAGTCAAGATACAGCCAAAGGAATCTGTTTCTATTTGAGTTTGACACCACCGGGATCTACACAATTGCCAAAACTGTTTTCCTTCTTAAATCGCTACATTCCTCTATTCAACAGAGTGAGAGGGAGAAAGGAGGGTGCATGCACTTATTAAGTTCATACTATATGTCAGACATCCCACTTCCAAACATTATCTCATTATATCTTTATTGCCTCTAGAATAAAATGTGAAGTCCTTTGCAACCTGTTCTTGTCTTTCCAGGCTCATTATAAACATATAAAATCCCCCTTTTTCTTCACTCAGGAGATTCTCACTTGATATGATGTAAGCTCCTTGAGAATAGTGATTGATTTTGTCCTTAGTTTGTATATCTTTGGTACCTAGCACAATGACTGAACCACAGAAGGTACTTAGCAAATGATTGTTGATTGATTAATTCCTTATATACCCCTCCCCAATGTGTCCTTCACCCTATTGCCCAAGTATTTCCCTTGATGTACTACTGATTATGCCATTCATCCACAGAAAATCCCTGGATTTCCCACTTAACAAAAAAGCATAAATATCTGATATCCCACCCCTTCTGGTTACAGCCCATCTATTTAACCTTGATTTACAAAATTGACCTCCGTGTGCTCTATTTATGGTAGGTTCAAACTCTCCCCTTTTCCTATTATGCTTTTGCTTACTGTCACCCCTACCCCATGCTTAGAGTGGACCCACCTTTCACCACCTCTGTCTCTAGAAACTTCCACCCTCTTGAACCCTAAAGTCCAGTTTAGATATCATTTCAGCCATAAAATCTCTCCTGACCACACCAAAGAATGCTCCAGCAAAAAGGAATGGCTTTGTTCTCCAACTTTTTATCCAGAGGTATTTAGGGTTCTCCTTGGCATTTACCACTTACTGACTTGTAATGTGGTCAATAGTGTATTTATCCTTCTGGCAACAAAGTCCTGGGAATCCTGAGTTTTACATAGTAGTTATATTTGCGTTCACAGCTCCAGTGAAGTGAGTTAAATGGAAGTGAAACCTGAGCATTTCTCCTTGATGCCCATATTTCCTCTTCTAGTATTTCCAGTCCTTTCTCATATAGATATTGCTTTTCTGTTTTTTTAGCCCATTTATGATTACTTTAATATATGGGAAATTTTAGTGAGGAAAACTCACTCTGCTGATTTAGATCTGCTCATGTAACTTAGGGTCTCAGAGAATTGCCAGGGTACACTGAGGTGTTAAGTCAAAGTCACACAGGGTCATGCTCCCAGTATGTATCAGAGACAGCACTTGAACTCAAGTCTTTCCATATTCACTACATCATGGTTCCTTCTTCTCTCTCTCCCTCTCTTTCTCCCTCTTCTTCCCTGTCTCTGTTTCTCTCCCTCCCTTCTCTTCTTGCTCCCCTAGCTTTCTCTCTACTCCCCCCTTTCTCTTTTCACTCTGTTTCTGCCTCTCTTTTCTCTCCTCTCCCCTCCACTTTTCCCCCTTTCTCTTTTGCCTTCCTTCTTCCCCCCTCTCCTCTCTCTCTCTCTCTCTCTCTCTCTCTCTCTCTCTCTCTCTCTCTCTCTCTCTCTCTTTCCCTCTATCTCTATATCCCTGTCTCTTCTCTCTGTCTCTCTCTCCCTCTCCATCTCCTCTTCCCTATCTCTATTGATGTTTTTCTCTCTCTCCCTTCTCCTTTCTCTCTTTCTCCTTCCTTCCCTTCTCCTTTCCCTCTCTTTCACCCTACCCCTTTCTCTCCCCTCCACTCCTCTTCCTTCCTTTTTTCTTCTCTCACCTCCTTTTCCCTCCTTCATTCCATCCTTCCCTCTGTCTCTCTGCGTCTATCTCTTTATCTCTGTATCTCTCTGTCTTTCTCTGTCTCTCTCTCTTTATCTCTCCGCACATACTTCTGCCTCTCCCACCCCCACTTCCCTTTCTGTATCTGTCTCTATCTCTCTCTGCCTCTCCCTCCCTCTCCCTTCTCTCTCCTTTTCTCTGTCTCTCCCCAGTCTGGCTATCCATATTTTATACTAGATACCAGCTGCTTAAAAGATGAACTCTTACCATCTATAAACTGATAGGAAAACTTAGTCCTGCCCCTCCCTCTATACTTTGGCCAGACCCTGAGGTTTGAGGATACCTTTGGGAGACTCCTGGATTAGTGGGGTGATGAAAAGAGATTCAGAGGGAATGGTTCAGGAAAGGTCACATAGCTAGGATGCATCATAGAAATAAAATGGGATAGTAGATTGAAATGGGCATATAAATAGAAAAAGAATAGCACCAGACAAATTCCAGGTGTTTGTTGTATCTGATATCAGTAAACAGAAGAGACTATCAGGCCTTCTCGTGATAGGTTATTGCTGAACAAGGGCTCTGGGTAAAAACCCCATGCTAGAAAATTATGACAGCTTAGAGTAGCTAGAGGAACTCAAAGAGCAAAGAAAGAACCAAGGTGTCCCCTGGCATACATTGAGAGCCACATTCATATTATCTTTCCATTTAAAATGCCCCAGTAGAGAGGGCTGGGCACAGCAAAAGGAAGGGTCAGGGCTTTCTGCTGTGACCAGCATGACGGAACTGAGCACTGGGAAGGTGGGACTCATCATGAGGGGAAAGGGTATAAAAAGACAAGTCAGAAAGGCCTAAAAAGAAACTTTGCCTACAACATAATTTGGCAGAGGCATCTTTCCCACCCCCACCTCCCATCTCCCAGAATTCTGTTAAGGACTCAGAATCCATGTCACCCAGCAGCAGGCCTCTTCCCCATTTTTATCTTCTCCCTGCTGATGAGGCAAGGGGAACTGTGAGAACTGTATTTCCAGAAAATACCATATGCTTTGCTCACAACAGAATCTATTCACAAAGGCGAAACTTTGAAGAGAAGCTGTTACCCAGTAAGCTGCTCTGTGCCTTAGCTGTCTGTGTGGCAGCCTGGATTGAAGCTTCCCTATGAGTAGAGCCATGAGACGAAACATTGCTCCCCCTCCGAAAATAGCTGATCTCATTTTCTCTCCAGCAATACGTCTGTCTGTCCAGGTTCGCCACTTTTCAGAAATTGAGAGACCTTCCTCTGCTCCCCTTTTCCCTTCTTGTTATGTTAGGCAGTCTTTGATCCAGGCTTAGGATGCTTCAAGACTACACAGCTTTAATTAAACCTTTCCATAAACTCAGAAGCTTCAAAAGAGAGCAACAAAGCTTTCACATCCTCTCTGCCCAGAGCCAGTATCTCAGGCATCCGGCAGACACAGCCCAGGACTGATTAGCCATGGTTCCCCACTCAGTCTGATGTACGAGCACAGACTGACTGGAACCTGGGGGAGAAATCATGAAGGCAGGATTCTTCAGCCACCCAAGGGAGAGGAGAGAGCTTCCTCACCAGGGCATCTGCAAGAAAGAGGGAAGGAGGCTTGCCTTTTAAAGATGGGGCATGATCCTGGTATTTTCACACTGAATTCCATGGTGTTAATTTGTCACCATGTAGCTCAGTTAGATACAGAATTCTATGGATAGTCAGTCACGGGCTTCATCAATCAATGGATTAATACACAAAAATGTATTGAACAGCTCTAGGTGATCAACGCCTGTTAGGTGCTCTGATAGATGAAAGAAGAGAAATCCTATTTTTTACCCTTCAGAAGTTTACAGTCTTTTGGGGGAGGCAAAACCAGACCACAGGAGAGAGAGAACAATATAAGACTGTCCATTCAAGACCTAAATAGTGTTATGTGGGCCATAAAAACCAAAAAGAGCTGGAGAAAGGGAAAAAATATTGTGAGCAAGAGTAGTCAGGGATGGCTACATGAGGATGTGTGAGGTGGGTAGACAAGACTTTTACACAACTAAGAGGGAGGAAGATTTTAAAGAGAAAAGCGGCAAGAGCATGAATGAATGAACTGAGGCAAGATAGAGCTGGTGAATTGGAAAAACAAAGTAATGAAGATTCTTTGAATCATAGGAACGTATATTTTAAACTGGAAGAGTTCTAACAAGTACATTGAGTTACATAAGGGGAAACTGAGGCTCAGAAAAATTAAGTAACTCCTTCAAGGTCACACACAACAGAAATGGTCTTGAATGCCAGGAATAGGAATTGACATTTTAAATTAAAGAGCCCATGGAGAGTTTTCAAAAGGGAAGAAATAATGTGTGTGTATGTGTGTGTGTTGTGTGTGTGTATGTGTGTATCTGCATGGTGTATTTGGCTATGCTTTATTCTTAGACCAAATACTAGGCCCTTCAGAAGTTCATGCCAATTAGTCACAAAAGGGAACAGGCAAAAATGAATATACAGATTAGCACAAACTTATCCTTTTTTTAAAAAAAAATGTATCCCCAGTGCCTAACAAAATTTCTTGAATAAAGTAAATGTTTAATAAATGCCTGCTAAACTGAATTGAATTCAATTCAATAGTGCAGAGACTGTTGGTCATATGCTGATAGTGTCACCACTGTAGTGAAAGGGACAGTGATTCCTAGATACTCAATTACATTTTAAAAAAAGAAAAGAAAAAGACATTTATAGAGTAGTTATTTTGAGCCCAGTGCTGTTATAGGCACTGTTCTGGGCAAAAAAAGTGGGGACAACTAAAGAACAATATGGTGCTCTTCCATGTAGAAGGGCTAAGAGAATCCTATGTGAAATAGTTATAGTGTGTGTAGGAGGTGGTGGGGGTGGAGATTGAATTAGAGGAGTAGAGTACACCACATTGGAAAGATGGGCCCTGTGATTCCTCTTCAAAGAAATATAGGATTTAACTGGGTGTTTAAGGTGGAAATATTCCATACTGTGGGGAAAAAGTAGGGAGTTTCTGGGGGATTGTCAGAAGACTGGCCTGGCTAGAGAATTATACCGTTGTGCTATACATGGGCCATACTGACAGTGAAATGGAAGGTTGTCACCATGGTAATTTGGTGACCCCCCCAATTATGTTTGTACTTATAGGCATATTCAGCTGGTCAGGTGAAGGCACCTCTCTGACTAGCCAGGTACATGTATCAGGGGATTCTGTGCAGATGCTGTTCATAGGAACAGCAACACTATGAAAAGAAGACCTTGCTGAAGATGAATGAAAAGAGAATCTAGGAGCCATATAATTGAAAGGGAGGGAGGTGAGTCAGACATTGTATGTCCTAAGGAATCACACACACTGTAGACAGTTCACTGATCTGTATCAACACATTAATGATTTATGTAGCTTTTAATTTACAACACAGACATATCTAAAATAATCAGGTAGAAGTAGGCATTAAAAATTCACTGCATGGGTCATAAAATGATTAGTTATTCAAGTGACTTCAAATTTGTATTTCATTAAGGAATAATTTTAATTTACTTTTAAACAGTTTATATACAGAGATTTAGGAACTCTTGCAAGACGATTATGCATACTCTAGCTTTTATGTCTCCAATATATTTGAGACACTTGCATCTTCCTTTTTCCCCCTTGTAAGCAGTTTTAATTTGTATGAAAGCATATCCAAAAAATATGGCCCAATAATTTAGCAAAAACAGCTTTAATTTACAGAAAATGCTTAGTATTTCTTTCATTATTATTTCTATTATATACTATTTATGTCTGAACATGGATCTGGGATGGGGGAAGACTGATCAAAATGAAATGAAAGAAATTCATCTGAACCCCCCCACCCCCATCTCTCAAGTCCAGTATCACATTTCAAAAGATGGTTGAAACCACTGAATAGGAAATCCAGAAGGGGCCTTAGAGACTTTCATTGAATCTCAGAATTACAGAATGTCTAAGCTGGAAGGGACCTTAGAGAGATGACTTATTTTAACCCTCTTTTTTACATATGAGGAAACTGAGACCCAGATGTGGAGAGTGACTTACCAAAGGTCTCTCAATGAGTCCAGGCAGCACAACCAGCACTAAAACCCAGGTATCCCAACTCCCAGCTCAGTATTTTTCTGCTACTGCATCACTGAAGTGTATCAGCTCCGTCTTAGCAGTTGCATCTGTCTCTACCGTTAAGGAGCCGACTTACTGGTTCACTGCAAGTGTTTATTTTCTGCCTCCCATCTTGATCAAATACTGCGACAATCTGTAAAAACAATAACCAGGCTAGGGGCAGTTTAACTCCAAATTAATCTTGTCTAGGCTATTAAGCACCTAGTTTCTCTGGTTTCTGCAAAGCTCTCACAATAAACATTTTCAGATGTCTCTCTCAACTCTGAAAACGAACACAATTATGTCACAAAGCATAGCCATTACCAACCTTATCTGGAAGGCAATGTAGCTTCATCATGTAAGTACCCTCTCTGTGTTCTGTTTTTTAACTAGCTCTTTATTCACTTCCATGCCCTACCCTGGATCCCTGTAGCTTTTGCCTTAAACGGACGTCTGTCATGTGGAACTTTATTGAGGGCTTTCTGAAACTCCTGATAAATCATGTTGGATGCATTGACACCGTCAACCTTGTCTGTACTCTTCTCAAAGTCAAAGAAGTTTGGGAAATTTTTACTCCTGCAGAGCTGTGCCTTCTCTTTATCTCCCTTTAGAAGATGATAACTCTTGTACCTTGCACACTGAACAAAGTTTCTATTTTTGACACAAGTTATAAATGCCAAGTTAAATGATCCAGCGAACATTTACTTAAAATATGTAACCGGCGATACATAAGTTATCCATGCCAGGCTAATGTTCCCTGTGTCTGTCAACTCTCTATATTACTTCTAAATTCTCCTGCCTCAGATCCCCATTTTGTCCTTAAAAATTAAGGATGGCAAATGACAATTTAAACATTGAGTTATACATTAGCACTTTCTGCGATGTGCCAAATATCCTAAAACCAGACTTGAAAGTCTCGCAGCAGATACTGCTATCTCTCTACTTTTGCCATCTGGAGCTCATCATGGCTACGTCAGTGATCACTTTGAGAAGAGTTCTATGACTCTCTTCTAGCAGAAAAGATGCTAGAACTAACTTTTCCCCAGGCTTTTAGAGACAGCCTCTTCTGTCATGTCTGATACTAGTCTTGCAGGTTTGAACTTTCCATGACTGTCTATCATCTACATAATAAAATCTAAGCTTCTTAGCCTGTCATTTCAGGCCCTCCACAACCTAACCCCAGCCTTCTCTTCCAAATGTGATTCCTCTAACACGTACCATCTCCCAGTTCAAATTTCCTCTCCTTGTCATCTCTCATTTATTGCTTGCGCAGCTCACAATTGGCCTCAGTCCTCAGTGATTGAAAAAAGTTAATATTCTTGCTCTATACTTACATAAGTCCTCCCTACACTTCATGTCTCAACTGGAGACTCACCTCCTCTATAAAACTACCCAGGGCATGGTAATCTTTTTTCTTCCTCTAAACTCCTAAATTGACATCATCAGTGCTACATAGTATAGTACAATTATCATTCTGCAACTCTTTAGGGTCAATCATTGCATGACTGCAAGAGGATTTGCAAAAGATTTTTGAAAGTCCATTTTATGAAGGTTAGCATCAGTTAATAAACACTTAAGTGTTTACTAGTCTCACCCATTAGATGAAAATCACCCTGAAATTGGAGACTAGTATACTTCTCCCCACACAACGCTTTCTATACCAAAGGCTCTAAATAAATACTTGTTTATTGGTTGATCCTTTTAACATATTTAAATTAGTTTCAGGTCCAGGATACAAGATCACGGATTTTAAGACTGCTTAGATCTTCAAGGTCATTTAGTGCAACATCTTTGTTTTACAGATGAGAAAATAGGCTCAGAGATGTTGAGTGACCTGTCCAAGGTCATATAGGAAGTAATCAACAGAGTCGGAATTTGAACTCAAGCTCTGACATCAAATTCCACTCATTTCCACTACACCTGATTCTGACCTGAGTATAAGAATATATTTAGAATATAAAAGGATTTCAATCGGTCAGTATGAACTTGAACATTTTAGAATTACAATGTTGAATTATTTTAACACTTTCCTAATTTGAGGAAGAACTGTGACTAAGCTAATCTAAAAAAGAGATGGCTATGGACATATATAGATTGACAGGATATATTGATGAAGTATTTTCAATGCATGTGGAGAACTAAAAAAGAAAAAGCAAAAAATGGACTTAAAATATCCATAGCAGCACTTTATTATGATGGAAAAAAGTTGAAAACAAAGTGCTTGAGGAGTGACTGAAATCTAGCTATCTATACACACATATACATGTATGTATATATACACATATATAATTATGCCATGAAAATTATTGTGAGAAGTCCAGAGAAACATGGGAAGGCTTGTGTGAACTGATGCAGAATGCATCATAGCCAGGAAAACAACATACATAAGGACTCTAATAAAAAATGAAAAGAACATTAAAATGAAAACAATCACCATACTACTATATTAAACAATTTTAGCCCTGGAAAAAAGAGGAAGGAATACAACACATTCTTTCCCTTGAAAAGGTGGTGAGACTATTGGCTCAGAAAGCAGTGCATATTGTACAGGGCAGCCAAAGTGTTGGTTAGTTCTACTGAAATGGTTTTTCCTTGCTATACAGAGCAGCTCATTAGTGGAGGGGAAGCTATATCCAAAAGAAAACAATAGGAAAACAAAAAAGGAATCCATAATACTTAGAGGGGGAAGGGTTGGTTTTACTTAAAGCAGAAATTATTATGTCAATGTAAAAAGCAGAATATTTTGACCATAGAGGAATGAAAAAAATGGGAATTGGGACCTAAGAAGTATAAAATAAAGTCTAAAGCAGAAGAGATAACACCTTGCCTAATGCAAGAAAAAAGATGTGAGGGAAATGAGATAGACTCAGAAATGTTCTGTAAAAAGGGTATAGCAAAGAATGAACAAGCTCTTAAGAAGATAGTTTGGAGGCCCTTGCTAAAGTGAAAGAGGAAGAATAAGGACAAATAATGATAATTTTGGTTATACTTTCTGGGACAACAGAAATTCTAAAGCCTTTAAGTCCATAAAAGTTAGGAGAAAAACTAGCCAGATGGTGGAAACATAATTTTAAAAAGGATAAAAAAGACAAGGAATGCATATTTCAGTATATGTATATGTATATATAGATATACATGTATATCTATATATACACATACACACATATAGGCATATCTACACATACATATGTGTATGTATAGCTATATATATAAACATAAGTATGTGGTTTACATATTTTATAAAATAACTAACCTATATAATCTTTTTGCATAATCATTCCCTGGAATCTTCAGGGAGAACATAACCGATGCTCTCTCCAGGTTGGCATAGATATTCCCCTACTTTAACAAGGAGCTTCACCATATAAATTTCAGATGTGTAAATTGCAAAATTCCATAAATTGAAGAAAATCACAAGATGGACAACGTGTCAATCTTTTCTCATTAGTATATACAGTCCTACAGCTGCGCCTGGTATGTTTCCCTAAAGTACCTACCACATGGTGGATGCTCAATTAAGTATTGAAACAATCAATCATACTTTTATTTAAATTTCTGCAGTCATTTCCCATTTTCTCCTAATAGTACTAGTTGAGTCTTTAATATTACTTAGAGCATTTTATTTTTTTCCACCCAAATCCCTTCTTGGCCCATTATTTATATTGGCATTAGCATTATTAATGACTGAAGGACAGCTATTACTGATGATGATGTATGTTTATTATTTAGTCATCTAAACAACCTGTAGGTACTTATTAATGACATTCTATCTCCCATATGTGTCTTGACCTGTGTGTTTGTGTGTGTGTGATGATGATGGCTAGGCTGAGCAAGGGAAGCTAGTGATAAATCAAAGGAGGTGGAGGGGGGGAGGCATTTTCATAAGGTAGCAATAGGATTTGCAAAAGATTTTTGAATGGTCAATTTAAGAAGGTTGGAGTCAGTCAGTCAACAAGCATTTATTAAGCGTTTACTATGTGCCAAGCCCTGTGCTAAGTACTGAAAACGCAAAGAAAGGTAAAAACCATTCCTACCATCAAAGAGCTCACATTCTAATGGGGAAAATAATATGCAAATCACGATGTACAAACCAGATATATACAGGGTACATGGGAGGTAACCTCAGAGAGATGGACCTATCAGTAAGGGGAACCTGGGAAGATCTCTTGAAAAAGGTAAGGTTTGCGATGAGTCTTAAAGGAAGCCATGACTCCAAGAGACAGGTGTGAGGAGAGAGAGAACACCAGATATCAAGGAAAATCAGTGAAAAGACCAGGAATGAGGAAATACTGTGCCAAGATTGAGGAACAGTAAAAGAGACAGAATCCCTGAATTGCATGGAAGGGGGCTAAATGCAAGAAGACTAAAAGCAGAAAGTGGCAAATGTGTAAAGGAGCTTAAAAGTCAAACAGTCAATTTTGTATTTGAGTCTGGAGGTAGTAGGGGGCCACTTTTTATTCCTACCTCCACCCCTTGTAAGCATCCAGAAGCCTTCTATTGGGTGATATATGTGTATATATACAGTTATTTATACAATTTAGTTATTGCCTCTGACCTAAATGACATCTTCCTTTTTTACCAGGGACAAAGCCATACCATGGGTGGAATTAGGAATGGGATAGAGATTTTCTTGACACACTTTACATGACTTCTACAGATTGATAGAAATACAAATACCCCTAGTAGCTCCTGATGGCCATTGGAAAGATTTTCAAAAGTTTTGAGCTCCATCCTGGTTGTCAATAAAGGAGCACATAAGAGAGGAGACCCCTGGTTTCTAATTCCAACCTCATCACCACCATGTGGTGTTAGGCCAGATAGCTGACCTTTCTGGATCATAGTTTGTATGTTTGTTTTTTTAATATTTTAAATAGATGGCTCAGAACCAGAAAAAGAACACATACAGTAACAGCAATATTGTATGATGATTAACTATGATGACTTAGCTATTCTCATCAATACAATGATCTAAGACAATCTTAAAGAATTTATGATGAAAAATTCTACCTGCTTGCAGAGAAAGAACTGATAGAGTCTGAATACAGGTCAAAGAATACTTTTTTTTTACTTTTTGTGGACTTTTTTTTGGGGGGGGGTCTGTATTTTCTTTCACAGTATGACTAATAAGGTTATATGTTCACCATGATTGCACATGTACAACCTATATCGAATTACTGTCTCAGTGGAGAGCAGAAGGAGAGAGGGACATAATTTGGAACTTTTTTAAAATGGATATTACTCTTGTTTTTATATGCAATTGGGAAAATGTTATTCCCCCCCAAAATAGATAATCTATAATTCCTTCATATGATTTTTAAAAATAAAATGAAATAATGTATGTGATAATATTTGGAAAAAGTTAGAAGGACTGAAACATTAATGTTATCTTTCTTTCTTTTAACTTTAGAATCGGAAAACCTTTTTTTGAATCATGATACACATGCACACACACAGTCACTCATATAATATCATTTTAAAGGAGTAGAACCTCATTGATAAAATTAATATTCAGGAGAAAATAAGCATTTTTATACCACCTAGTGTATGCTAGATATTATTCTAAAGGCTTTTTGTAAATATATTCTTATTTGATCCTGACAACAACCCAGGAGGCAAATGTTATTATCATCCCCATTTCAGAGTTGAAGAAACTGAGGAAAACAGAGGTCAAATGACTTGCCAAGGGTCACACAGCTAGATTGTTTGAGTTCACATTTGAACTCAGGTCTTCCTGACTCCAGGTCTAGTCTGGGATCTGGGATACATAGCTGCTTCACGTTGCCCCTATATTAGATGGGTTTTTTCCCTAATCTTCAAGGACCCTCTGTTTCAGCCAGTCTAGCCTATTCATAATTCCTTGACCATACCTTGCCCTTTCCCACAGATGAGCCTTTATCAATACCCCTCTTATACCAAAAATTCCCTCTTCCCTCAGGATAGTGAATTCACATTTTTAAGAATTGGAAATTCACCCTTAGGATTTCTAGTTCAACCTATCCCAGAAAAAAAAAAAAAAAACATGCCTGCTGCTCCATAACTTAAAACCTTTGCTTGAAGATCTCTAGCGAGGCCAAACCTATTATGTCGCAGGGTAGTTTAATGCACTTTGGGAGAACTCTAAACTATTTTCTCAGATCAAGCCTTCTCTCTGTTTTTACCCCTCCTTCAAAGCCCAGGTAGAGTATGTCTCTTTCCAAGAAAACTTTCTTGGGCATTAAAGTTTACAATGGATTCTCCATCTTAATATATATTATTCTTTATCTGTATTTGGCTATCTATCTGTCTATCCATCCATCCATCCATCCATCTATCCACCCATCCATCTATCCTTCTATCCATCTATCTATCATCTATATATCTATCAGTCTATCAATCCATCTATCTACCCATCTATCCATCCATCCATCCACCCAACCATCTATCTACCTATCTATCTATCTATCTATCTATCCATCCATCATCTCTCTATCTATTCATCCATCCATCTATCTCTATATCTGTCTATCTACCCATTCATTCATCTATCTATCTATCTCTATTGATATCTATCTACCTCTATCTCTCTCTATTGATCTATCATCAACGTATTTATCATCTTCCTATCATCTATGTCTATCATCTATCTTCTTATCATCTATTTATCTATCCACATACATGTATATATACATTTATATACATATATTTGTACATATTCCCATGTGTAAATATTCATGTATAGGTATGTACACACAACTATGCATATACATACACATACAAAAACATATTTGTGTATATGCATATGTAGGTATGTATGTGGATCTTTTTATATTTAGACCAGAGCTGTGATTTCACTGGCATGGAAGACTCTCCCAAAAAACTCCTTCTATTTATGCAGATTGGCATTGCTCTGTTACATAATCTGGAGAGTTGGTTGGTGGATTGAGAAATTAAGGTGTCTTCCAGGGTCACATGTTTTAATTGAGGTACTTCTAGACTGAGGCCAGCTCACTATCCTCTTCATCCAGCTGGTGTGCCCATATTTACCTCATGATAGTTTTGGTTTTGTGATCTTATACTGTTTCTTGCCTTTTTATGTATTTGTGTCATGTATCCCAAATTATGGGCAGATAGGTGACATAGAAGATAGAGCACTGGGCTTGGAGTTGGGAAGACTTGTATTCCTGAGTTCACATCCAGCCTCAGACACTTATTAAATGTGTGACCTTGGGCAATTCACAGAACCCTGTTTGCCTCAGTTTCCTCATCTGTAAAATTATCTGGAGAAGGAAATGGCAAACCACTCCAATATCTTTTCCAAGAAAACCGTAAATGAGATCACAAAGAGTTGGACACACAAAAACAATTCCAACTTAAAGAAGAGATAATATGTTTTATAATTCATATTGAGCATGCCATATAACATAGCACCTTGTAGCTAACAAGTTGAATTCAATTCCTTCCTCTGACTCATAACATTGTATGAATGACCCTGGACATTTCTAAGTACCAGAGGCAATTCTTTAATCTATAATTTTCAGAATAGATTACAATCTAAAGTGATGAAAGAAGTTTTCCTATAGGCATTCCCCTATATATTGATAAAATCATGGGCTCAAAAATTAATTTAAAAAATGAATAAATAAAAAAATGAAGAATAAATATATAGATATAATATCTGACATTCGTATAGTGCTTTTCATACACTATCTGATTTGACTCTCATATCCCTGAGGTGAAGTATATAAAGGAATTTCTATTATCCCCATTTTACTGATAAAGAAACTGGGGCTTAGTAAAATGTCTTGTCCGTGGTCATACTTAAAAGGATTCAGAGGCAGGTTTCAATATTAGGTCTCATCTTATTCCAAGTCCAACTTACATCCCATGATACCACAGGGCTTCATAAGAAGACACCTAACAATATGGAATATTTGAGCCAGAGAGGGTATTAGAGGTCACCCATTCCAGCCACTTGATTTGACAGATGATAAATCTGTGACCCAAAAAGATTTAGTAGTTTGCCCAAGCTCATACAATTGATAAATATCAGGGGTGGAACTAAAATTCAGAGCAACTGACGCCTTTGTCTACTTTTCTTACTGTATAGAATTCAGTCATTTTCTAGATCTCTAGATCAGGCTTGCACAAGATATGGCCCATGGGCCACTTGTGGTCCACCAAAGGATTTTGGGTGGCCCATGATAAATATAGGGTCACCATGGTACACTCTCATGTTTGTCACATGACTCACGACCACCAAAAATCACCAGTCTGTCTCTAGTCTAACCTGTCTGTGGCCTGAAGAAGTTTAGCCTATTTTAATTTTGGCCGCTACCCACTGCCAAGTTTTGTAGGTCTGCTCTAGTTCATTGAATCATAGAGCTAAAGCAAGGAGGATATGCGCAAAGGATCAAATTCAACCTTCTCAATTTAAAGATGAAGGAACTGAGGGCCAAACAGTTCACATGGCTCATCCAACCTCACAGAGGCATTAAATCGCAGAGTTAGGGTTTGAACTCAAAACTCAAGGTCAGCACAACTTCCAATGCATAGGTTGCTCCTGCCCCACTCCTCCCTTAAATATTGTAATTTAACCTGATAGTCACCCTCATTTACCTTAAACACACTAAAATCTCCCTGCAAAGAGGCTCATTTTCTTTTTCAACTTCAGCTTTGAGAATGGAATGATTCTACCTATTTGTCTAGCAGAGAAAAACAGATGCTATGGGAAAAGGTGTCTGTGAGTCATTCTGTTCAATGACATGCAGACATTCACTAATGCCTGCTGTAGGGTATGTGCAAACAATGTCTGGCCTCTGATTTGCAAAACTCACAGCCCTGTTCTTATAATAACCTATGGTGAGACCAATTCCCTAGAGCCTACAATTCTCTAGTATGGTAGCCATTTCTAAAACTGTCCCTCGGTGCTTCTTTTATTGCAAGAAAAAAACTCCTGGGAAAACCCCATTTAGAAGGAAGTTCTAGATAAAAAGCAATGCTATAGCTGTTCCTTCATATTTGGGGAGGCTCGGGGGTGGGGGGTGGAAGTACTGATCCCAACTTAAGATAAACAAGGCCTAATAGAAGTAAAAAAGAATTGGGCAAAGCTTATCTGAGTTCAGAGGCACTATATGTGTCACCTGTGTATTATTGTGTAGTAGTCTCTCTCTCTCTCTCTCTCTCTCTCTCTCACTCACACACACACACAAACACACACACACACAAACGCACACACACACACACACACACACACACACACACACACACACACACATTCCTCATAACCCAAAAAATGAAAAGCTGCTTTTGAGTAGAGAGACATTTTGAAGGCTTTTAATCCTGGTTAATTATTTTTAGTAGTCTGTTAATTGATGATATCCTGGACTACATTCTTTGTGTGTGTGTGTGTGTGTGTGTGTGTGTGTGTGTGTGTGTGTGTGTGTATGAGAGAGAGACAGAGAGAAAGAGAGACAGAGACAGAGACAGAGAGAGACAGAGAGAGAGAACTTTGTAAGCTCGCAAAATCAGTAGAGTATGGCATAGTGGGCAAATTAATGGGACTTAAGTGGCCTGACTTGTGTTCACATTAGTCTTCTCTCTGTCCATGGTCAGCCATGTGAATTTCAGTAAATCATCCAACCTAACTAGATCTCAGGTTAATTGTTAAATCCTGATGAGAATTCATAGTACTCGAAATGTTGATTTCATTGAGGAGCTCATTGTTATCACAACTGCTAGAGAGATAGCTAGATAGTTAGAAAGCTAGATAAATAGATAATAGAAAGACTGTGTGTGTGAATACTTCCCAAGCAATCCCTTAAGTGCCTAATCCTACTTATCCCCTTTTGCATTTAAATGGATTATCATCCATTTAAATCATATGCATAAAAGTCCTGACCAAATACATAAAAATACCATATGACATTCACTGTCATGAAGATGATTACATTTGGCGTTAGACTGAAGCTAAGAAAATGCCTTCTAAATGTAGAATCTAGTTCCATTGAATCGGGATTTGTTAAGCCTACTGTGTGCTGTGTCCACCCCCAACTATGTGTTGTAGGGAAACACCAGTGCTTTCCTCAAGGAGCTTCTTTTTTGGGGTAAAGAAAAGGAACCTGTGAAACAATTAGAGAATAATACAAAACTAGAAAGTACTCATTTAAATGCCATGTCAAAAAGTTTTGAAAAAAGTAAAATGGATGCCTTCATTTTTCTCAGTCATCAAAGTCACCTTTTCAAAGATTCTATGCCTCATACAGATCTTCTGGGAGTTTCAGTGTTTTATGTATTGTGTTAATTTCATCTTGACATCATTAATGACTGTCTACCAAAATGAGTTAACGTTTCAGCCAGTTATATCTCTTAATATTTCCTCCCAATTTGATAGGTCTTTCTTGACCTGGGTAGAGAGGCTACAAATTTCTTCATTCCCTCATATAGTCAATGACATTAGATCTTTACAAAAAATCTAAGTTATATACAAGTATTTTTTCCTGGCTATCTGAGTCCTACTCAATCTTATTTTTAATTTTTTAGTCAAATGCTTTATTAAATTCTAGTTTACATCATTCATTTCCACAAGATTTTGAGTTACAAATTTTCTCCCCATTTTTCCCATAACCACAACCCCTAAATAGTGAAGCCACTGGATATCCCCTCCTCCCATGTGCTCTCTCCAATATCTTCTCCTCTACTCCCTCCAACTTTCCAATAGGGCAAGATAGATCTCTATGCCCCAGTGCCTGTATATCTTATTTCCCAATTACATGTAAAATAATATTGATAATGGTATATATATTAAACATTTGATTTTAAAACTTTGAATTCCAGATTCATTCCCTTCCTCCCTTGTCACCCACCCTTACTAGGAAGATAAGCAATTAGGTTGTACATGTGTAGCTATGCAAAACATTTCCATAGTAGATATATTGTGAAAGACTGACTATATTTCCCTCCCTCCTATCTCACCTCCCATTTGTTATATTCTCTACTTTGATCCCATCCTTTTTCAAAAGTGGGTGCTTCCAACTTCCCTCCCCCCCAGCCTGCCCTCCCTTCCATCATCCCCCCTTTCATCCCCTTCCCCCCACTCTCCTGTAGGGTAAGATACCCTATTTAATGTATATGGCATTCCCTCCCTAAGCCCAATTCAATAAGAATAAGGTTGGCCTATTCCCTTTTGCCTTCCTGTTATTCCCCTCCATTGTAACCATTTTCCCTTACCTCTTCTATATGATATAGTTTACCCCATTCTGTCTCTCCCCATCTCCTCTCATTCTATTCCTCTCTCACCTCTTAATTTCACATTTTAAGTATCATCCCTTCCTATTAAATTGGTCCTGTGCCCTCTATCTGTGTATACTTGTATACATATATACACAAATTCACATATATATTCATATGGTCATATTCCCTCCTATATAGACTTATATATGTATGTATATATAATATATTTACATATGTATATATAATATATTTACATATGTATATATAATATATATACATTTCTATTCCCTTCAATTATTCTCATACTTAGAAAAGTTTTATTAAATTACAATGATTGTTTTTCCATGTAAGAATGTAAATATTTCAACTTTGATAATTTCCTTATGATTTCTATTCCCTGTTTACCTTCTCGTGATCCTCTTGCTTCTTGTATCTGAACATCAAATTTTCTATTAAACTCTTGTTTTTTCATCAAGAATGCTTGAAAGCCCTCTATTCCACTGAACGACCATATTTTCCCCTGAAACATGATACTCTGTTTTGCTGGGTATGTGATTCTTGGTTTTAATCCCAGCTCCTTTGTCCTATGGAATATCATATTCTAAGCCCTTCAGTCCCACGGTATAGAAGCTGCCAGGTCCCGTGTTATCCTGATTGTTTTTCCACAATATTAAAATTGTTTCTTCCTGACTTCTTGTAACATTTTCTCCTTGATCTGGGAATTCTGGAACCTGGCTATAATATTCCTAGGAGTTTTCTTTTTGGGATCTTTTTCAGGAGGTGATTGGTGAATTCTTTCAACCTCTATTTTACCCTCTGATTCTAAAACATCAGGGCAATTTTCCTTGAGAATTTCTTGAAGGATGATTTCTAGGTTCTGTTTTTGATCATGGCTTTCAGGAAGTCCAATGACTTTTAAATTATCCCTCCTGGATCTATTTTCCAGGTCAGTGATTTTCCCAATGAAATATTTCACATTGCCTTCTTTTTTTTTTCATTTCTTTGGATCTGTTTAATAGTATCTTGATTTATCATAAAGTCACTAGCTTCCATTTGCCCCAGTCTAATTCTGAAGGAATGATTCTCTTCAGTGAGCTTTTGAAATTCTTTTTTCCATCTGGCAAATTTGTCTTTTTAAGGCGTTTTTCTCCTCATTGGCTTTTTGAGCCTCTTTTTCCATTTGAGTTAGTCCATTTTTAAGGTGTTATTTTCTTCAGTCAGGTTGTTGACTCTCATTTCATAATTTTCTTGCATTGTTCTCATTTTTCTTCCCAATTTTTCCTCCACTTCTCTTATTTGGTTTTCAAAATCCTTCTTAAGGATTTAAAAATCCTTCTTAATCCTTCTATGGCCTGTAACAAGCTTGTATTTTTCTTGGAAGCTTTTGGTGCAGGAATTCTGACTTCACTGTCTTCCTCCTATTCCATGCTTTGGTGCTTTTTGTCCACAAAATAGGATTGTAAAGTTGGATTGCTCTGCTTGATTTGCCTCATTTGCCTGCTCATGTTGCCACTCAGTTACTTGACTTTTGGGCTTTTTGTCACAGTAGTACTCTGACATGAGACAGGGGAGCTTTGTCCCAAATGCTGGGATTTTCTTAGCTACCAAAGCTATTAGTTGGGTGCCCTCTTTGAAGCCTCCACATGCTCTGGCAACCTGGTCATGCACCCCATTACCTCCATCCTAGACAGTAATCCAGATCCAAGGAGGTTAAAGCAACAGTGATTACCCCCTCAGACTGGTCGCTTGGTCCCCCTACAATCTGCAGGCTAGGAGCTGAAGCTGACACATGACAGCAGCTGCACTGGGGTACCTCAGCATCTTCTTGCCCTGGGGGCAAAGGCTGATGGCACTCCCAAATACTGGATCCCAAAGTCCACACTGCACTGACCTCTCACTTTGCCCTTAGCATCTATGGGTTGATAATTCTGGAAACTGCCACAGCTGCTGGTGATCTGAAGTCCCTCAAGGCAGTGGTTGGTCAGGCCTGCCCTGGGGTTAAAACCTCTGGCTCAAACTGGGCTGGGGTCAGCTCCCAGAGCACTGGGCTGGCTGATTCCTGCTGGCCTGCCAGGCTGTTCTTGGCAGGAGGTTAGCTTCTCTGTGTCATTTTGTGGATTTTGTAGCTCCAAAGTTTGTCCAGAGTCACTTTTTTACATGGATTGTATCTACTCATTCTTTAAAATCTAATTAATATGTCAACGTTTTTACAAAGTTCTCCCTGATTTCTCCTTTGCATTTTTCCTTTCATTTTGAATTTTTATTTATTTTTAAATTTTCTTATTATAGCATACTGTTCATTTGGTATTTGGTGTTGTAGAGACTGGTATAGTTTTCCATTTTATCTACCTAGTTGGATTAGAAACTCTCCCTTTCACATTCCCTTTCCTTCATATCCTCTTCCATCCTTGAGAAGGCAAACAATTTGATACAGCTTATACATGTGTAGTCATGTGAGATATTTCTGTATTAGCTATGTTGCAAAAAAAGACAGACCAAAAAAAAAGATACTAAAGAAAGTTTTAAAAAATATACTTTGATTTGCATTCCAGCTCCATCAGTTCTTTCTCTGGAGGTGAATAGGATTTTTCATTGTAAGTCTTTTGGAATTGTCTCAGATCATTGCATTTCTGAGAATAGTTAAGGCATTCACAGTTGATTATCATATAATATTGCTATACTGTGTATAATATTCTCTTGGTTCTGCTCATTTTACTTTGCATCAGTTCATGTAAGTCTTCTTACGCTTTTCTGGCAGCATTCTGCTCCTCATTTTTATGGCATAATAGTATTTCTTTACAATCATAAACCACAACTTATTCAACCATTCTCCAATTGATGCACAGTTTCTCAATTTCCAGTTCTTTGTTACCACAAAAAAAGCTGCTATAAATATTTTTGTCCATAGGTACTTTTTTCCCCCTTCTTTTATCTCTTTGGGCCACAGAACTAGTAGTGGTATTGCTAGATCAGAGTAAGCACAGTTTTATAGTTTTTTGAGCATACTACTTCATTGCTCTCCAGAATGCTTGAATCAGTTCACAACTCCACCAGTAGTATATGTGTCCCTATTTTTGTACATCCCCTCCAACATTTTTCATTTTCCTTTTCTGTCACATTAGCCATTTGATAGGTATAAGTTGATACCTCAGAGTTGTTTCAATGTTCATTTCTCTAATTAATAGTGATTTAGAGCAGGACTTTAGATAATTTTGATTTTTTTTTCTTCTGAAAACTATCTATTCATACCCTTTGACCATTTATCCATTGGGAAATAATTTGTATTCTTATAAATTTGACTCAGTTCTCTATATATTTGAGAAAGGAATTCTTTATCAGAGAAATTTGTTATAAAATGTTTTTTTTTCTCCAGTTTCCTACTTTCCCTCTCATCTTGGCTACATTGGTCTTGCTTTTAAAAGATCTTTTTAATTTGAAGTAATCAAAATTTTCATTTTTACATACCATAATACTCTTATCTCTTCTTTGATCATAAATTCTTCCCTGATTCATAAATCTGACAGGGAAAATATTCTATTTTGCATATGATATGTCTAAATCACGTACCTATTTTGACCTTATCTCTGTATATAGTGTGAGATGTTGGTCTATACCTAGTTTCCATAGCAATTTCAAATTGCTTTCTAGTTTTCCCAGAATTTTTTTGTCAAATAGTGAAATCTTGTCCCAAAAGCTTGCTCTTTGGATCTGTCAAACATTAGATTACTATGGACTTTGGCTACTATGTATTATGTTCCTAATTTACTCTAGTAATGTGCCACTCTATTTTTTAGCCAGTACCAGATTGTTTTGATGATTACCCTTTTATAATATGGTTTGAAATCTGGTACTGCTAAATCATTTTACTTTCCTTTTTCTTTTTTTATTGATTCTTTTAATATCCTTAACCTTTTGTTCTTTCATACGAATTTTCTTATTATATTATCTAGCTCTCTGAAATAATTTGGTAGTTTTATTGGTATGACACTGAAGAAGTACATTAGATAGAATTGTCATTTTTATTATGTTGGCTTAGCTTATCATGAGTAATTGATATTTTTCCAAGTTTTTAGATCTGACTTTATTTGTGTGCGAAGTGTTTTGTGATTGTGTTTATATAGTTCCCATGTTTATCTTTGCAGATATACTCCCTGATATTTTATATTGTCTGTAGTTATTTTAAAAGAAATTTCTCTTTTCATATCTTCATGCTGGGCTTTGTTGGTAAAATATAAAAATGTTGATGATTCATGTAGGTTTGCTTTATATCCTGCAACTTTGCTGAAGTTGTTAATTATTTCAATTAGTTTTTAAATTGATTCTCTAAGTTTTCTCTAATATCATCTATAAAGAATGATATTTTCCCCTCATTGCCCATTCTAATACCTTCAATCTCCTTTTCTTGTCTTATTGTTATGCTTAGCAACTCTAAATAATACTGGATGATATTGGTGATCCTTTAAAAAAAATACTTGAACTGAAACCTTGTCAAATAGACCTGATTGAATACCTGGATATCATGAGAGTAGATTTTGGATCATGAAAGCAATGAAACTCCACTTTATTTAGTTTGCTGTACAGTGTAGATATTATAAGAAAGAAAATGCCAGTGAAAGAATAGACTAGGATGTGAGCAGTGAAATGTGTTCTGGCCCATGGTATTCATTGTTATTCACAAAGTAGTTGAATTCTAAGCCCAAAAGAAATTTTATAGATCAAATGACTAGTCAGGCCACTTTATTATACAGTGAAGGGACTGGGGCCCAAACAAATTTAGATAATCATGAAAGATCACCCAACAAATTAGTTCTCAATTTCAAAATCAAAATTTGTAATTAATTACAGCTCTTCTTCTCTATGTATTTTTTTTCAGAAGGAAGAATATAAGAAGCTACTTTCCTTTCATAAAGGGGGGAAATACAGACAGAAACAAAGCAACTGAATTTATCTTTATGAAAGCAAATCCTGTAGATATTTTGCCAAAAAGGACACATAGTGAAAATGGATTAGTTCATTTGAGTGGTTTGTAAAAAATATATATTTCCCGAAGCAGGTGGTGCTATCAAAGTGAATAGGGAGAAAAATGTCGTATATGAAAAATACTTTTCAAAATGTGATTTTTCAAGTTGAAAGGGAAATGACACAACATCCTACTACTGATTCTGACAACATATTCTAATGGGTCCTGGATACACACACACACACACACACACACACACACACACACTCACATAATGTTATACACACAAACATTTTCAATAGGATATGTATAGAAGACCCCAGAGGTTTTACATTTGTTAGATGCAAGAAGAAAAGGAAGACAAACAGTATGCCAGATAGTGAGATGAGTGAGCATGAGTCATTTGAAACTCACAAAAGGGGCTACTCAAGACATTTCTAGTAATGTTAGGGTGGGTAGGGAGATCCTCAAAGAATCAGAAAAAAATAACCATGCTGTGGATACTTCTGTGAAATTCCCAAGTGTTTAGCATCTACAAATGAATATTTCAATGAATTGATAAATGATTTAATTTGGTTTCAATTCCTATTTCTCCCACTTTCCATTAACATTTCTAGTTTTTCATCTGTACTAGCTGTGAATTCAGTAAGTACATACTGAATACTTATGTTATGCTTCCGCCACTCCCCCCACAGCATCACATGAAGAAGAATAGCCAGACTCTAAGGAAACTGAAGTAGAGGCTGCAAGGAGCGAGGGTTATAGGACTTCATACAAGAAGAAAATGATTATTGGTATAAGTGATCAAGGAAACCTTCACAGAGTAGATAAGGCTTAGGTCATAAGGAGTGGGTCAGAGGGTCATACCTGGGCTATTTTTGGACAACTTTGCCAGCTGAAAATGAGTGCAATTTCTATGCTCTGGCTGAAGGCTTCTTTAAATTCAAAACCATCAGTGAGTATTAAAACCTAGATGATTATTACTACTCTAATTGGGCATTTATGTATAGATCTTGACCAAATACAATACAGGGAAGCTGAAAAGAAAGATCATCCAGGGTGCAGGGTGGGGAACATTTCTAGGCAGAGGATTTTTGAGGAATAGTCCAGTTGTAATTCAACAGTTCTGAGTTCTACTTCCAGCTCCATTATTCACTATGTGTGTGAACTTGGGCAACACTTAATATCTCTGTTTTTTTTAATTTGTTAATTTATTTACTTTTGGTTTTCAACATTCACTTCCATAAGTTTTGAATTTTCTCCCCCTCCCTTCCCTTCTTCCTCCCCAAGATGGCATGCAATCTGTTATAGGCTCTACATATACATTCCTATTAAACATATTTTTACATTAGTCAGAAAGAAAGAAAGGAAGAAAGAAAGAAAGAAAGGAAGGAAGAAAGGAAGGAAGGAAGAAAGAAAGAGAAAGAAAGAAAGAGAGAAAGAAAGAAAGCAAAAAGAAAGGAAGAAGGAAGGAAAGAAGAAAGAAAGGAAAGAAGGAAAAAGATGGAAGGAAGGAAAGAAAAGAGATAAAGACAGGGGGAAAGAAAGTGCTTATACTTTACCAAGTTCTGTTCCAAACACTTTCTAATTAGGGGAGACAACACAGAAAGGAAAATCTATTTCAAGATGGATAGAAAATCTTGGAAGTACTCAAGTTTCTGTGTCAGAACACTAGAGCAGATGACAAAGCCCATGAGTTCCTTAGGTAAAATCTAATGGTCTTTCCAGTTCCTAGAAGGAATAGAGTTAATATCTATACATCTACAAACCTTGTGGCCAGTCAAGAAGCAAGGACAGGAGGACATCCCTGTGGCAGGTGTTCCTATATGTTAGCAGTGCTAGATTAACTCTAGAAACGCCCAGATTGGGGCTATGGAGTTGGAAAGGCAGAGAAGGCCCGAGGGAAAGCATGCCTTATGGGGAAGATGATTAAAAACTGAAAGTCAGGGAACTTCAGCTATCAGTGGAGAAACTTCACTACTCTGTGGTCTACAACTGTGAGCTTGGGAAATGTCTTTCCCTTTGGGAATCTACCTACTTCACCGAAATACCATTTGGCAGTACTAGAAAGGAAAAATTTCTTATGAATAGAATCTGGAGCTGAAGGAAGAGCTAAAGGGGAAAGCAAGAGGGTAAGGATGCCCCCAGTGGTAAAAATGATTGGCAGCTGGGAATTGGGGAGGGCAAGGAGGAGAGAGAAAAAGGTAATCCATACTCGATATCCATATTACCCATTAAATGCTTTTTATAGGAAGTGACTGTGTTATCTCATTCAAGGGATCCTAGAGATGAGAAATACATAAACTTTGTTTTAGAGATTTAGACATTTTTTTGAGATTTACATAGAATTTTATTTTAGGATAGCAGTAGATTCAGTAAGAAAACCTGACCTTCTTGGGGGTCAGGTACCACCCAATTCAACTCATTCAGAGTGAGCCCAGAATTTTTTGGTTGAAACCCCTAGATAATATGAGAAACAATAACATTTATATATCATCCTAAAATGTAAAACCCACTTTCCTCATGACAATCTAAATGAAGTAAGTAGTATAAGTATTGATACCCCAGGTTATAGACAAGGAAACAGAAGGTGAGAGTTTAAATAATTGATATATTTTACCATATCTAGAGTAAGAGCCCAGACTCAAACCCGATTGCCTGACTAAGTTACCTTGGTTTCCATTACACTATATTGTCTTCTATACATCATCATAAATACAGAATGTAATACTAGTAATAAATAGCTAGTATTTTACTGAACTCTGAGATTTTCAAAGTGCTTTACAAATATTATCTCATTTGTTCCTCACAACAACCATAAGGTGTAGGTATTACTATTTCCATTTTTACAGATAGGGAAACTGAGGCAAACAGAAGTCAAGTGAATTGTCCAGGGTCACATAGTTAATAATAGCCTGAGGCAGAATTTGAACTCGGCTTCCTGACTCCAGCTCCATCTAATTGAATCTGTTCATATAATGGTTTAAGAGACTTAACATGACATTCTCAATCAGATTCCAATCAACAAGAATTGATCATTGGAAAAGAAATGATGGGAACCTTGAGACAAATGACCATTCCACCACAGAATTTTATGATAGAAAAAGATTAGGAATCAGGCAAAGTCTGATTTTTGGAAAGTATATGTTAAAATGTTCAAAGAAAGCATAGATAGCATCCAGGGGACTTAAATTCTATAGGGAAAGTCAGGTCAGGAGAAGTTTTCAGAAATAAAGAGAAAAAAGTAGATAAGGAAAAATGAGAGAATTGTCTAAACAGATCAATATGGATACACAGGAAATTCATCAACCAATGTAGATTTTAATTCAGCAAAATGAATACAAGGGAAGGCAACTGAAAACAAACACAGACCAGTAATATTGTATTCTAAAACTATTGACAGAAGCTTGACAGTTATGAGTGAATCAGAGCTCACCATTAAATAAAATGGTACTCCCTGACTGCCCACGCCCCAAAAAACAAGTCTGCTTCATTTTATTTCTTTTATTTTAATTTTTTCTAAATTATAGGCCTGGGTAGGGAGGTCAAATAAGGAAAGCTTTTTGAGTTCCTAGACCTTTTCACATGTGTATATTTTCTTAATATTAAATGCTGTTACAACTCTACTTTTACCTCATATATTACTTTTGAATAAAATGCCCTTCTAGAGCCACATTTGGGTTCTGATGTCCATCCCACCTTCTCTTAGCAATGACTTAGATCAAAGTTGCCTCCTGGTTTCATATCCTCTGGTTCAATGCTTGTTTATGGTGTTGGGGGACTCTTGAGTAAATCTCTTTTTAGGAGCAGCTCCTCCCTTGTTCTTTTGATTAGGGCAAGACTATCTACTCAGCCACATTTTACTGACTACACATTCTTGCCATGCCCTAAATGTAGTCAGCAGTAAATAGAACCTTATCCCTAAGCAGAAATCCACATATCTAATTAGATCTCCCTACTTTATGTCTCCTTACTACAGATCTTCAGATTTCTGCCTATGTTCCGATGAATCTAGGCTTTCTATTTACAAGATGTTATCCTTGGAATGATGTAGCTGAGATTTACAATGCAATGATTAGAAATAGTTAGGTTGCCCATGGGTGCAGAGCTAGTAAATGTCAGAGTCAGAATTAAAACCCAGGTTTTTAGGCTGGCTCTTGCATTCCCTTTTCAGCCACTCTACCAGCCCAAAAGTGGTAGAGGCACCCTAGAGGACTATAGGTTGCATCATATCTATGCCCATTTCATAGGTAAAGATGAAAAAATAAACCTGTTTGATAATTCTTCTCTGCCACTGAGCAACTTGGACAGCAGCTATCGATGGCATACCTCCAGAATCTTGTTATAAACCTCTTCAGTTTGGTAGAGTTCCCACCCTTGTACTCCCCTAGGTTAGCCTTAGAGACTCCAGCATCAATTCTATGCCACAATGAGACATGAGAGTAGAGAAGGAGTTAGTTGTGAGATTTCTGGAAGCAAAATTGACCTAGGAAGAGTTGTTTCACTTTTGTCATGTTTCCCACCCCATGCCAGACATGGCAGGCCTGACCCCTTAGGAATACAAAGTATCCATCTTTTACTGAAGGATGGGGACACCGATTTGTTCCTTTTTATTCCTTTTCTGCTTCTGTACTATTGTCTCACTTATTCCTGTTGTCATTGAGTTGTTTTAGTTGTATCTGACTCTTCATGACCCCATTTAGGGTTTCCTTAGAAGATACTGGAGTGGTTTGCCATTTCCTTCTCCAACTCATTTCAAAAATGAGAAAACTGAGGCAAACGGGGTTAAATAAGTCCAGGGTCACACAATTAGTAAGTGTTTGGAGCCGGATTTGAATTCAGGTCTTCCTGACTCCAGACCCAGAGCTCTATCCACTGTACCATCTGGCTGATAATACTAGGAAGCCGCAGCTAAGTTTTAAGTCTTAATGCTTCACCTAAAGGAAATACACTGGTTAATGAATGCAGAAAGCAATAGAACTTAATTAGGTACATTTTAGCTCACGAAAAGGATGACTCAGGAGGGAAGGATGAGGAAGGTGATTATTCTACAAGAGGCAGCCTTACTAATTTGGCCCCAAAAGTATAGAAAGTTTGTATCCTTTTTATTTATTTATATAACAGGGCCACATGAGCAACCCATAAGGCAAGGCTGATCAGGGATGGGGAGGAGACCTGGAGTTTTATAGAGCACAGTGGAGCCTTGAGGTGTGTCTGATTGGTTTCTATACTCTGACATCATAGGTAGGGAAGCACCAATTAGAGACACTAGAAGTTTCCATCATGGAAGACTACAGATATGGAAGGCTCCAAAAGAAGGGCCAAAGACTTACAAGGTAGTAAGAGTTCTTAGAAGATCAGGAAGCAGGTCATGGTGCTTTGTATGCATATAGAGTAGAGACAGGCTGTTAAAGTTAGGCCCAGAAAACCAGAAGGTTATTCTACTGCCACAAATCTCCTCTCAAGGACCCTATCAATCAATCCATCAATCAATCAATGTCAGTCAATCAATATGCTTCTAGTCCATACTGGCCACTGTGATAGGCCCAGGAGATACAAAAAGAAAAATCCTCAAGGAGTTTTATCTTATACAACACCTAATTAAAGTTTGTTGACCAGAATGAAAAAACAAAGCCAATTTGTAAATTTTTTAGTTCACTGTTTGCTCGGGCCATTTGTTCATTCATTCATTCATTTTTTTCTTTTGTTCCTTTGTCTATTCATATCTCTGATTATTCATTAATTCATTCACTTATTATTTATGTGCTTATTTGTTTTGCTTTAAAAGTCATTTTTTCTAACTTTTGGCTGAATTAAAGGAAATGTAGAACCAGTTGGTTTCAGTTAAGTAGCTAACAGTTACACGGAGATTTTGATTTCAAGGATCTTCAATATGTGGAAAATAAGCAAAATATGAAATTTTATTTTGATTTGGGTTTTCCCCAACTGGATTGGATTAATTACAGAATTTTAGATTTGACCTCAATAGTCATCTAGTCCAACTCCTACCAGGAAAAAAAAAATCTTCCTTAATACCATCTAGGTGTACCATACCTGACAAATGGGTTTTTTCCCTCTATTTAAAAATCTTCTTTATAAGGCTTTATAAGGGAGGGGGAGAGGATATCCAGAGGCAGCCCATTTCAAGAAATCCAATAAAACTTCAAATTTAGTCTAATGGGGCAAAATGTAATCTGAATTACAGAGTACTTTTTAAGAGAATGAATATATGTTCATAACTTTAATGAGTTTAAAGAACCTAGGAAAGTACTACCCACTGTGTTCCTGGCTATATGTAAGGTACAGAGAAGAATCATTTGTAATTTGCACAACAATGCATGCAAATAGGTGCTTTTAAAGTTCTCCTTAAAAACAGTATGTCCTTTCACCTGTTTTATATACTTGATTCCATGAGTTTATTTACACTAATTGGTGCTACCTAAGAACAAACAGGTTTGCCATAAAAAAGGTAAACTTTAGCCTACTCCCTTTAAAACTCACTTTCATTCCAAATTAGTGGAGTTTATATTAAAAAGGGTTTTACTATAACAGGGATGAAGTTAAATTAATGATGATATTTATTGCAGGAGGCCTTTAATGTGAGTCAAATTACTTTCTGAGCACCAGGATAAGGCTCTTGAAAGTGAGCATTGCTGGGTGAAATTCTTTAGTGCAGCAATGATACAAGCTTCATTACCTGTCGTCATGCTTAGAACTTTAAAGTTTTTATTTTTAATGGTGTTTATTGAAAGCTAACCAGATTGTGCGTATTTAATTGAATGTATCAGTTTCCAGAAAAAACAAGATTGCTGTGTTTTTTTTAATGTCTTGTTTTTAGGTGGGTTTTTTTTTGGTTGTTATTTTATTTTTGGAGGTGTGTTTTTAACACAAGCAAGGTGTAACAATTTTTCTTCAAAAAAAAAAAAAACCTCCAGGTATATCTCTAATTTGTTTTGCAATCATATTGGTGACTCTGGCAAAATGCAAGCCCTAAATCCCACATGACAGTTTACAAATTAAAACCTGTAGAAATAATTTTAAAAAGGAGATATGTAGAAATGTATTTTATGAAAATAAAAAGCTTCACTGGTCCAGCAGAGAGATGACTAGACATGTGGTACAGACTAATTGTACTTATCTACCTCTCAGGGAGGGACTTTCATGACTTGATCCTATGATAGAATCTGGGTTCTACGTGTAAAATATTATATTCTTTGAAATCAGCATATAATCAAATAAAGCAGTATGGGACAGAAGAAAGAGGGTGGGGGGGTGGAATAAGACTGGTTTCTTGATGTAGAAAGAATGTTTTCTCTTTACTCGCGATGGTTTACTGGCTTTTTTTTTTTTTTAGCCCTCTTCCCCTTTATTTTGTACTCTGATAAAGTAGACAGCATTAATATTGAAAATACTTACCCAAAGACCTGCCCAGCTTTCTTGCCTGGACAAGGGAATTAAAGCAATATGATTCAGGATCATCAGGAGAGAATCACAATTCTTTGTTAACCTCAGGTTTCCTGTAAAAATAATTACTATCCATCAATGAATTCATTCTATAAGGAATGATTTTTTTTCCTCTAGTGTTCATTTCTAAAATTGGTAACTCAGAACCTATAGAGTCCTAAAAACACACCTCAGAAGAGAAAGTAGCAAAAATATTAAGATCCTAGATCACACCAATCCTATGGATAAACCAAGAGTTGGTCTCCGTTAAGGTGACCCATGACTATACTTTGGACAGCACTATTGTGCAACCTGATTAACAGCACAGATGTGAGGTCCATCGAGGAAACATCCAAATTCTCTTAATAACCCAATTTGAACTTGGCATTATATTTTGAAAGTTAATTGGGATTTTGGTCTGAAATCTTT
The DNA here is from genome assembly GCA_011680675.1 of Gymnobelideus leadbeateri. Lineage (NCBI taxonomy): Eukaryota > Metazoa > Chordata > Mammalia > Diprotodontia > Petauridae > Gymnobelideus > Gymnobelideus leadbeateri. The sequence goes on along the minus strand of WOXC01000716.1, from coordinate 96,338 downwards.
CTTGGGATAAGTTCCATAAACCATGCCCCTTATAAAAATAGGGATTCTTCTTTATTTAACCTCAGTGTAGCTATTTTCTTCCCTGCCTCCCTCACCACACTAGTCTTAATGGGAGAATCCTCGGGATTTCTTGTATTCCAGGATCAGTTAAAAACAGTCACCCACTTTATGACCTTTCATATGTCACTTTGATCATTTTCTATCTCAGACTTACGATTTCCAAACTGAAAAATAACAGAGAGTCAAAAGAACCTTAGGGAAAAAAAGTGAAATCTGATATTGTCCAAATCAAGCTTACATACATATATGTATGTGCATATATGTGTATATTCATCTTCTATTGTGTACTGCTTTCTACTGACTCTAGCTTTTGAAATTTCAAGGAGGATAGTGTGAAAAAAGCCTGAAATGCCTCTCTTTGGGATCAGGTTCCCCCAGAATTGATTCCAGGTTCAACTGAAACCAGAACTAGAGTTATTGATCAAAATGTATGTTCAACCTTCAAACCTATATTGAAAGTGAGATTTTTTGCCTGTTTCCTCCTCTAATGAGATGAAAAGGCCTTAAGGAAAGGGACTGTTTCATCTTTCTCTTGGTATCCCCAGTTCTTGACCTACATAAATGCTTCTCTGATGATTGATTGATTGATTGATTGACTGGGAGTCAGTCATGATAGTACTCTAGATCTCAAGAGAGAATAAATAGGAGAACTAGAATTCATGAAGAAATAGGAAGAGAAAAAGTATCAATTGTTTAAGGTTTCAGATTTTAAGAGGTATGCACTTTCTGTAAACTGGGGGTTGGGAAAAACTAATCTAGTTCAACCCAGTCATTTTACAGGTGAATAAATTAAAGCTGAGTGGTGAAAAATATCCTACTGTCTACATCTTTTAAATATATCCTACTATGAAATTCTTCCTTCTTCTCTTCCTTCCTGATCTTGTTGAGTAGCCTTTATCTGGTCTTTTCCCATGTTGGTGATTCATAGTCTATACAGGTATGATTTTCTGTCCCTCATTCCCCCCCAACCCTTGAACTGTGAAATATAGTCAATAAAATAACCTTGTATAGGGGCCAACTGAAGCTGCAAGTATAAAGCTCCTGTTGTCCATGACCCAGGAGCAGTAAGATTTGTGTGGTATCAATTAAGTGAATAGTTGTAGAGCTGGTGATCTGAACAATGATTTCCAGGTTCACTTGGGAATAATTAGGGTGGGATTCTTTGAAAATATAGAACGATGAAATGCATTTCTTTTTGGCATCCTAATGAAATTTTTCCCTACAGTGTCTAGTGGTTTGTCTAAACATGTCTTTGTGTATATGTGTTTCTCTCTGGTTCTACACCTTAGGAACCAGTTTGAGGAAGATGAGTCTTTTCTTCGAAGTTACTAAGAAGTCAGTGATCCATTTTAAGAAATCACTACTCAATGTCCATGAATGTTATTAGAATAAAAACTTTATAAGGACAATAAATGTGTTTGTGATGGTAGTGGGAGTGAGTGAAGAAAAAAGCTGATTTGAACTGTTGATAATACTGGGATCAGTGATTGTTGATCACTGAAGAAAATCAATCTCAGATTAGCCAGAGTAGACTCACATTTGAATATGTGATTCTGAGGCATGATCTGCCTCTAAATAATGAATTAGAATTACTAGAGAAAAGATTATACCCTCTCACCCCTTGGCCATATTTGTCTTGAAATTATTCCACTTCTTTGGACATGTAATAGCAATTTTAGAGCATACAGTTCTGGTTTACTTTCCTTCCCATTGTGCAGTTATTTATTTTTTTAAATTGCTGGGAAGGAAGAGAGGGCATAAGTAGGACATTGGGCCAGGTATATTGAAATATAGCTGAAAGAAAAAGAGGGTCAAGGTTTGCTGAAGTATAGCTGAAGAGACTTGATGGGAAGGGTCATTAGGTGCAGATAAAGTGATTTGCTGACATCAGGAAATGGAACCAGTATAAGCTCAATCAAACAAATTCTGAGAGCTGGAGGGAGCCTCAGGGGCCATCTTGTCTGAACTATTTCTGAGCAATGAATTCTTCTATGATATCTTTAACAAGTACAGTAGTTACATATCTATTCCTTAAAGACCTCAAATAAAGAGAGACTTAGTCAGGCAGAGTCAAGATGGCAGAGTAGAAACAGCACTTCCATGGAGCTCTCGCCCACACCACTTAAAAATTATGTAAAAGGGGGACTCTGAATGACCTCTGGAGCTCCAGAGCCCACAAAATGATACAGAGAAGCTAACCCCCTGCTGAGGACAGTCCTGAGGACAGGGAGCCACCAGAGCAGCTCTCTGGGAGCCAAGCTCAAGACCTTGTGAGTCGGAGGTTTTAGCCCCAGGGCAGCCAGACGAGCAGTCGGCTGGAGGAACCCCAGAACACCAGCAGCTGTGGTACTTCCAGAATTATCAACACATAGATGCCTAGGACAAAGTGAGAGGTCAGTGGCCTATGTACTTTGGGACTGGTTGAGAGATCCTGGCCTCTTTCCCCTGGGGGTGAGAAGCCACTGAGGAGCCTACAGTGCTTGCAATACATTGCCACGTTGCAGCTTCAGCTCCTGGCCTTCAAATTGTAGGGGGATCTGGCAATCAGTCTTGGGGTAATCACTCTTGCTTACACTTCTTGGATCTGGACTGTGGTCTGGGGTGGAGATCTTGGGGTGTGTGACCAGCGTGCCAGAGTGTGTGGGGGCTTCAGGGAGGGCACCCAACTAATACCTCCAGCAATTGGGAAAACCTCAGCATTTGGGATGGAAGCTCCTGTGGCTGGTGGCAGAGTCCTACTGTGGCAACAAGCCCAAAAGTCAAGTAATTGAGTGGTAACATGCCTAGGCAAAGGAAACAAAATCAACAGAAAAATGCAACATTAGACTCCAATACTGGGGGCAAGGAGGCTCAAAGCATGGAACAGGAGGAGGACTGTGAAGTCAGAAATCCTGCTCCAAAAGCCCCAAATGAAAATACAAGCTGGTTACAGACCATAGAGGACCTTAAGAAGCAGATAAGAGAAGTGGGGGAAAAATTGGGTAGAGAAATGAGAAAGATGCAAGAAAAGTATGAAATGACAGTTAACAGCCTGACTAAGGAAAATAACACCTTAAAAATGGACTAACTCAAATGGCAAAAGAGACTCAAAAAGGCAATGAGGAGAAGAATGCCTTAAAAAGCCAAATTTGCCAGATGGAAAATGAATCTCAAAAGCTCACTGAGGAGATTCATTCCTTCAGAGTTAGACTGGAGCAAATGGAAGCTAGTGACTTTGTGAGAAATCAAGATACTATTAAACAGATCCAAACAAATGGAAGAATAGAAGGCAATGTGAAATATCTCATGGGAAAAACCACTGACCTGGAAAATAGATCCAGGAGAGACAATATAAAAATTATTGGACTACCTGAAAACCATGATCAAAGAAAGAATCTAGAATCAAGAAATTCTCAAGGAAAATTGCCCTAATGTGTTAGACCCAGAAGGGGAAGTAGAGGTTGAAAGAATCCACAAATCACCTCCTGAAAAAGATCCCAAAAAGAAAACTCCTAGGAATATTATAGCCAGGTTACAGAATTCTCAGATAAAGGAGAGAATATTACAAGCAGCCAGGAAGAAACAATTTTAATATTGTGGAAACACAATCACGATAGCACAGGATCTGGCAGCTTCTACATTGAGGGACTGAAGGGCATGGGATATAATATTCCATAGGACAAAGGAGCTGGGATTAAAACCAAGAATCAGCTACCCAGCAAAACTGAGTACCATGTTTCAGGGGAAAATATGGTAATGCAGTGGAATAGAGGACTTTCAAGCATTCTTGATGAAAAAAACAGAGTTGAATAGAAAATTTGACATTCAGATACAAGAAGTAAGAGATGCTTTAGAAGGTAAACTGGAAAAAGAAATCATTATGAACTTATCAAAGTTGAACTATTTACATTCCTACAGGGAAAAACAATATCTGTAACTGATGAAACTTTTCTCAGTATGAAAATAGTTGAAGAAGGGTATATGGGCATATGAATATATATGTGAATGTCTCTCTCTCTCTCTCTCTCTCTCTCCATATATATATATATATATATATGTTTTCAGGTATACATAGGTAGAGGGCACAAGTCAAATTTAATAGGAAGGGATGATACTTAAAAGGTGAAATTAACAGGTGAGAGAGGAATATATTGAGAGGAGATGGGGAGAGACAGAATGGGGTATACTATCTCATATAGAAGAAGCAAGGAAAAATGGTTACAAGGGAGGGGAAGAACAGGAAGGCAAAAAGGCAAAACCTTATCCTCATTGAATTTGGCTCAGGGAGAGAGTGACATACATACTAAATAGGGTTTCTCACCCTACAGGAGAGTAAGGGAGAAGGGGATGAGAGGGAGGTCAGTGGAAGGGAGGGCAGGCTGCGGGGGGGGGGGGTGGCGGGAGTTGGAAGTACCCACTTTTGAAATGGGACAGGATCAAAGTGAGGAGTGGACCAGGTGGGAGGTGGGTTGGGAGGGAGGGAAGAAAATTTAAAAGAAGAGAAAGACTTGGTGTTTGAGCGATCCCATTCCCCTTTTTTGGGTGGCTTTAATTTTTAGGACTTTTTTCTTTATATATATTTGACCCTGAAACTTCCATGTATTGTTTCCAGTTCTGTACTTTCAGGATAACCAGAAAATTTTAAATCATTTTTCCACTTGACAATTCTTCAAAGATAGCAGTTATATGTTCCCAAATCCTCTCTTCTCTGGACTAAACATTCCCAGTACTTTTTACTGATCTTTTTATGTTGTGTTCTCAGATCTTTACACCAGCCTAGTTCTTTCTGGTAACCCTTCAGAATTACTGTCTTTCCTAAAATGAAGTGCCTAGAAATGAAGAATAATCCATATTTGGCTTAATTAAGACAGATTATAGCAGAAATATTATAGGAGAAGGCCCCTATATTCTATACTCTTTTAATTCAGCCTAAAATCATATGAGCTATGTTAGCTACTTTGTTGTACATTTGACTATAGTCCACTAATATCCTCCCCCTCCCCAGAGGAAATTACCTAACCACTCTTATAAATATTTTATTTGTGATTCCCCCCCCTCCAATTTATTTGTTGAACTTTAAGTAGTTTAACATTTTACTTTACTTGTATTAAATATCATCATATTCAATTTTCTTCATCAATCTAACTTGTAGAGATCTTTTTTGAAGATCTGGCCTCTATTATCCAAAATGTCAGTCATTGCTCCTAGCATCATGACATCTAAAAAACTGGCATGTGGGCCACTTATCCCTTCATCCAAATCACTGATAAAAATGTTGTACAGAACAAGGCAAAGAACAGATCTCCAGGATACTCTTCAGGAGACATTCCTCATCATTGGCAAAGACCTATTCATGAATACCCTTTAGCTTCAGCCATTCATGCAATTCCAAGTCTCCCTAACTACATTGTCTTCTAGCCCATAACTCCATCTTATCCACAGTTATAGCATGAGAAATTTTATAAAATGCTTTGCAGAAATCTAAGTATATTTTGCATAAAGAATTCCCTTGGTCAGCCAGTCTAGTTAAGCCATCAAAAAATTAAATGGGGTTAACCTCATATGACCTGCTTTCAGTAAAACCATGTTGGCTCTCTTTAAGTGCTGACATACCGCTCCCTTATGAGTGTGTTCTAGGATTTTGCCAGGAATAGAAGTCAAACTCAATGATCTCTAATTTGTAGAATCTATCCTCTTCAAAGAAAAATGGGACAACATTTATCCTTTTCCATTAAGATTTATTAATTAAAGATTGTACCCCCTCCCCCAAGTGGTTCAAGAATCACAATTAATTCAGTACTCAATATATAATTGTTCTGAGTCCAATGACATGAACTGATTGAGAGGGACTAAGTATTTTCTAACTAGTCATTTTTATTTTGTACTTCAGAGCCCCAAAATAATTCTACTTCAAAGAAAAAAAGATTTTGTTTCTTCACTGCTAACAGGTAGCATCATCTCCATCAAAAGCAAGAATCTTATCCCTTTTTTGCTCCTTCTCTTCCTAAGAAGCAAACATAAAACTGTGACCCAGTAATGTAAAATTTTTTCCAACGTAGGATCTTATTAAAGATCTGTGCTCTTCCAAACACTACTATTTTCTCATGAATCCTCTGTCTTCAATTAGAAGCACCAATGGAAATACCACCTGTGCCCCCGGTCTTCAGTTTTGTGGGGAGTTGGTAGATAGTGTTCCATTTTTTGTTTGTTTAGTTTCACATTACATCATAATGATTACTAATGCTTTCTAGGTTCCTTCTTGTGGCATCATTTTATAACCACATAAATCACTAAGTGGGTAGTATTCAGCATGTTTTGACAGTAAGTCATCTGTGGAACATGCCATCTTTGAAATACATGGAACTGCTTCCCAGAAAGAACTATGGCACACCCAAATACAGGAGGTGCTATAAACCTGTTCTTCAGATTCAAATGTTCTGGCATCCTTCTCATCTTTTCCTTCTATCCTCCAACTACCCAACACAAGTGAGGTTTTCTTTGCCTTTAAACTTTGCTTTTTTCATTGTTTCCTCTTTGAAAATGTGTTTTCTTTTTTTTCCAGGCACATTTTATTCTTCTCAGTAATCCACAGCAGAGATGTCACACACATTGCCAAGAAGTTACCCCAAACCAAATTAAAATGTAATTGAGAAATATATTTTAAAATACAACAAATCCACTAATATTTCATGCTAAAACTAAGTCAGTATGTGTCCCTCAGCGAACCTTATGTATGTATCAATTACTGACCCCCGTCCCTATTTGAATTCCATATCACTGAGAGAGATAATAGAAATGTATATCTCTAGCACTATCCTCTTTCCTTGTAGGATAGAAAACAACTTATATATACATAGCTATTGCATACTATCAGGGTCAATGAAAATAGTATGCTTTCATAAATTATAGTCACATTTTCTTTGTCCTCCTATGTAACTGAAGCAAGTTCTTTCTTTTTATTCCTCTTCCCCTTCTCCCCTCTACAAAATATGATGTGTTTTATCACAAGCTTTAATAAAATATAGGCAAACTGTATCCACAGCATCCCCCTCATCTACTAATTTTCTTAAATTCTGTCAAAAAAGGAGATGAGATTACTCTGACATGACCTTTTCTTGATAAAACATTTTGGAGTTTTTATCTACTCGCATTTGAAACTATTTGTTTACTATATGTTTAACGATGTATTCTTGAATTTTTCCAAACCAAGAAAAGCTTGCTGATACATAGTTACAGCCCCCCCCCACCATGTATATGTGTGCCCCCCTCCCTCTCTCCTCCTTTTGCTTCTCTCTTCCCTCTAATCCTCCTTTCTCTCTTATACCACTGGGGGGAAAAAAACAAAAAAAAAAAAAACATTTGTTCTAACTGGCCCCATTCTATTTTTTCCTTGATTTCTCAAATAGCATTGAAAATGACTCACTGATCACTTCTCCTAGTTCTTTCATAACCTGAGGTTAAACTTTCCATGATCCCTAATGTTGGTAACCATCTGCTGCCTAAATCATTCACATAGCATTGTGTTGAATAGCTCTCAAATGCATTTATAATATTGTGTATTGGAGATATCCAAGTTAGTGACATTTCACTACTAAACTATAAGGTCCTTCAGGACATGGACTCTAGCATTTCTATTTGTAGTGCAGTGTCTTGTACTTAATCAACTTTTAATGATATTTTTGATTGATGACACAAGTCATAGTTCCTGTCCTCAAGGGGTTTTTAATCTAAGAGGGTAGAAAATGCCTATACCCTAATAACTAATACAAATTGGAATGTGATATGGGCAAAGCACTCCAACTGAACATCTATGAAAAATCTGAGGCAGGCAAACTCACATCTAGTTCAGGGGAATGAGAAAAGGAACCTTGGAAGAAGAGACAGCAGAAATGGGTCTGGGACCACTAGGGTACAGAGAAAACTGAACAAGGCAAAGATATGCCTGGCTTAAAAGGATTGCAACTTAGCAGAGGTGAGGGTGAGTCTTTGATTTCTTTGATTCAGACTTTCTGTGTTAGATACTTGTGTTTCTCCCTCCTTAACGCATTCCTAATCTCATCACATCTAATGGCATCCAAAATCCCAGTAAGGAGAACTGGCTTCCCTCCCTGGAGTTTTGTAGGTTTTCAGAAATCCTGCAGGATGGCCAGGGCTGCAGTAATGACAGTGAGTCCTTCAGTTGTAATCACTGGTAAATCAGAAGCCTTCCAAGGTTCATAGTGCAGCAAAAATTCTTTATAGACTTCAACTTCTGGAACCAAAGTGTCTTAGCCACATCATGGGAGATTTTCCTTCAGGAGTTTAAAAAAAAGTTTTGAAATACCCCCAAGGTCGAAAATTGAAAACTACCAGATCTAATGAGTGCAGTTATGGACGAAGCATCATGTTGGTTTCTCAGGACCCTGAGCCAAGGTGCATTTGTACTTTCATTGTTCTATTTTTTAGAAAATTTGTCCTTGCCTGCTTCAAGTTTCTTCTCACTCCAATTCATTCAGCCATTAAAGTGATTTTCTTGAAATGTAAGTCTGATCCTGTCACAAATTCTCCTCCCCCCAACAATAAACTACCAGTTTCCTATTTCCTCCAGGAGTCAATAGAAAAATGCTATTTGGCTTTTGAAGCCCTTCATAACCTAGCTTCCTCCTATCTTTCCAGTCACTTTATACCTTACTTACCAATATCCCATGACACTGACCTTCTAGTTGTTCCACAAACAAGACACTCCATCTCTCAGGTCCTGGAATTTTCTCTGGCTGTTCCCCATGCCTGCCAAGTTCTCCCTCTTTTCTTCTAACTACTCTTCATTTTAAATGCCTTGGCTTCCTTTAAATCCCAACCAAAATCACACCTACAAAGGAAGCTTTACCCAGTACCTCTTAATCTGTTAACTATTTCTTATTTATCTTGTATATAGCTTGCTTTGTTTATATTTGTTTACATGGCCACCTCACCCCATTGGATTGTGAGTTCCTTGAGCAGAGGGACTATATTTTGCGTCTTTTTGTATCCCCAGAGCTTGGCACTTAGTATGTGCTTAATTAATGTTTATTGAATTTATTTGAATTAATATATAATGCAGATGGAGTTGTTGGTTTTTTTTTTAAATTCCTAAGATTCAGCAGGTCCAGACAAAGAGATTGGAGTGTATGTAGCACTCATCTTAGAGTCAGGAAGATAAGAATTCAAATTTGACTTCTAAAACTTACTAACCATGTGGTCACAGCCAAGTCATAGAATCTTAGGTTTAGAGTTGAAGGAGATCCTAGAGGTCATTTAATCCAACCTTCTTGCTTTATAGATGAAGAAACTGACATCCAGGTCTGTTAAATGGTTTGCTCAAGGTCACAGAAACAATAAACGGCAGAACTCAGACCAAAACAAGGTCTTCTGGCTCCAAATTGAACATTCTGTCCACTGTAACACAGTGAACAAACTAGTAACCTTTTCTCAGTCCTTACCTTCCTTTACTTTGTTTATTTTTTGCTTTATACATTGTTCATTATTACTTCTAATTGGATATTCTTTCATCTGTTAGTTTCTATGATTCTCCTTGTTTTCAGTTTTGTTTTGTTTTGTTTTTACTTAACCTGTCTTACTATTCCTTCTCATTCTCCATTACTGGACCATCATCTATCTCTCACCTTATAAGCAAGGATATATCCCAAATGAAATTCTACAACATGTATTAAGTTTATACAGGCAACACATTGTGTAAATTTTTCACTACTTTGGGGATATTATTTTTTGCTATGTAATCTCTTTCTTAGGGATCTTAGCTGTTTCCAGGGTTCAACTATCAATTTGCTCAGCTGTCTCCCAAATATATGTCCATCAATCATAATCTTTGTCCTTCATTCACATCGCCAACTACCTACTTGATGTTTCTACCAAGAAACAACAATTCAAATAAAACTTATCTGAAATAAAACTAAACAATTATCCTCTTCCCTAAACCTGGACCTCCTCTTAATTCTTCTTGAGAGTACCTCCATTTTCCCAGTTAACTCAGTTTATATCCTTGGAATCTTCTTTGACTCATTCCTTCTCTTTCATTCATCCCCCATATCCAATCAGTATCCAAATCTTATATATTCTGCAAATCCAACAACTCTCAAATTTGGCCCTCTTTCCTTTCAATACTTGTCAAATTTGTCCCTTTTTCATTCATACAGCCTTTACAGTCAAAGGAACTCTCATTGCATCCAACCAAACTATTGTGATAGCTTCTTAATTGGCCTCCCTACAGCCAGTTTATCACCTCTGTCATTCATCTTCTATAAATTACCAAATTATTTTTCTTAAATTGTAGGTCTGATCCCCTTCCCTCATAAAGTTTCTATATGGCTCCCTATTACTCTAGGACAAAATATAAATACTGTATGTAGCCCAGTATTTAAGATCCCCTGTAGGCTGACACCAACCTGCCTTTCCAGCCTTATTTTATGTTGTTGTTGGTCAGTCATTGCAGTTGTATCTGACTTTTCATGACCCCATTTGGGGTTTTCTTGGCAGAGATACTAAACTGGCTTGCCATTTCTTTCTCCAGCTCTTTTTGCAGATGAGGAAATGGATGCAAACAGGGTTAAGTGACTTGTTCAGGGTCATACATCTAGAAAGTGTTTGAGGCCAGATTTGAACTCAGGAATATGAGTCTTCCATACTCTAGGCCTGGTGCTCTATCCATTGCTCCACCTAGATGCCCTATTTTAAGGGACTGACCTCACAGAATGTTGCTTCCAACATATATGACAAGCTGTTCATTGGACTTGAAATTCTGTTTCTGAGTCTGAGCATCTTCATAGTTTTCCTTGGCTGGAATACTCTACATCCTCATATCCACATTTTAGAAACCTTCTTTTAAATTAAGCTAAGCTTGGGTTCCATCTTCTCAATGCCACATTCCTTTACCTCTCTAACTGTTAGTGTTGTCTCCGGAGTCAATAGCTAGGCTGTACAATAGATATTCATACATGAAGTCAGGAAGACCTGACTCAGATACTTATTATATGTGTGACCCTGGGCTAGTCACAATCCCTCTTTGTGTCAGTTTCCTTGCCTGTAAAATGAAGATTAATAATGGCACCTACCTCCCAGGATTGTTGTGAGGATCAAATGAGATAATATTAGTATAGCACCTAGCTATAGACACTATATAAATGTCTATTCCCTTCTCCTCACCTTTGTCCTAGTAGTTTATTTCTAGATCTCCCCTTTGACTCCTTTACTCCTTTCTCATAGAATATTTATCTGTGTACATATCATTCTTCATGTTTTAGAATATAAGCTCCTTGGAGAGGAGAACCAGGAGAACTTTGTACACAATTACAGGCACATTGTAGGTATGATGACTAACTTTGATAAACTGGGCTCCTCTCAGCAATACAAGGTTAGAAGACAATTACAAAAGACTCGTGAGGGAAAAGGATATCCACATCCAGAGAAAGAACTACAGAGTCTGAATGCAGACTGAAGCAAACTACATGCTCTCTCTCTTTTGTTTTTTGTTTTGTTTTGTCCCTTCTTTCTCATTATTCACTCCATTGGTTATAATCCTTATGACTTGACTAATGTTTAATGTTAACATATTGGTAGAACCTATATTTGATTACATGTCACCATGTGGGGGGGAAAGGGGAGAGGAGAAGGAGGGGAAGAAAATTCGAAACTGAAGAAATTGTGGAACTGAATGTTGTAAACTAAAACTAAATAAATAAATTATTTTTAAATTTTTTTTAAGGAATATAAGCTCCTTGAAAATAGCAACTTTATTTTTTTCCCTTTTGTATCCACAGTAGCTTACAGAATGTCTTGCTTTAAAAATGTTTTTTGAATGTAATTTGATAATCTCTCCCCTGCTCTCTACCATTATCCATAGTAGGGAAGAAAAGACATCTAACTATGTAGGTAGAAAAAGTAACATCTACAATTAATCATCTGTGGACTATACCTAATCATTCATCTCTATCCCATGCTTTCAGGTAAACAAGATGTAAAAACTGGAAGAATCTGGACTTTCATTGCTGGTTGAAATGTACTGGCCATCTATTTGTCTATCTATTTATTTTTCCTATTTTGGAGGATTTTGAAAAGAACAAGTCACAAGTAATAGGAATAGAAGAGTTATGGTCCCTTCTGTATATGTATGAGTATATGTCCATGCCTGTGTGTCTGAAGCTGTTACAAATTTTCTTGTAGATCCATTGAGGAAGACAGTATTCATGCCCTTTGGGTTCATGGGTCTGTTTGTGAATCTTCCACTGTTAAGACACAAATCTGAGTGATGGTGTCTATAGACAGCAAGTCAGTTTAAAACTCCATATATGAATAAGCTTATTCCATTAGCTCTCCAATATGACATAAACACATTAATCATTTTTCTTCATATTTAGTAATTCAAACAGTTCCAAATCCACTTAATTGAATCATTATCCAGTTCATATTTCTCCTCCCTGTCCACCAGGCTATCATGATATCTTTGTCAAATGCCTTGCTAAAAATATCTTTGAAGGAGGCCTCAAATCAAGGATATCCAAAGTACTCAGTCAAGTATAGAAGAACAAGAGCCATTCCCTGATTTATAAATAGTTAAAAGATGCAAATATGCAGTTTGCAAAGAAAAAAAAATAATCCAAGTAATCAACAATACGAAAATGTGCTCAAAATCATTAATAATTAGGAAAATGTAAATTAAAATGATTCTAGTGCTGCATATCACACTGACAAGATTGGCAAAGATGATAGCAAAAGAAAATCACAATTGTTGAAGGGATTGGATTTTTATCGTTTTTTTTTTATTTTTCAGGGTGGAGTAAAAGAGAGAGGGAACTGATGAACAGGCTTGTGGAAAAAAAAAAAGAAAATAGGGTATTTGAAGCATTTTTAAATACACAGAAGAAAAGCCAGAAGAAAACAGAGATAAGTAGGACAGCTTTAAAAGTTATATGTTGAATTTATTATATACATAGAAGGAAAAGCAAACTGTACCTAATAGAGATTTTCAGTTTTGTGTCCCAAATCAATCATCTTTTCCTTTTCAACTTTACATATGGAAATGTTCACTTCACTAGGTGCTTAGTAAGTTCAGAATAAAAATAAAATAAAATTTGATAGTATTTATTGAATTAGGCAGGGGAGGCTAGGTGGTGCAGTGAATAGAGCACCAGCCTTGGAGTCAGGAGGACCTGAGTTCAAATCCTGCCTCAGACACTTAACACAAAAACTAGCCCTGTGACCTTGGGCAAGTCACTTAACCCTAATTGCCCTCCAAAAGGCAAAAAAAAAAAAAAAAGAATTAGGGGGAAAAATCAAATATCTTGATAATGATTGCTGGAGATCAGTTTTCAATTCAATATAAAGTTATGTAGGATTAATCAGAAATCATTCTTTAATGTTCTGGACAACAAAAAATGAATGGGCTTCCAAATCAAAAATAATTTTAAAATGCCCACAGTATTCCAGCTAGACACATCAACTGGTTTGTACTGAGATAGGAAATGGGCTCCCTCTCCCCTTCTTACCAGTCTGTCTTTTTGTGTTTGGCAAGAGTGGGCAGTCTTTTCTTGAAATTTGCTTGGGTATGGAAATACCGTGGTTATTTTTTGTTTGAACATAATAACAATGAAGAACTTGAGCTTACATACAATTCAGTCTTATCAAGCCCAGACATATTTGTTTATGTACAATCAGCATGCCTGAATGATGTCAGAAGAACTCTGAAAACAATATATTCTGAAGCCAGAGTTGTTTAGGGGTGGAACACTCCCAAACAATTAGCAAGTTACAAATGATTAGAGCTGGAATAGTCTACTTAGTCTTATGAAGCATGCTTTGGTCCATAAGGTTCAGAAATAAAATAATTATGGAATTAAATGCTGCAGGAGAAAGGAGTTAGGAGGATTGAGACAGGAAAAGATGAAAGCAGATAAATGCAAATGATAGCTGAAAGGAACAAAATTTTAGGGAGCCTGAGAATTACATCAAAGTGGTTCCAAATCACAGTTACAGTGCAGACTCTGGCTCTGGGTTGGAGAAATAGGCTAAAAATGTTAAACAATTCAAATTTTCACAATGATCTCGTAGAGAATCAAGAATATACCAAAAAAAAGTTTAAAAAAATCAATCACTTTTCTCCTTCTGTCTCTGGTCCTGGTTATATATATCTGATCTAAGATAAAAAGGTGGACCTATATTTTTATAATAAATCATGATTTTTCTTAAGTTTCCTGGTTATTCATTTTTTTCAAGTGTTAATTAGGCCATTACCCTGTGCCCAACCCTGTGCTAGGTGCTATTGGGTGTTTAAAAAAACAAAAAAAGGAAAAATATAGTCCTTTCCCTCAGAAAGCCCCCATTCAACTTGGGGGAATTAAGACATGTGAATTCATTATGGAAACAATTTAGTGATGGATTTCTGTTACTGATTGTATGGGCTACAAGAGAGTAGAGAAAGGAAGTGTCACTGTGACTATGGGGGAGGGGGTTTCATGGAAAAGGTGGGTCTTGAACAGTACTTTGAAGGAAGAATAAAGGTGTGTCGTGTAGACAATCTGAGAGGAGAGGGGTGAACATTTTAGCTGGAGAGGATAATATTTGTAGAGGTTTTTGTTAAGGGGAAGTGACCGTGGCTTGTGGGGGAGACATTGGTAGTTATAATAGCTGGCATTTATATAGATCCTAAAGACTTGCCAAGACCTTTATATAATATTATCTCATTTGAGCCTGACAAAAGCCATAAGAGGTAGCTACTGTGAGTATGGTTATTCTCATTTTGCAGATGAAGAATCTGAGGCTCAGTGTGAAACAATGGGAGATTTAGAGTCAAAGATTTAAAGCTACATTCTGTCACTGACTGCCTACATGACCTTGGGCAAGTCACTTAAACTCTCTGGTCTTCTGCTTTCCCATCCATAAAATGGGAAGGTAGGCTAAATGAACTTCCATCTCTAAATCTATGATTCTATGACTTGCCCACAGTCACTGAGTTAATAAATGGAGGAAGGATGAGATCTTGGACTTCCTGACAGAGAGTCAAATATTCCTGCCACTGTGCAACACGGTCCCTTGTCAAGAAATCAAATCCCAGAAAGCATAAGCATTATTCTATCCCATTATTTATTTGTAGATTTTCATATCCGTGAATGAAAAAGTTTTACACTGGCCCTTTATTTGTTTGACTGATCAACGTGGGCAAGAACCAATCAATTAGGAATAAATCTCTTTGGTAGAAACATTTATGGGGATGTAATGCACTGTCTAAGGAAACACTCAAATAAAGACTGAGCTCAAGTACAACCTTATTAACAGCATAGATTTATTGACCTATTGATGTGTTTAAAAGGTCTCCATTGCAAAATTAGAGAATATGTAAATAGTATGGATAGAAAGAAAAGGACAAACCAATATGAAACTCTGCCCTTGTTATAGAATTCTCACGGCTGCTTTTCAACATGCCAAGCTATTTATACCTAGTTCCATCTCAATATCTCTGAACTAATTTTATATGATAGATCCATGAAAAATGCAATTAGGCATCCCCAAACTCCTTTGTGTGCCCTTGCACCTTATATGGTGTTTCAGAGAGAAATAAGCCTCTCTTTGCAGCATTATGATTTAATGGAATTTTAAAGTATAATGTCAAAACTAAAAGAATCATTTTAGTACAATAGCATAAAACCTAAATGTATAAATCGATTCTCTGCCATCTTGTTTACTCAAAATATATCTGATTTATTTATTTTTTAAGTGCCTTGTGTAATCACCTGAATTTATACTGTCTTCTACTTGCCAAGCCAAATAGGTACAAAGGGTAAGGGTGGAATTTCATTCCCATCCCAATTAATATAATCTGAGAAGACTTAAATACCTTTATTGAATCAATCAATCTAGCAAATGTGTGAACTAGGTGTGAACGAGCCTTTAATCATTTTGAAAAAAAATAAAGTTTTTGATCATTAAGGAAGACAGATGAAGCCACACTGAAAGAAAACCTTGTGTGGTTGAATGAAGGAATCAGGAACGGATTATTCCAGTGCAAAGTCCAGCATCTAGATTTTATTAAAAAATGGTGGAAGAGGTCCAACCAAGCCTCTGATTATGGAGGAGAAGAAACTCCTTCACCACTGGACTTCCCAATTCTGACCTGACTTTCTGTGTTGATGATTCTTTCAGCCAAACAAAACACATTTTCTCCCCTATGGATTCATCTGTCTTCATCCTTCATCCTCTTACTTTGATTAGGGGCATGTTCACTTCTGATTGATTGATTCAAACTATCTGGGCCTTCTGTGAGAATATTAAATAATGGTGGGGATGCAGGAAAACCAGCCTCTTCAAAAAATATTCACAACTCACCAGGCTCAACCTCATTTCAGCTAAACCATATGGGAACTTTTGCTAACCTTGGTATAGTAGCAAAGACCTAGAAACTAGATAGGGAGAAATGATTAGGGAGTGGCAAAAGAAGTTGGGGCATGTAAATAGAATGGAATGTTCCTGAGCATTAAGAAATAATGATGGGGAAGAATATAGAAAAGAATGGTGGGAAAACCTAAATGACTTAACATAAAATGAAATAGACTATGAAAACAATATATCAAATGAATCCAATGATTGCAACAAGTACATGAACAGTACACACACACACACACACAGAGGAAACTTAACATTTTAAAATTTTAGTAGTCTTTTGCCCTTGAGAAGAGAAGGATCTTGCCTTCCACATGATGTTGGAGGGGTGTCTTATCACTAAACTATTGCAATAGTCTTCTTTCAAATATCTCCCAACTCCTCTACGTTATAGCCTCCAGTGACTCCCTATTACCTCCAGGATCAAATATAAAATACAATTTGTCTTTTAAAGCCCTTCCTAATCATATTTTTTTTTCTTTTTGGATGGGGGAAGGCAGGGCAGTTAGGCTTAAGTGACTTGCCCAAAGTCACATGGCTAGTAAGTGACTAATCAGATTTCTTCTTCCTTCTTTTTTAATCTTCTCACACTTTATTCTTCTCTATGTAACCTACAATATAGTACCTCTGTCCTCTGTCTTCTTGCTCTTTAAGACACTACATCTCCCAACAGTACGTTTTCTCTGGCTATTCCCCATGCCAGGATGCTCTATATCTTTTCTCTACTCCATGCTCTCCCTAGCTTACTTAGAGTTCTACCTTCTTCAAGAAGCCTTTTCTGGGCCCTCCTCAAAGCTTATGCCTTCTCTCTGAGGTTACCTCTCAGTTATCTCATACACTTTTTTTTTTCTTTTGTATATATTTGTCTGCATGTTGTCTCTCTCATTAGGATGTGAGCTCTTTTAGGGGACAACCTGCTTTTGCCTGTCTTCTTATCCCTAGTGCTTAGTACCTGGCACGTAATAGGTTGAATGACTTTACAGAGTTGATTGACTACAGTTCGATAACTCTACATATGCAATGCAACTCTACATATGCAATGTTGATATCTTGACTAGTATTATTTAATTATTTTTCTCTTTCTTTTAAAATTTCTTCATTTTAAAATTTGGCTTTTTGGTTAGAAGAGAGGGATTTGGAAATAAAGGTGATGTAATAAGAAAACACACACACAGACATATGAGTATATCATGTGGTATGGAGAAGTCATCACGCCAAGGAATTTCACTGAGTGTCTTGCATATTCATAGTACCATTATAAGTGCTCTGGGGCAAAGAGAATACGAAGAGAAGCAATCACTATCCAGGAACTTAAATCTTCTTGTTTTCTCATTGTCCTCTCACCGCCCCCCCCCCCCAAAAAAAAAGAAAACCATTTCATCTCATTTATGTGCATCTGGTCAACATCACCTGAAGTTCATTGGAGGTAGCATTGGGGTGGTGGTAATTGGGATTTTTCTATCTACCATCCCAATTGGTAACCTCAGTTCTGTCACTTAAACTATTTCCTTGGGTAATGATTTTACATCTCTGACCTTCTGTGTCTTCATCTGTAAAAGGGAGATGATTTTTCAAGGTTTCTTCCTGATTAAAGTTTCCATTATTTTCAGACCTTTATGAGGTCATTGATTTATACAAATTGTTTATAGCCTATAGATAGCTACTCTAATAATCAATTCTTAATTTGAATATATGGCTTTCTAGTTTGATTTAATTTTCTGTCTCTATTTGTGTAGACTACACACTATACATGCCTAATTATTAGTTGAATGAGTCATTATTATCCAACTAAGCTTTAATCATCCTGAGGGCCAAGAACAATTTTAGTATTTTTTTTCTTATTTCATTTTTACATATTACTCCCCTTATTAGTCTTCTTCTCTAAGAATATTCAATCCTGGGGTCTGACTATATGGAACATTCTTAACAAAAATGTGAAATCAGCAAAGCCTTTCTTTAGCACACTATAGCCTTAATAGATAGACCTGGAGCTTGATGTTTTGGGGCCATACTAAAAAATTAGTTATTCTGTTCAGTTAGTCATTGTCAGTCAATAGTACCTTATAGGTGTAAACCATTGGATTATGGGGGGTATAGGATGAGAAACCTACTTTAACCTAACTCCTTAAAAATGTCTTTTATGCCTTCAAGCATGTAATACTTTTAGGGTTTTTCACTATTTCTCCATCAAAACATTATCTAATATGAATCATCAGGTGTATCTTCATTTTCATTTTAGGAGTGGGCATGTGGAACACTAGGTTTTGATTCAAGAAATCAGAATTTGACTCTGCTCTAAAACTTATTATGTGATCATAGACAAGTCACTTAAGCTCTTTGAATTTTGTATTCCATATATTTATGACACTGGAGGGAATGGGAACTGTGACCAATGCCTGATGTTATTCAGCACTAAGGATTTGGGTATGTTTTGTCAAACAAACTCTTATTACTCCTTTCATGTATAATATTCAACTCCAGAGGATGCCCTAGGTTATAAGCACACTCATTCCTCTCTTAGGTTTTTGAGGAGATAGTGAGAATGTAAATTTCTTGAGAGTAAAGACTATTTCCTTCTTTGCATTTTTATCCCTGGTGTATAGGGGATACTTAATAGATACTTGTTGATTGATTTATAGTTACCATTGATCTCTTAACTCTGCTTCTTTGTGAATCGTGCTATTTTTTCTCTCATTAGATAGGATTTGGTGTGAATTATAAAATCCAATTTTTCTCTGACTTTCATCCTACTGTAAAAAAAAATTTTTCACTCCATCTCCACTGTATGCCTCTGATTCATCCCCAATTCAAGAATACATTTAACAGAATTTAAATTTAAATTTAGCAGAAAACATTTAACAGAATTTAATATACTATACTGAGGGGCAGCTAGGTGGTACAGTGAATAGAGCACCTGCCCTGGAGTCAGGAGGACCTGGGTTCAAAGTCAGCCTCAGACGCTTAACACAAAACTAGCTGTGTGACCTTGGGCAAGTCACTTAACCCCAATTGCCCTACCTTACCCCCTCCAGAAAGAAAAAAAATCTATCTATACTGAAAATAAAAGCATTACTTATCATTCAACAAAGACATAGATTATCTATTTCTCTAGGTCCCTGGACCCAATTCTTCCCAAAGGTAGAAACTTCTCCTGGACTGATGTTCATCTTTCTCTTGTTCTCTTTGACTCCACAATAGGAGTTAATCTGGAAGATGAGTTTGACCTCTCCATCCTGCTCACCCCTTCTGCCTCTCAAAAACCCCAATAGGGAGCTGAAAAGGCATCCACCAAGGTTTTACATCACTAAACCTGTTGGGTCAACTTACCACTGATGTGACAGAGGAACAAATGGTCTATGCTATCTCCCCAAAGCAGGACCAGGTGTTGTTTTTTTTTCCAGATGATCTCAGCTTCATTTCAGCCAGGCCAACTGAGAACTAACTCACTGCTCTGTGCTGCTGAGATTCCAATTATTTCCTCACTTGCTAAGCATCTGAAACTCCTTGAGTTCTTGTCTGTCCCTACAAATGCAAAGGTGGCATAACTTGGCAATCATAACTCTAGCATCCACTGTGTTAAAGGGACTGCTGTGGCTTAGGTACCATTAGGTCTCTGATTTTTCACTCTCTAGTGTCCCAGCAGTAGGATGACATTCCCCTCCCCTCAGACATATCTTCAAGCTCAATGAATTTCAGTATGCAAACCAGGCCAATGATACTAGGACAGAATGCTAATGTATAGGAAGGATCCAGAGTCTGTCCGGAACCTTTGTAAAATGAGAATAATAATGTATATCTTGCCCATATCACAAGAAGATACTTGTGTGAAGAAAACATTTTTATACATTAAAGTGCTATAATGATAAAAAGTATTGTTGTTCTCTGTTTACCATTGTAGGTATTACAAATCCAGCTCAAACACTTACTAGTTTTGTGACCCTGTCATTTAACTTCTGTTCGACTCAGTCATTTAACTTCTGTTCGACTCAGTTTCCTCCACTATGAAAGTCATTTAACTTCTGTTCGACTCAGTTTCCTCCACTATGAAACGAGGATAAAAACAGCACCTACCTTACAGTTATTGCAAGGATCGGATGGGATGTTTGTAAAATGCTTAGCACAATGCATGGTGTGTGGTGGGCACTGTTTAAATGCTTATTCCCTTCCACTTCTTCATTAGAGAATGAATATTGGTCCCAATCATCTTACAATTGAGTGGTTCTCAAAAAACAAAAAACAAAAAAACAAAAAACAACAACACTATACTTCCACCTTGACTGACACTTTCTATTAATTATTAGGATTGGAGAATGTAACAGATGAAAGGGACCTTTGACACCATCTAGTCCAATGTCCAGCATCCTCCTTTTATGGATAAGGAAAGGAAGACCTGGAAAGGTTAATCAACTTGTCAAAGGTCATTCAGAAAATTCATGACGTCATGTCCTCTTATGGGGCTCTGATTTATCATCCTTGATCAAATGTATAGCAAGGTTAGGAAGGGGTGACTGTACCATGAATATGCCCATGATACTCTTGGTGACAATAAAGAAAGGAGTCTGGATTTTTCATTCATATTCAGGAAATGAATATTGTCAACAGCTTTAACTAGAGTCAGGCGCTCTACATAAGGATGCATGATTCCAGTCACAAACAACAAATGACCTAAGTAAAGCAGCAAGTTATCCTGACATTTCACTTATATTTTCCAACTCACTTTCTTTTCCAGAAAGGGATGTGTGACACATGCCAGCAATGAAAGACAAAGTCATCTTATCGTTTTGTTTCTTGCAGCATCCCTGGGGGAAAAATGTGTGAAAATGGTCAAAGGTTTGAGCTTCCTGATCAGAAGAGAAAAAAAGAAAAGGAAGAAATAGTTCTATGTCTCCCCTGGATGGCAGAATGAGTAAGAAAGGGAAAATCATCATCTAGCACTTATATTGGAAAACTAGCTAAGTGTGGGAGGAACCCACACCTGTGCCAGAATAATAAAGGAATAATGTATGACCCTAAACGATGACATCAACAGTTATGGAGGGTAAAGAGCAGCGAGCTTCCCATGTTCCTTAACTAGATATAGAGGTTATGTGTGTTTTTAAGACTCACTAATAGTTAATGCAAAAAAAATTCAGATTAAGTCTTTAACAGAAGGAAAGTTAGTCATTTCGGTGTATGTTTTTGTATATGCCTAAAAGAATGTTTGAACTATTAGTAAATAAAAAGTGTATTAGGATTCTTATAAATCTTACATTTCACCATAGAATCATATTTTGCTAAACAAAACAAAACAAACAAAAACAAGCAGGAAAAGCCCACCCTTTTATATGCTGATGCCTTTAGAAAGAGATATGACTTTACTTAAATGAATTAATTAGGATTTATTTTCCCCCATTATCAATTTTATTTTTAATTTATGGAATAAAACAAGCATTTTCATAACAATACAATAAAAAAGATGATTGCACATGAACCAATTCATTAGGATTTCACCAAAACATGGCTCATTGTTATATAGGTTCAGATTTAGGGGAAAGGGAAAATTAGGAATGTCTCATTTTAATAGTGTAAGGAATTTGTCTTGTCAAAAATCCTGCCAGTCTATTGGAGATCAGCAACTCATCTTTCATTTATCATTTTATAGGGTCACCTAGTTCACTGAGAGGTTAAATGGCTATACCCATGATCATACAGCTGCTTTGTGCCAGAAATAGCCTTTGAACCCCATGATCCTGACACATTCTACAAGACACTTTGTAGAGATATCAGGAAACAGAGAACTGAGAAAAGTCCATTAGTTTTAACTATGAGAATGTTAAAGGTAAACATTAAAAGAGGGATAGTAGTAGATTTTGGAAGAGAACCCAGATTACAAGGGTTTGGGGAGTGAGTAATAAGGAAATAGAGAAATTGAATGTAGACTATTTAATAATTTTGGCAGTGAAAAGGGGAAGATAGATGGTGATGATAGTTTGAAGGCATCAGAAAAATGGATGTCTTTTCAGGATTGGGTAGATTTATGTTGGAGGAAACTTGTCCAGGGTCACATAGGTAGTAAGTATCTGAGGCCAGATTTGAATTCAAGGCCAGTGTTCTATCCACCATGACACCTTACTTCATCTCTGTGGGCCTCAGTTTCTTCATAAGTAAAATGAGAGGGTTAGTCAGTTACTAAGCCTTGATTAAGCTATACATGCCAGTATACACCAGTACTAAGTGCTGGTGATACAAAAAGGGCAAAAATCACTGTAATTGTCCTCGGAGAGCTCACATACTAATGGAGAAGACAATATGTAAATAACCAAGTACCTTAGAAGATGTATTCAGAGTAGATGGAAAGTGATACCAGAGGGAAAGGCATAGGATCTGAGGGGCCTAGAAAAGGCTTCCTGACAAAGATGGAATTTGACCTGTATCTTGAAGAAAGCCAAGGAAATGAAAAGGCAGAGGTGATGAAGGAGAGTCTTCTAGGATTAAGAGGCTGCCAAAGCAAAGGCACAAAGAGGAAAGAGTCTTGTGTTCAAGGACTAGCAGGTATTCAGCTATAGCTAAATGGCAAAGTTCATAGAAGAAGTCAAAGGTAAGAAGTCTAGAAAGGTAGCCTCTAGGAAAAGTTGGTATATATGTGCAAAATGGATTGAAATGGGAGAAAAGTTGACTGGAAGACAATTAGAAGACTACTTCAGTTGTCTGAATCAGAGGTGATGAGGACCTAAATTCCCATACTTACCATGTGAACCAAAAGGAGGGGTCATATACAAGATGTGTTGTGGTATTGTTGTTGAATTGTTTCAATTTTGTCTGACTCTCCTTGACCCTATTTAGGATTTCCTTGGCAAAGATACTGGAGTAGTTTATATTTCCTTCTCCAGCTCATTTTACAGATGAAGAAACTGAGGCAAAAAAGGTGATGTGGTTTTTCTCAGGGTCATACAGTTAGAAAATGTTCGAGCCCAAATTTGAACTTGGGTTCTCCTGAATCCAGGGCCAGTGCTTTGATCTAGCTGCCCATGTTGTAGTTAAACTAGCTGTTATCTAAAGTCCTTTCCTATCTAGATCTTGTAGTAAGCAAGAAATTAACCAAGTATTATCTAAGGCAACTCAGTGAGTTATCACTTATTAGCAGAGCATGCAGCTTAGTAATGAATGAGTCTTATAGTCTGTCTTTTAGCCCTACATGTGTCTTCCTTCTGATTGGCCTGACAGTACATCATTTGGACTTCCCCTGGCAAACATAAGACAGCCCTGATTGGGGAGCATTATAATGAGGAGGTGGGTCAATAGTTCTCAGCTCCTCCATATTACTCCATTCTTGTGGAGGGAGGGGTGCAGGCATAATCTTCATGTGAAAGGATCTATCTGCAGCTAGGGAAAGGGAACTGGCTTTCAAATGTGGTTGATCACCTGCCCTCTCTGACAACTCCAAGAATGCTAGTTGCCCCATGAGATCCAGCTGCTCCAGCTATCTTGACCAGAAAAACATAAGCCATTTCAATCAGGTTTTTACTGGCTTGCTCTTCTCTTTGCAGACCAGGTAGCTCCAAATTTTGGTCAAGTCAAAAACAAGGATTTTAGAGTCATCACCTGTGGAGGGCTTTAGCTCAAACTGCCTTCAGTTAGGGGACAAACAAAAGCAAGAAATTGTTTAGGAGCAGCTGCCTTGAGGGCCAGAAGTGATAGTTGTTGTTTAGTCATTTGTGTTAGGTCCCATTCTTCATGAGCTCCTTTAAGGTTTTCTTGGCAAAGATACTGAAGTAGTTTGGTGTTTCCCTCTACATCCCATTTTACAGATGAAAAAACTGAGGCAAACAGGGTTTAGTGACTTGCCCAGGGTCACACCGCTAGTGTCTGGGACCAGATTTGAACTCGGGAACATGAGTCTTCCTGACTCCAGGCCTAGCACTCTATCCACTGCACCACCTAGCTGTCCTTTGAAAGGGATTATTTTACTCCTTTCAGAATCACATTGTTCAGAAACTGCCCATCCTTCAAAAGAGTATGGTCTCAGGAGATGGATGGACATAGATTCACAGAGAGATATCAGTTGTTAAATGAGACAGTCCAATATTAATTTTCCTCAATCTATAACTCCATGAATGTGCTTTTAGACAGATGAGAAGCAGATAGTAGAGATAAAAAAATTAAGGAGGAAACACAGTCTAATAGAAAGAACAATGGATTCCGACCCTTGAAAGCTAAGTGTGAGTTTTAGTTCTGACATTTGCTAACTATATGATCATAGACAAGTCACTTAACCACTTGGAGTATCAGTTTTATCATTTTTTAATAGGGGACAGTATCAGTTGTGGTGCCAACCCCATATGACTGTTGTGAGTCAGCAGCCTTATGTTAACTTTAAAGTGCTTCAGCTCCCATCTCTTGGAAATGATCAAAAAAGAGAAGGGAAGCTGTGGGACGAAGGACAGAGGTGGAAAAGTTAACCTCTGCCAAATGACCTACCTTTCTTGAGAAACAAGCAGGAAGGAAGGGTGGATAGGTAAAGATACAGAGCATTTTGAGTTAAGGCAGAAAGGCGCAATGGGAATTCACTGCATATTGCTCAGCTTTTATCAGTAAAGGTCTCTGTTTCCTCATTTGTAAAATGGTGGGCTTGGACTAGATGACTTCTTATGTACTCTCTACCTCTAAATATATACACCTCTCATATGTCAAGATAATGGAACTGAACTACAGAAGACAGTAAATATTAGATGAATGGATAAAAATTAAATTCATTAATATTGTTTATGTATTCTTCACATTTACGGAGTTTGTTGCCTATGATGGTCAAGGTCCCTTGACCTTGCAATAGACATACCCAATGGAATAGATAAGGAAGAACACAGAAGGTGCTGGCAAGCTTGAATATTTGGCTGGTCTTATATAGCCAAGTCTCATAGGCAAACCCCAGAAAGTTAGCAGTTTGTACCAGCACACAAAAAGACTCAGGGCAACACTCAGAAAAAAGGTAAAGTCACCCTGAAAGAAGCAGTTCTGACAACCATACTGCTTTGCAAAGTCCAATTTTTTTTATTTTTGCTGTATCCTCCATGCACAGGCATGATGTGATGATAGCTAGTTTCCAAGTTCAAGCAGTATCAATATGGTTTTCCTCTGTTCTCATGTCTTGGATGCAAGGTGCCCGCAAAAGGAAGAGATGATAGTATAATTAGGGTGATTAGCTGCTCTCCTACCTCCCTGAGTCATTTGGTCTAACTTACTTGCTCTTTTTTCATAGTACATAACACAGCAGTAGGCACATTGAAGGTACTTAATAACTATTCATTGATTATTAGCTGATTAATAGTTCATTATAAGTAGTTGACAACTATCCAATGAGTATTGATTGCTTAACAATAGAATTATAAATGTATCCCCATAAAGTAACATAAAACAAGATTTAAACAGAATTGAAATGTAGAACCCAAAGCTTTGTTAAATGTGAATTTCTACTAAAGCATATTAACCAATTTTGATGCTTTTAATAAAATAGATCTAGGAGACAAACTATAAATAACTATCTGCTAGCCAGTTCACATTAGTTACAAAAAGCATCAAATGACAAAAATGACAACCAAGTCCAAACAGTGTATTTTGCATTTTGAAAAAAAAACTTAACTTTTTTGTAGAGCAATTTGTTTCTTGGCTCTTCACACATCTCTCTTCTTCTGGGCTTTGACCAAGATTGATTAAAAGAAGAAACAGACAAATATGACTCAAAAAAGTGATGCTCGTGATTTCTTGAAGGAATGAGGTAGTGCTTGAAGTCTCACATAAAAAAAAAAACAATTTTTTTGCTAAGTTTCCAACACATCCTACAGATCAAAAAATTTTGAAGATGATTAAATTTGAAGTAAAATTTGCTCTTATACTCACACCCACTTTGAGGGCAAGAAGTGAATGATTCATATCCATCAGAGATTCAATAGATCCTTAAACCTTTCCAGAGGACATGTATCTATGACACCATCAAGGTTGTAACTTTCTAGACAGTAACAGAGAAAGTAGGAAGGGCCTTGGAGATGAAACCAAGCCACCTCACTAATTTAGCCATCCATGTTATGTGATTGTTAACAAATCATTGTTAACATTGTTAACAAATCATTCACTTCTAAAAGCCTCATTTCTTTTTTTATGAAGAATGAGAAAAATATTAATTTTTCCTATCTCATGGGTTTGTGGTGAGAGGAAAAATTGAAATTATATATATATGAATATATATATGAAATTATATATACATATACACACATATCCTAATGTATATATGTATGCATGTTTGAATATGTGTATTATGTATGTATTTAGCACTTTTCAGAATACAAAGTTCTATATGAATATTAGCTATTATCTTAAAAAACTGGATCCATGTTTTTATTGAAGTAGGGAACTCCCACTGGGGAAACCTTATCAATGAAGACTCATATCTGTTCTAAAATTTATATTGTCTGTGGCAATGAGAGGCTAAGTGAGTGGACCAGGGTCATACAACCAGTACATGGCCAAGCTGATTCTTCCTAAATCCAGGTCTCCTATTCCTACTACATCAAGCATGGTTATTCAGCATGGAGTGAGTCACTGTTGATTTGGGAGTTTAAATGGGGATCATCCTTTCAATCAAAAAGTTTGGTTTGCTACCAGTTTTTAAGTCTTGAGAGGGATTTAAAAGATCTTTTTGAATAAATTGAGAAGCCAGATATTTTCAGGAGTCTTGAGTTTAGAATATTTTATTGATATAATTGGTGCTAGAAAATTATTTGGATATTGCTAGTGAGAGTGTAGAGGAAAGGTGGAGGAGGAACTAACTCCTCAGGAACTAGTTAGAAATATGCTAAACTCTGTGTCTCTTTCTGTCTCTTTGTCTCTGTCTCTGTCTCTGTCTCTGTCTCTGTCTTTCTGTCTATGTCTCTGTGTCTCTCTCTGTGTCTCTGTGTCTCTGTCTGTCTCACTGTCTCTCTCTGTCTCTCTCTCACATACATATACAGACACACACACACACACACACACACACACACACACAGAGTTAAGAATGAATAGTGTCTATTGGCAAGGAATTAGTCCATGATATGGTCTAACTGCTTTGGGCATTAAAAAAAAGAATAGCGATGCCATATCATTGAAATATTGCACCTTGAAAAGTAGTTACTGACGCACAGCATGAGCAAAAATGATTTTCCACAGGATTTCTCTGACATATTTTAATATGCAGAGCATGTGCCCTAAATCTATGTTTACACGACAGAGGAGAACGAGAGCTGAAGGTAATAGATTTTTCCTTTTAAAAAAATTTGCATTATAAAAAATGTATTTAAGTGGAATAGATCTAACATAATACATAGTTTAAAAAGCTGCTTCCAAATGCCTTTACCTGATAGAGCAGCTTGTTCAGGGCTCTTAGGTAAATAATTAAAATTTTTTAAAAACCACATAAATACATATTTACCTGATAGATTGGAACAAATAGAGCCTCTAAGACCTACTTGAAGGTTTGGGTGATATTTAGATTATTGACCTGTCAGCCCATCATGGATCCTGACTGGTATGTGGATCAGGTAGTAAATAGCCAGTGATCATGGTTCACTTACCACTGTCTTTAAGCAAAGTTCTTAATGTAGAAGATGAATAAGTCATAGACATTAACATTATTAGAGAGAAGAATAAGGATGATGGGAAGTGTGTGTTACACTTTATTAAACTTAAACAAGAAAGATCTCATCTTCCATTTGGTTTCAGCTTGAGTATCCAGAAAAGTTAAAGGGGTGGAGAAAGGCAAAAAGAAGGAGTCAACATTGACTCATGAGGATGAAAGGGAATGTAACCTATGGAGTGTCCAGTAGAAAGAGGCATAACCAGGGATTTTGCCCCCAGGCCTAAAGAAGTCAAGGACAGGAGGGAAGGAGGGAGGGCTCACTTGGGATATGTCCCAAGGGAGCTCTAAGTTATCCTATATTTTCTAAGTTGTGAGGATAGGCTGCTACTGGATGTGGAAACAGTCTCCAAGGAGAAGCATATCTTAGGATAAGGCTTTCACTACCAGCGGCAGGGTATGACCACTGAGGAGGAGTAAGCAAGCTTTGTTTCTGGTGTGGTTACAGACCAATTACTGAAGGTCTGAGAGCAAAGGCAAGGTGATCGCTCCTCAAGACTGCTGGGAAGAGGTTTCTTTTATAGGTCAATGTTGGACCCTCAGGTCTCTTCAAACACTAAAATTCTATGATTCTAATGCCCTGAGACAAAATGCTGGCCTCCCTGCTCTGGCTACTCACCTAATTGATGACCAAACCACCGGTGTGCATTAAGTGAATTTCTTTTCTCTTTAAACTAAAAGTCTGGGCAGTGTTTAGCTATAATGCCAATGTCTGAAACTGCTTATGTATCCCACCAGTGCCTTACACATAGCCATTGCTCATCCAGTTTTGCTGATTGATTGTGTAGACACATGGCCTAAGGACTCATGCATACTGAATTACAGTGGAACATGGAGAGAAAAGGGCCTCATAGGAGCTTGTTCCCCATCCCCAAGTTATACATCTTATTGCCTCCAGAGAAGACTATACTTAAGCTCTCCAGACGCCAATGCATCTATGTTTTATTCTAAAAGATCTCCAAAGGGATTGTTTTCCAGACTTTTCTCAATTAGTTGTCCATATTGTCCTATATTCACTGGATAATTATGTTCTCTTCTGCTAGGCTTTGAGATAAATGGTATATGTAGCTGTAGAGGAACTTGGAGATCATTTCTACTAACTCCTTCATTTCACCAACGAGGAAACTCTAGTCCTGTAGAGTTGAAATGATTTGCCCAATTTTATATACTGTGAATAGTGGTGCCTAGCTTTCTGGCTGTCTCCCATGGCCATCACCAAAGGGCACTATTACTGTGGAAAATGGACCCTGACATCCTTGCCATCACCAAGACTAATAACCGATCTACTTTTATTGACAGAAAGGTCAGCCTGCAGGATCCTAGTACAATAATTCCTCTAAGACTGCTGGTTCTGCTTCTGGCACAGCCCCCAGGGCCAACATCTAAGGGAACAACCCCTCTGGAATAGGACCCAGCTACCCCTATAAATTACCAATCAACTACCACCCATAGGGCAGATAATGCAGCCTGGCTGAAGCAGCAAGTGAATCTGTGGGAGAGACAGGAGGTGGTTATGTACCAAACAAGTCATGCCACTGTTATCCCCTTCACTGTCGGCTTTCCTAGTTGTTGTTCATCCTTCATTCTCAGAGAGGACTAATAACATCAGGAGGCTAAAGACCGCCCAGACCTCTTAGTCTAAGAGCCCTGAAAGTTGTAGCTCTCCCCAGACCACCAGAACTGCCCTGAAATTACCATACAAAGAATCAAGCCTTTTGCAGAGTAAACCTGTCTACTTACTCTATAGATCTGGCAGGCATTCAGTAGCCAAAGCTGTTGAAAACTAGGCAAAAAAACTTCTTGCCACCAAAGTCATTGGTGCTGCTAAATGGTTCAATATCAGAAAAATGACATTGGAAAAAAATGCATTGTCACCAACTTTGCCACTGTACCCTAAGGAAAATGGTCCCTTTCTATCTGATTTGCAATTGACTTCCATTATCTCCTCCCATCAGAATACTCATCCCTTAAAACCCACCTTCTTTAATTTTCTATTTATATGTCCAATGCTTAGTATAGTGCTTTGCACACACAGTAAGTGCTTAATAATTTTTTTTTCCTTCAATCCATGCATCCATCTATCAGTCCATCCATTCATTTATTACCACAGTCATAATTTAAACCCGAACTTTCTGATTCCAAATCTGTTACTCTCTCACAGTAGAAGTAATGTGCATAGACCTCACCTAGATGATGCAGGGGTCAGGGAGTTCAGGGATTCCAGGAGCCCCAATAACCAGAGTCCCTGGAAAGCAGCCTGGAATGAATTCACCTTCTCAAGCATTCTCCAAGTCAAGGTGGAAAAGATTTATTGTTACTTTTTACAGCTGGCAAGAGTTCTTAGGGAACTTGCAACCTTAGAGGGGTACATTTAAAGTTTATATAGGGTAATCTAGAGTAGAACCTGCGCCAAATATGTTAACCTTGTGAATCAGGAAAAGATTAGGGAGGAGTTAAGGAGTGGTCAGTTCTTAAAGTAACATTCACTTTTAATATTTACTGTGTAGGTGTATTGCCTAGAATTCACCAGGAAATAGTCCAAGGTGTGGTTTTAGGCTTGAAATGTCACTGAATCAGGGGTCAGGGCTGACCAAGTTGCCACCCATAATGTGGTGTTTGACAAGATGGATGTGGGGAATATATGTATATCCCAAGCTAAGGCGGGATTCAGGATGTATATAATGAGCTAGGGAATATACATATAACTGAATCTAAGATACATACAATAGGTATGACCCAGTACACAGCTGGTTCAGCCAGCACACATTTGGGTCAAACTACTAAATTCTATAAGTGTAGCTGGCTACTGTATTAGGAAGAGAGATACGTATTTTGTTAGGGCATGCTGCCCTTGAGCTAGAGAGAAACTGACTGAGACAGTGTTTTGAGGATAGGGAGAAATGTAATTTTGGAACTGGATGTAATTTTACTAACTGTGGTTCAAGCATAGGCACCCAAGCACCCCATCATTTTTTGCTTTTTTTTTTTTGGAGAGGGTAAAGCAAGGCAATTGGGGTTAAGTGACTTGCCCAAGGTCACGTGTCTAGTTTTTTGTGTTAAGTATCTGAGGCTGAATTTGAACTCAGGTCCTCCTCATTTCAGGTCCGGTGCTCTATTCACTACACCACCTAGCCTCCCCCAAGCACCCCATCATTAATGTGCCTAGACCTCATCTAGACATACAATTCAGTTCTCTCAACAAAAGCAGACAATATGTCAGGAGCATTGAAAAGGGACTTAGATCTCTGTATTCCCTTAGTATATAGTAGGTGCTTAATAAAAGCTAGTTAATTGATTGTCTGACTCAGACCAATTGTGCCTTCCTTATTTCTTGGCACATTTTCTAGTGTTAACTTGTTGATTGATTGCTAGTGTGTAAAACCCTAGACTAAGTTTCAGGAAACCTGGACTCTAGTCCAGACTCTGCTACATACTAGCTTTATGAATTTGGCTGATTTACTTCCCCCTCTGGGCCTCAGTTTCCTCATTTGTAAAATGAGTCAATTGGACCACATTATCTCTAAGATTCTTTCTAGTTTTCAAAGTTCTCAAGAAGTACAGTTTCTTGTCACTTTCCAGTATTGTGATTTCTACATCTTGGAAACCACAGATGTCTGTGGCCTTAGGCAAATTATTTAGTACTTCTGGGTCCCAATTTCCTAATCTATAAAATGAAAGGGTTGCCCTGTATAGCTTCTAGGATCTCATATGGGGGCTAAATCTATGACATATCTATCAGTGGCACAAAGAGAGAAAATGTCCCCAATGTAAACGCAGTATTTCTGCCCTGCTCCCTTACCTGCAACTTTAGCCAGTCTCAGGTGTCCAAGCAAACTCTGTAAGAATTCTAAACAACTTTAAAAGCAGGCTTTTAAGAGAATAAGTAATAAGTATAATATAGCTGCCTCATGCCATAAAATAATCTGATGATCGGAGAGATAGAGAGTCAAAACTACTTATGAGCATTAACTGTATTCAGGCCACTGTCCAGGAAAAGAGCCTCCACTTCTCAAAGTGACCTATTTTATTTTCACTTCTAGAATGCATGTTACCCACTGGGACAGCTTAGAGAGACACTAAGCTGACTAGGAGACAGGTATCTTTTGGTATATCATTCCTTTCATTGAAAGCAAGGCTCTTAGGAGAAGTCTAGAGTGTGATAATTGTGCCTCAAAGGAATGGGCAGGCTGCGCACAGGGGCAAAGTGAGATGGAGAGTTGAGTAATTATGAAGTGAATCTGATATAAGAAGACATCCAAGCTGGATCACTTAGGGTACAAAACATTCCCCTCCCTCCACCCTCCCCAGCCCCAATGTACATTATTATATTAAGGAGAAAATGGAGGCAATTAATTATCCAGATTAACTCAGCTCAAGAAATAGTTTACTTCAATGACTGGTCAGTTAAAAGAAAAAAAAATATCTGCCCCGAATTACTAGATGGGTTTTTCTTTATTTTGTTCTGCTAGCATAGACCTGGTTGTTATAGTAGGTGTCTTCCAGTGTCTTTGGAATTATCTGGATAATGACCACAACCTATCACTCTCTGGATATCACCTTTAGGTCATGTCTAAAAGACTAAATAATTTTAGGCAGTAGCAAAGAGGTGCTGGTATTTCAAAAGTCTGACTGATTAATATCACCACACAGTCATTCTCAGAGGCTAGGGGCAATCACTTGTAGATTAATTGATATAGTCAAGTCTTTTCCTTAGTACAATTGTGAACTAGGAAAAAAGTTATGTTGGAAAAATAATTTCAATATCACCATTCACCCTTCTTGTTATCTCTACACCCCCTCCACAATTGTCCAGCCTGTGCCTCATTCCCATGGGGCATTATGCTCTTTGTTTTCTTTCGTGGAAAGCATCAGATGAACTAATTTCTGCTAAAATATTATCAATTTAAAGCATAATGTATTAACTCTCATTAGTGTACTTGTACTTTATGAAGAGATTCTAAAGGACCAGAAGACCTTCAAGACCCAGAGGAATGGATTTCTAATGATGGATTTTCAATCATTATGGCAATTCAATCAGAAAGTATTACTACTACTACTACTACTACTACTACTACTACTACTACTATTGCTGCTGCTGTTGCTGCTGCTGCTGCTACTGCTACTGCTGCTGCTGCTACTACTACTATTACTACTACTACTACTACTACTACTACTACTACTACTACTACTACTATAGAAAGGAGCCTCCAAAAATCATGTCAGGTAAATAACCTGGTTTATTATCTGTTCATAAAACTAGCCTATAGGGGAATTTTGGAAGAACACATTACACCACCTGTAAATTGTCAAAGATGACCCAGAAAAGGGGATAGTCATTGTTGGAGAGCATATAGGAAGAAAGATACAAACAATTTCTGTTGAAGATAAAAACAAAACTTCAAAGCATTAGAAACAAACTAGGTGCCCATCAATTAGCAAATAGTCAGTAGAAAAAAAGATTTTTGACATATGAGTGGAATTGAATATTATTTAGTACCTCCTCCCACTTTTCTCTAGCTTCACCACCACTACTACTACCATTTCCACCACCATCACTACCACTGCTAGCAATCATTACTCCTACTTTTTTTCTTCCTCCTCTTTCTCTCCCTCCTCTTTTTCCTCCCTCTCCTCCTTCTACTGCTGTAACTTGGCCATTTTTCTTGAGAGGGGTGTGTCAATCTCTTTACCTAAGGCCTTAGTCAACAAAGTAGTAAAATTCCTGACTTAAAATCCTTTTCTAAGCAGCACTTCCCTTTGAGTTTTATTACACTACTGGTATTTAAGCTCTCTGAAGGTAGAAACTATCTTTTTTGTGTCCCCAGCACTTACTACTGGGATTGTCACATAGTTGGTGCTTAAAAAATGCTTTGCCATTCATTAGTTTTCAGTAAGAAATGACAAATGTGAGGAATTCAGAGAAACTTTGGGAGTTTGTATAATCTGATGCAGAGTGTACTAAGCAGGACTTAAACAATGTTGTTCTATACAATGACTAGAGTCATCTATATTGAAAGATCAGTCAAAGGATGCCAAGCTTTGAATAAATGAAAAACCAGAAATGATTTTGAAAAATGAATAACACAACCCCCTTTCTGAGACTAAGAAATGGGAACACCTGGGATAGAATGATGTATACATTGTCTAAAATGTTCACTGTATAAGGCATTTTTGCTTATGTGTT
Organism: Gymnobelideus leadbeateri; assembly: GCA_011680675.1. Lineage (NCBI taxonomy): Eukaryota > Metazoa > Chordata > Mammalia > Diprotodontia > Petauridae > Gymnobelideus > Gymnobelideus leadbeateri. The sequence continues at coordinate 62,070 of WOXC01000716.1, read as the reverse complement.
TTTTTTTCTCGTTATGAAGAAGGTTCAGTGTAGAGGAGGGGAGGTATCTCAATCTGAAATAATGAACTCAAAAGAAGCATGAAAATGTAAAGAGGAAAAAGAAATCATAAGGGACTTATTAAAGTTGAACTGTTTACATTGCTATATGGAAAGATATTTGTAACTCATGAGGCCTTTCTCATTATTAGGGTAGTTGGAGGGAATATAAAGATAGCATAAAGGCTATATCTACCTATCTATCTATCTATCCATCTATCTATCCATCCATCTATCTATCTATCTATCTATCTATCTATCTATCTATCTATCTATCTATCTCTATCTGGCTTTATATATATGTATATATAAATGTATATAGCTATATATCTTGGTCTATAGCTATCTATCTATCTATCTACATATATATGTATGTCTATAGCACAGAGGGCACAAGGTGAGTTGAATATGAGGGATGATATCTAAAAAATAAATTAAAGGATGACAGAGGAATGTATGAAGAGGAGAAAGGGAGAGGTAGAATGGGTTAAATTATCTCACATAAAAGAGCTAAGAAAGAGCTTTTACAGGGGAATGGTAGAGAGAGGAGGTGAGAGAGAATGAATGAAACTCATTCTCATCATATTTGCCTTAAGGAGAGAATAACATATACAACCAATTGGGTATAGCAATATTTCTTATCCTACAAGAAAGTAGAGGGAAAGGGGATGAGAGGGTGGGATAATAGAAGGGAGAGCAGATTGGGGGAAGGGACAATCAGAAGCAAACACTTTTGAGGAGGGACAGGGTCAAAGAAGAAGGTAGAATAAACAGGGGATGGGATAGGTTGGAGGGAAATATAGTTAGTCTTTTCATCATGACCATTATGAAAGTGTTTTGCATGACACACATGTCAGGCTATATTGAATTACTTGGCCTCTCAATGAGGGTGGATGGAGAGAGAGGAAGGGAAATAATTTAGAACTCAAAGTTTAAAAAAAAAAAGAATGTTAAAAAGTGTTATTATGTTCAACTGAAAAATAAGATAGACAGGCAATGGGTATAGAAATCTAGCTTACCCTTCAGGAAAATAGAAAGGGAAGTGGATAATATAAGGGGAAGGAGTTGTTAGAAGGGAAGGCAAATTAGGGGAAGGGTAATCAGAATGCACACCATCATGAGGTGGGGGGAGAGGAAAGACTGGGAGAAAATTTGGAACTAAAAATCTGATGGAAGTGAATGTTGCAAACTAAAATAAATACATAAATAAAGTGAAATGTGAAAAACAAATCTGAAATAATGGCTATAAAAACAAAAAGTAAATAAAAAATGACTGTAACACAATAAATTTTCTTTGTTTTTGTTCTTGTTTTGTGGGGATTTGGGGGGGGTTTTCTGTGTTTTTTCCCCAAATGCTTTATTAACTTCTGGTTTAAAGCATTTTATTTCCACCAGATTTTGAGTTACAATTTTTCCCCATTTCCCCCCACCCACCACCCCCCCAGAATAGCAGTCCCACAGGATATCCCCTCATCCAATCTGCTCTCTCCCATATTTTCTCCCATACCCCCTCCGACTTTTCCAGTAGGGCAAGGTAATCTTTGTGCCCTGATGCCTGTAAATCTTATTTCCCAATTATATGTAAAATGGTATTAATAATAGTATTTATATATTTTTAAAACATTTGATTTTAAAACTTCAATTTGCAGATTCATTCCTTTCCGACCTTGTCACCCACCATTAATGGGAAGACAAGCAATTCAGTATATGTTGTACATGTGTAGCTATGCAAAACATCACCATAGTAGATAAATTATAAAATACTGACTATATTTCCCTCCCTCCTATCCCACCTCCCACTTGGTCTCCTCCCTACTTTGATACTGTCCCTTTTCAAAAGTGGGTGCTTCCAAATTCCCTGCCCCCCCCTTCCCTCCTATCCTCCCTTCCATCATCTCCCCTCTCATCCCCTTTCCCCCTACTCTCCTGTAGGGTGAGATATCCTATTTAGTATGTATGTCATTCTCTCCCTGACCCAAATTCAATGAGAACAAGGTTTTGCCTTTTTACCTTCTTGTTCTTCCCCTCCCTTGTAACCATTTTTCCCTTGCCTATTCTATATGAGATAGTCCACCCCATACTGTCTCTCCCCATCTCCTCTTGTTATACCCCTCTCTCACCATTTGATTTCACCTTTTAAAAGTATCATCCCTCCTTATTAAATTTGACCTGCGCCCTCTATGTACGCATATATACACTCATTTACACACATATGTATTCATATGTCCATATACCCTTCTTCAACTATTTTCATACTGAGAAAGGTTTCATCAGTTACAGTTATCATTTTTCCATGGAGGAATGTAAATAGTTCAACTTTGAAAAGTTCCTTATGATTTCTTTTTCCTGTTTACCTTCTCAAGCATCTCTTGTTTCTTGTATCTGAATGTCAAATTTACTATTCAACTCTGTTTTTTTCACCAAGAATGCTTGAAAGTCCTCTATTCCACTGCATTACCATATTTTCCCCTGAAACATGATACTCAGTTTTGCTGGGTAGATGATTCTTGGTTTTAATCTCAGCTCCTTTGTCCTATGGAATATCATATTCTAAGTCCTTTGATCCCTCAGTGTAGAAGCTGCAAGAACCTGTGCTATCCTCGATATCCACAATATCCAATATCCACAGTATCCAATATCCACAATATTGGAATTGTTTCTTCCTGGCTGCTTGTAGTATTTTCTCCTTGATCTGGGAATTCTGGAACCTGGCTATAATATTCCTAGGAGTTTTCTTTTTGGGATCTTTTTCAGGAGGTGATTTGTGGATTCTTTCAACCTCTATTTCCCCCTCTGGGTCTAACACATTAGGGCAATTTTCCTTGAGAATTTCTTGAAAGATGATTTCTAGGTTCTTTCTTTGATCATGGTTTTTAGGTAGTCCAATAAATTTTAAATTATCTCTCCTGGATCTATTTTCCAGGCCAGTGGTTTTTCCCATGAGATATTTCACATTGCCTTCTATTCTTCCATTTGTTTGGATCTGCTTAACAGCATCTTGATTTTTCATAAGGTCAGTAGTTTCCATTTGCTCCTGTCTAATTCTGAAGTAATGATTCTCCTCAGTGAGCTTTTGAGATTCTTTTTCCATCTGGCAAATTTTGCTTTTTAAGGCATTCTCCTCTTCATTGCCCTTTTGAGCCTCTTTTGCTATTTGATTTAGTTTATTTTTTAAGGTGTTATTTTCCTCAGTCAGGGAGTTGACTCTCATTTCATACTTTTCTTGCATCTTTCTCATTTCTCTTCCCGATTTTTCCTCCACTTCTCTTATTTCGTGTTTAAAATCCTTCTTAAGGGCCTCTATGGCCTGTAACCAGCTCGTATTTTCATTTGGGGCTTTTGGTGCAGGAGCTCTGACCTCCCAATCTTCCTCCTGTTCCATGCTTTGATCCTCTTTGCCTCCAAAATAGGAGTCTAATGTTGCATTTTCTGTTTATTTTGTTTCCTTTGCCTAGGCATGTTGCCACTCAATTACTTGACTTTTGGTCTTGTTGCCACAATAGGACTCTGCCACCAGCCAGGGGAGCTTCTGTCCTAAACACTGGGGTTTTCTCAGCTACCAGAGATATTAGTTAGGTGCCCTCTCTGAAGCCCCAACACGCTCTGGCAAGCTGGTCACACACCCCAAGACCTCCACCCCAGACCACAATCCAGATCCAAGAAGTGTAAGCAAGAGTGATTACCCCCCACCAAGACTGATTGTTGGTCTGGTCCCCCTACAGTCCGAAGGTCAGGAACTGAAGCTGCAACATGAAGTCTGGGCCAGGTCTACTCAGAGGCTTCTTGCCCCCAGAGAAAGAGGCCGCTGCACTCTCCCAACCAGTCCCAAACTCCATACTACACTGACCTCTCACGTTGTTCTAAGCATCTATGTGTTGGTAATTCTGGAAACACCACAGCTGCTGGTGTTCTAGAGTCCCTCCAGTGAACTGGTGGTCTGGCAGCCCTGGGGCTAAAACCTCTGACTTAGTCGGGCCTGGGCTCAGCCCCCAGAGTGTTGTGCTGGCCACTCCCTGCAGGGCTGCCAGGCTGTCCTCAGTGGGAGGTTATCTTCCCTGTGTCATTTTTTGGGTTCTAGAGCCCCAGAAGTTGTTCAGAGTCCCCTTCTCTGTGTTTTGGAAATGGTGTGGGCAGGAGCGCTGGGCAGTGCTGTTTCTACTCTGCCATCTTGGCTCTGCCCCCCTCTTGTTATTGTTTTTTGAAAGAATTCTTTGTATTATATCCAACTCTGTTAATCAAACAAATAGCATTTATTAAGCACCTACTCTGTACGAGGCACTGTAAAACAGTATGGATGGAAAGAAAGACAAAAAATAGCTCTTGCTCTCAAGAAGCTCATCATCTGATGGAGAAAACAACATGCAGACAAATATACACAAACATTGTGTATACAGTCTAAGTTGGGAGAGATCTCAGAAGAAAGGCATCAAGAGCCAGGAGAACTAGGAAAGTCTGGCAGAAAATGCAGCTTTAACTGAGACTTCAAGGAAGCTAGGGAAGTTAAAAGACAGAGAAATGAGGACAGAGAGCATTTCAGGCATGGGAGAGAGCCAGTGAAAACCTTCAGAGCTTGAGGGATGAATTGTTTTGTGGGAGAAACAGTAGGGAACCCAGTACAGGGGCAGATTGGTAAATGTTGAGCTTGGCTGGGGGAATGTAGGCACACAAACTTTTAAACTGAATCTGAATTATTGACATTTTCTTAATTCTAGACACTGAACAAAATAATAAATTAAATCCTGGATATGTAGAGATTACTGGTTTTTTGTAAATACTCATATGGAAGGCTATGTAAACCAGTTAGAGTTGGCTCTAACACAGCCTGGTTCAGCATCTCTGCTCATAGAGTACAGGGAGAGGAGGAAGGTATAAGAGATTTAGACAGGAAGGGTTATGGGAGACTTTGAAAGCCAAACAGGATTTTACATTTGATCCTGGTAGAAACAGGAAGTCAGTGGAATTTAGTGAATGGGTTGGGGGGAAGTGGGGAATGGTTAGACCTGAATTTTAGGAAGAGCACTTTGGCAGCTGAGTGGATTTTGCATATACAATTCTGTTTGGGGGCAAAGTGGTGCCAAGCCTGGAGGGAGGGAGACTCCTCTTCCTGAGTTCAAATTTAGCTTCAGACACTTACTACTTGTATGACTCTGAGCAAGTCACTTAACCTTGCTTGTCTCAGTTTTTTTTTCATGTGTAAAATGAGCTGGAAGAGATGGCTAATCACTCCAGAATCTTTGCCAAGAAAATTCCAAATGGGGGCACAAAGAGTCAGACATTACTGAACAATAATACATTTCGTTCAAGATCAGTCAATCGTAAGATCATAGATTTAGAAGAAGTGACATTAAAAGTTTAATTCTTTCATTTAAAAAATAGGAAACTGAGAAACAGATCTATAAAGTGATTTGTGATCATATAGTTAATAGGCAACAGAGCTAGAATTTGAGCTTAGCTTATCTTATTGCAAATTCAAACCATTTCCACTTTGTCATCTTGTCTCCCCCTGATATCACCACAACTGAAAGAAGAGAACCAGGCATAGAATGGAAAACAGACATCTCCAGTCACAAGTTTATGTATATCCTTGTCACCTCAAGGCTATAACTTTATGTGCTTCATGATGACATCATTGTAAGCAATGTGCTTGGCACATCTAGATAAAAGCCTAACAAATTATGTGGTAGGCACAAATTCCAAGCCTTCTGCCTCCTGCCAAACATATCAGTGATATTTCCCCAGATCAATAAACAATAAACATTTATACAATGCTACTATATGACGGGCACTGTGCTAAGTGCTAGGGGATACAAAGAATGGAATAAAATAATGCCTCCTTCCCCCCTCGGAGTTTACAATCTAATGGGGAAAGATACCACTTGAAATGAAGCTGGGGGAGAGGGAGTGGGTTCATCTGTTCATTTTGCAGAATGATGAGTTTTTTGGAGATCTTGAAATCCAGCAGAATAGCCAAGTGGGAAATAAAAAGTTTCCAAAAAGGGAAATGAAAAATGAAAAGAAGGACTTACGCTTCTTAGACTTTCCCATTCCAACTTGCTGTTTGAATGCTGTAGGGGCAATTAAATTAAATCAAATGTCTTAAAACAAAGACTCTCATAATTAATTGGTCTGACTGGTCAGATGCCACCCACTTGCTGTGCTTCTCTAAAACCAGACACAGAATCGAATACTCTCTAAACCTCTCTCCCTCTGAATTAGTCTCTATTCCAACCCCCACCACCCACCATTGGAGAGTATATGCTTCCCTTGTAGATATGCTCCATGATTCAGGAAATTCCTGATCATTGGTGTGCCAAATGGCATTCACTCATTTTAGAAGCCAGGTGCCTAGCCCTATGCTTGGTGTTGTGGTGAATATATGTGTACACACACACACACACACCTACATATGAACACATACACATACATGTATATACATAAAGATATATACATATATGTATATGCATGTATACTTACATACACATATAAAGGAGCATGGCATAGAAAAGAATAGTGTATGAAGTGTCTGGACACCTTTATTCTATTTTAGACTTTGTTGTAAATAAGCTGCATGATCTTGAGCAAATTTCTGAACCTCTTTGAGGCTCCGTTATTCATCTATAAGATGAAGGGGTTGGCTTTACTACATGAGCTACCACTAGGGTTGAGTAAACATTGCCTTGTCCCAGGCAATCCTTTTTCTCACGAATTGCTGAACTTAGAGGGTGCCAAATAAGTCCCATATACATGGAGGTAGTCACTATGGGCAGACAGCATAGGACTCTTTCCTCCCTTGATTTCAGCATCACTCTTTTCTTGTGGTTCTTCTCTTGCTTGGCAGATCATTCCTCATTCCCATCTGTGAAATCATTATCTCTATCCTAACCTTAAAGCATATCCCAAGGTTTGTAGCCTAAGGCTCTCTCCTGGCCCTTCTTTTTTGCTCTCCTTATACTTTTTCTTGGTGATTTCATCAATTCCTTTCATATACTTCCAAGATATAGATATGTAGCCCTAATCTCTACTAAAATCTCTACTAAAGGGATCTCTAATCCCTTACCTCTCTAGTTTCCATTCACTATTTGAATCAGTACCAATCCTTTTGACCTTCAGGCTTTTGACTGTCTCCACAACCCTCTCATCGCAACAGCATTGTTGTCTTAATGACTTTTGGTAAGGCCGCACATCTTCTGAAAATGGTGTGAGGGAAGCAAATCATCTCCTTATCTATCTTTGGTGTCCTCCTCTCACTCAGTTCTCATCTGTGGCACCAAGAAGCTGTAGCATGCACAAAGGCTGCTTTCCACTAAAACAGTCTTGGTAAATGGTCTAAACCAGGTTAAGGGTAACCAAGTGGCCTCAAAACCATCAGTGAGTTAGGGGTCTGTCTATCCCAAGCACATGAAGACTTCCCCTGGTAGAATAGATGGGTGAGAACAATTTGTTCCAGTGGCCATGAAGGTGACTGAAGCAAAGGCTGTGGACATCAAAGATGCATGTGTGTGTCTATTTTTTCCTAAAAAGGGTCTCAGTCAGAAGGACACATACAGGCAATAACCAACACTAGATGATAGATTGTGGGATGATGGGGTTTTCAGCATATGGTTTGTGTCTTTATTGTCTCAACTTATAAACTCTTGGCTAAAAATTAAAGTCCTGGTACTTGAGGGCTACTGACCCTGCTCACTTCAGCTATCTAGACCCAGAAAATAAATAAATACTACTACTACTAATAATAACAATAACAGTAATAATACTCATAAGAAATTAGTTGGAGCAGCTAGGTGATGCAGTGGATAAGAATGTCAAGCCTGGAGACAGGAAGAATATTCTTCCTGAGTTCAAATTAAGTCTCAGACACTTACTAGCTCTGTGATCATGGGCAAGTCATTTAACCCTGTTTGTCTCAGTTTCCTCATGTATAAAATGAGCTAGAGAAGGAAACGGCAAACCTTTCCAGTATCTTTGTCAAGAAAACCCCAAATGGGACCATAAAGAGTCCAACACAACTTGAATGAAATCACAAACCTTCATTAAGCTCCTACTATGTTCTAGGTGACACAGTGAATAGAGTGCTAGGGGATTGGAGGCAGGAAGACTTGAGTTCCAATTTGACCTCAGACACAAGCTGTATGACCCTAGGCAAATCATTAAACCCTGTTTGCCTCAGTTTCTTCATCTGTAAAATGACCTAGAGAAAGAAATGGCAAACCACTCCATTATCTTTATTAAGAAAACTCTAAATGTGGTTATAAAGAGTCTTTCACAACTCAAAAGACTGAACAACAATGAAAAAGAAAATGGTTTGGAGGAAAAACAATTGGGTAGACAGAAGATAAAGGAAATGTGTTACAGGAGAAAGAACAATGGATTTAGAATTATAAGATAGGCTATAGCACCATTATTAAACTTTTCCATGCCTTAATTTCCTCCATTGGAAAATGGGAATAACAATGTCTTTCTGACCAAATAATGGCACACATTTATGTGGAGCTTTGTATATGTTATACCATTTTGATCCCTAAACAACTCTCTGAAGTGGGGAAGGAAAGTATAAGAGAATACAAATAATAATTAGAGATGGAATTAATTTCTGATATTAGCTAATCTCTCCTTGTTTTATAAATGTAACTATTGAGGGGCAGCTAGGTGACTCAGTGAATAGAGCACCAGCCCTGGAGTCAGGAGGACCTGAGTTCAAATCCAGCCTCAGACACTTAACAGTTAATACCTATGTGACCTTGGGCAAGTCTCTTAACACTAATTATTCTGCCTTCCCCCCTGCAAAAAAATACATAAATAAACAAATTAATGAATGACTAAACGAATAGATAGATAGATAGATAGATAGATGGATAAATGAAACTATTGGGATCCAAAGTGGTGAAATAACTTGTCCAAAGTATCACTAGTAGTAAGATAGATGTAGAGCTAAACTATAGGCCTATCATTTCACTGGTTCAGGTAAGCTAGATCCCTCTACAAATGCAAATCAATGCCTTCTCTGCAATTTGTAATAATAGACAATTTCCTAGAGCACTGAAGTTAAATGACATGCCTAAATTCACACCATGAGTATGTGTCAAAGGCAGGACTTGAACCCAGATTTTTATGAACTTCTCTCCATCCAGCCTTTAGCTTTTGTTGATCAGTCATTTTTATTCATGTGCAATTCATCATGATGGCATTGGGGGTCTTGGCAAAGATAGTGCAGTGGTTTGCCACCTCCTTCTTCAGCTCATTTCACATGAAACGAAGACAAACAGGGTTAAGTGACTTATCCAGGGTCACACAGCTAATGAGTGTCTGATTCTAGATTTGAACTCAGGAAGATGAGTCTTCTTGTCTCTAAGCTTGGCAGTCTATCCTTTGTGCCATCTAGCTGTCTCCAGCTGGATAGGGGAAAATAGGTCAGCTGTCTATCTGTACTTTATGATGAAGAAACTGAGTCTCAAAGAGGTTAAGTGACTTACCCAGTAAGATACAGTTAGCAAATGTAGAATATGGCAAAGTTTTTTTGAGTTCAAGGTAAGTATACTCAATCCACCATATTTCACTGTCTCTTTTAAGTGCCTATTAAATGGGGAACACTGTGCTAGATGCTGGAGAGAGCTATAAGATTGTAATAGGACTAACATATAACAGCTCCTAATAGGGATTAGTTTTCTGCAAAAAGTGACAAAATTATCTTTGGTACCTGACTGACTACTGTCTTCCTTACAACAGCTTCCTGGTTACCTACAGGCATAAAAAGTTCCACCCAAGCATGTGGTGTTTGATTTGGTAGATGTTTGAAGATCACCTGAGTCCCTGCTAAATAGATGAGTTTCCATATGGAGACCAGGGTGTCAGTCTATAGAATTTAAATGCCATTGCATCCTTATGGCACATCCTACATTAGGGCTGAGTGAACTATTTGTTAACTTTTCAATGATTTATGGGGGCCTCATTTCACCCCAAACTCAAACCTAAACTAAAAGTGCGCCAGCACTAGGTCTGCCCCAACAGGGTAAGACAACTTTCTCCTCAAACTTACATGACAGAATTCAGAACTTCCTTTAATTTCCAGATAATTACTTCCTGCAAGAAAACTTTGCTGATCACCCTATATCAAGATTTCTGTCTTCTCATATTATCTTGTAACTTACTTAGATGTTTCCATGTTGTCTCCTTTAGAGAATTTAAGCTCCTTGAAGATAGAGACTGTATCCTTGTTTCCTCTTGACAGAAACTGTTTCCTTTCAAACCCCTAACAAAGGGCCTTTTAGAGAATAGAAAATAAAAAATAAGTCCTAGTTGGATTGGAAGCTGTAGGATGTAAGGAGTAAGGAGTAAGGTCTTTAGGAGCTATATTCCACCTACCTTCTGCCAATGGAGAGCACCTCTCTAGTTTCTTCCCCACAACCAAACTTGTAAGGCAGCTCTAGACTCTCTATGAGTGTTCTAGGGGCAGCTTAATCATCAAATTGTCCTCACAGAGCAACATTTTTAGCATTTAGGTGGAACAGAATCATAAGCATATGGACCTGTCATCAAACTGCTTCTTGGAATGATTGAGCGATTGGCAGCAAATTAAGTTCAACATTCAAGTTGAGCATGAATCTTTACCACAAGTATGAGAACATCTGAAAGATGTAGGCTTGAAAGCACTTCCTCTGCTAGCTGATCACACACCTAGACAGAATAGGCGACTGCTAGTGCAATTCCAAGGAGCACAAAGAAGGACCATACCTGCTTCCCAGATCTTTAGGGCCCACTCATTTTTATCTGGAATTCCTTTTATCTGAAAGTAGACTTAAACTCCATCTTGAACGCAAAGATGAACATGTGAGTGGCTCTGGGAGAAAATCCTTAAGATCTGTACTAAGTTCTAAATGGATGGTAGCCATGTATTTCTAATTGGATGGTCACTGAGAATCTGAAACCTGTCATGGAGGTCAAGACTTAGTAATGGGGAAAATGAAGAAAGAGGAGGCTTAGAAAGCTGAAAGCAAGCTTTATTTCCCGTGTGATTTTGCTGAGCAATAGAAAGCCCTGGCTTCATTACTTGAACCCCAAATCTTTCTCTGTCCCTAAATTCTCCCCTCTCCATACACTTCTCTTGAATGAGTGGTGGCAACAAAGCTTACAGTATGTGAAGAATTGTTTGGTCATTCCTGTAAAATCCATGCTCCATAGTTAAAAAAAATCCAAAGCAGATTGGACAGACCCTTGGCATTATACGTTTTTGATCACAGGAACTTCATAGAACCAAGAAGTATCATGATCACATCAGCAGAGCAAGAGTTTTCCTGGTTTCCTACTTCACCCCCAAAACAAATTCCCAAGTAGGATCTGAAAGAGTTTGATGAAAATAGTCAAGAGAAGAGCTATGTTGTTTTTGGTATAAGTGGAGAAAAGGAGAGAAATGTCATCCCTGGGTTGTCTGAAATGTTGGGGGTTAGAAAGAGAGAGAGAAAGCAAAGAAAGGGTAGCCTGGGGTATCTGAAAACAAACTCTCCAGCAGTTTGGAAAAGAGCATTAACTGGGGAGTGAGGAAACCGACTAATTACTAGAGGTAAGTCCTTGGGCAAGTCATCTCACTTACTCAGTTCCAGTTATTTCAATTGTAAAACAATCTGATTTAGGATCAGATCCTGACCATCCTTTGAGCTGCAAGGCAGCATTTCATGACTGCTACTAATTGAAACCACTTATATATATATATATATATATATATACATATATATATATATATATATATATATACACACAGTATATATATATATATATACACACAGTATATATATATATATATATACACACAGTATATATATATAGATATACACACAGTATATATATATATATATACACAGTATATATATATATATATATATATATATATATATATATATATATATATATATAGTTTCATTTCAAAGAGCAGATTAAATGAACACTTGCACAATTCAAAGTAGACTTGATGGTCTGACTTTTTAAGGTCAAAAGGGGCACATACATACAGGTGTGCATATATTTGCACACACAAGCATGTATCTCTATTCATACATATTTCAGGGAGTCCAAATTTTTATTAGCCACTCTTTTCCTTCCATGGACATATGACACTGAAACCATAGTACTCCTCAAATATTGATGTAAATATTTTCTCACAATATAAAGGAAACTTGTTTGTACCTATTAAATACTGAAATGTTTAAATTAACTTGGGTTTTTAAAGAAAGACTGCAAATCAATGAACATTTTTCTTATTGGTGGATAATTTTTGTAGCTTGGGAGAATGTGGTAGAGGCCTTTTTAAACACTGTAGGTCAAGGATATTGCCACCTGCATGGCTGGACCCTGGCTGGTTCCTCTGACTAAGATGAGAAAATATCAAACTGAAGGGTTGATTTTGGAGCCTTCAATAATCTGCCTTCATTAACTTATCCAGGTGCAATTGTGGCAGAAAGAGAAATCCCCAAAAGTAGAGAAACGTTAAATGGCTTGATTGTAAAAAGAATCAATGACTACTTATTCAGTATAACTTTAGGGGCACCTGGAAGGACCCTTTTCCTTCCTCCCTCAAATCACTTCCCAACACATACTTGATGTTTGAAATTCTTTTAACTGGTGGGACAAAGCATTTTCTTTCACAAAGGCAAATACCCTAGAGAAAGAACTGGCTGGTGATTGATATCAGAGACTTTCCCAAGAGCTAATCTTTATTTGAGGTACTGGCTGTCTGAAATGTTGGGGGTTAGAAAGAGAGAGAGAGAAAGCAAAGAAAGGGTAGCCTGGGGTATCTGAAAACAAACTCTCCAGCAGTTTGGAAAAGAGCATTAACTGGGGAGTGAGGAAACCTACTAATTACTAGAGGTAAGTCCTTGGGCAAGTCATCTCACTTACTCAGTTCCAGTTATTTCAATTGTAAAACAATCTGAATTAGGATCAGATTCTGACCATCCTTTAGAGCTGCAAGGCAGCATTTCATGACTGCTACTAATTGAAACCACTCTGGTGCTTGCATCTCCGTTTTAGATTCTCCTTCGGTTTTTGCTTTGTTTGTTTTCAAACCACTGGGTGCAAAAGAGAGAATGGCTGGCTGGCTGGCTGGCTGGTACGGTTGATGATACATAATCACATTAATACTTTATCGCCTGCATTTGTCAATATATTAGTGCGATGTGTTATCATATACATTATTAACTGTTTCTGCTAAATGTTTTATATGGGTCTTTTACATTTTTTATTTCGATTGTGATAAATTTGAATTCTAGGGACCTTTTTCTTTCTGAACAAGAGGAAGCAAAAACATTGCATTAAAGGAGACTTATGAGGATGAAGCTAAGCCTCCTAAACAGGGGACACATGATTTCTTCACTTTGCCTTTCTATGCTGAAAGGTATGATGGGGAGTGGGGAGAGGAAAAGCAAGGGGAAGTCATGAAGAGAGGAAAGGAGAGAGTGGAGATAGAATATGGAGGTGCACAGAAGAAATTAGATCATTTCCCATCAGTATGCATTTTTCCATAGATCATCAGCACATAAATTCTGTGATAGTTATGGGGTGGTCCTCAATAAAAGCAGGTTATAAAACCGAGACTTCCTGTTCAAGTAGAGTATTATTGCTAAATGTTATCTCTTGATGTTGGGATTATGTTCTTACTCCTAATTACAGAGCAATGCCACCCTGAGTGAGTGGAGGCCAGAAAATACCTCTGAAGAGAAACGTTTCCCAGTTTGGTTTAGTATTTTATCCTCTGCAGAAGTCATAGGAGAAGGGAAACATTGTATAACAAGGATTTCCTTTGTCTGTGGCGATTTCTGTGTCTAAATGGCTTTCAAGAAGTGGATCTTTTGGTAACATGGAAGCGTTCAGACCTTCTTTCTTTTAACTCAGGATTTCCTCTCACTTCTGTAGATAGATTTCTACTGTCATTTTAATACATTATGAGGGCATTCCTGCAAGGTTTCTGTAACTGGATTTTTATAGATAGAACCAATGCACTAGGTGAGAAAGAGCTTTAAAAGACTTATCTTTGTCAATCAACAAAGCATTTGTTAAACACTCATAATGTGCCAGGCATTTTAAAATTGTAAACCATGGCACATGAAGAACTAAGAAGCTTTAGCCTAGGGAAAAAAAAAAGACTTAAAGGGAACATGATGGCTTTCTTTCAGAATCTTAAGGGCTTTCAAGTGGAGAAAAATCAGATATGTTTAGCTTGGCCTTAGAAGGCAAGGGTACTTGGAACAATGGGTTAACAGAGGCAGATTTCATCACCATGTAAGAAAATTGTTTCAAATAATTAAGATTGCCCATAAGTAGAATGGGCTGCCTTTAGAGGTAATAAGTTCATCATCATTGGAAGTTGTCAAGTAGAGGATGACTGGTGGGCTTGCACAGGGTTCTGTACAGGGGATTCCTATTCATGTTTGAGCTGGCCTATTTGACCTCTGAGGCCTCTTCCAACACGAAACTTTGGGGTTCTGAGAAGAGAATGACTTGTTAAAGTTCAAAAAACTGATTTCGACAAAACTAGGATTAGGATTTAG
>WOXC01000716.1:0-42500 GCA_011680675.1 Gymnobelideus leadbeateri | reverse complement strand
TTATTAGTCTTGCTTTGTTACCCTCAAATGAGTGTCCCCTCTTCAAAAATCGAGGAAGTCTTCAGTACCACCTCAACTATTAACTGAGCATATCATAAGGAATTTTAATTATTCATGCACATATCTCAGTACTTATACTATGGCTTAAGATTTTTGAAAGCAAAGATTTTGTCCCACTTTTTTTTATTCATACCCTCAAGGTCTAGCACAATCTCCTGCCCATATTAGGTGCCTAATGAATATTAGTTGCTTTTAGTATAGAATTGTCTCTCCCAAAATCCTTTTATTGCCGCTTAAGCCCATTTTCTCTTATTTGATCGTCTATGGATATAAAGAACATCTGGTCACCATCCTCTGTATAATAACTTTTCATATTCCTGAAAACTGTTATGAAATCTTCCTTCTACCACTCTGCTACCAGACTGAAATATCCCTGCTCTTTTAACCTTTCCTTGATGGTCTTATTTGCTGACTATTTGGTCTTGTAAAATGAACTGACATAGAAGTCAGAAAGTCTGAAGTTTTACTGCCTCTGACTAGTTTTGTGACCTTGGTCAAGTCACTTAATTTCTTTCAGTTTCCCTAACTATCAAGTGGGTATAATAGTACCTGCCTAACGTAACTCACAGAACATTTTAAAGGTACAATGAGATAAAAGATATAAATGGGTTTTGACAAAATGGAATGTGCTATAGTAGTATAAGATATTTTAAAATTATGTTTTCCACTGCTCTATAAAACCTTGCAGTCTTCAACATTCCTTCTTAGTCCTGGACCCAATGCCTGAAAAAAAGCCTGAAAAAGAAATGTCCACATACCTTTTCCTGTTTGCTATGTTCCTATTTATACAATCCAGTATCACTGTACTTTTCAGCTGTAATCCTATATAGATGCTACGTAGGCAGTTTGTTATTTACTGTCCTAAAGATTTTTGCCACTTAAGGAGACTGTTTTCCTTCTTATTTTAGAAGCAAAATGTATGATTAAAATAGATAGTGTTGGTTTTACTTAGAAAAGAGTCGGATCCAATTAGATTTTTTTCCTACTTTTTTTCTTATTAGGAAAAAAACACTTTTTAAAGCATCACAAGTTCAAGAGAGCATTAAAGATATTAATTTCACCAGTTTCTAAGAGATATTTATTCATTGATTCATTAATTTGTCTTTTTTTGATTGCCTATGCATGTTCTTTTTGTAGTCTTCCACAATGACATTAAATGAATTCGTTTTCATTCAATAAAACTATGAAAAGTAGATGCTGAAAATTGTTGTTTGATTGAATTTCCTGCAAAGTCAAGTTAATTTTTATAGGAGTATTAGATTTCAACCTGGAAACAACATTGGAGGTCATTTAGTCCAATTCCTTCATTTAATTAGAAAGATACTGAGAGGGCGGCTAGGTGGCACAGTGAGTAGAGCGTTGGCCCTGGAGTCAGAAGGACATGAGTTTGGATCCGGCCTCAGACACTTAACGCACAAAGAAATAAAAACCTAGCCATGTGACCTTGGGCAAGTTACTTAACCCCAATTGCCCTCCAAAAAGCAAAAAAAAAGGTACTGAGAGGTTAAGTGACTTCCAAGAGGACTCACAAGTAGGAAGAAGAAATCCCAGGCTGCATTCTTCTCCAGGTTACACTTCTAATTCTCCAGAATTTCTCTGTTGTGTCCCACCAAATCTTCATGTCTATCAGGACTACACTCCTTCCTCTGGAGACTTTCTCTACCATTGCCTCCATCTGGGACTTTTTATTTCTTCTAACCAAATCCTTTCTTTATTCAACTTCTTTTTTTATGTTCTCCCATTAGAATGTAAGCTCCTAGAGGGCAGTAATTTGTCTTTCATTCTTGTATTTGTGTTCTCACTGTCAGGAACCCATAGTAAACATTGTTAAATGTTTGTTGATTTGTTAGCTTGTTGTGGTTGTTGCTGTTTTGCCCTTCCATGATCACTAACAATCGAGGTCTAAGGTCTTCAAGTAGGTGATAGAGAACCATTTGTCAGAACTCCTGTGGACCTTCGTTAGTTTTAAGGGAGGAGTTGAACTGGATTTGATGTTCTCTGAGGTCCAAAGTTCAGTCTGAATAGTGGACTGGTGCATTAATGGAAAGAATTGTAGTCAACATGATATCTCTCAGAAAAAAAATTATGCTCAAATATACTGAAATCACAAGTATGAACCTATAAGAGATATCAATAAACTCTTAGTAGGGAAATTAACTAGAAATAATTTTTAGCAGTCAGACCACAATTTCATACAAACAAAAGAGTCTCTCCTCTGTTATACCTGTATATTGATCTAGGAGACATAGCCCATAGCTACTTACATTGCTTTTTACAGGACTTCAACAGAAGAAACTGTCACTAGTTTTTTAGGCATTTAATTTTATTTTTCTTTTGGCAAGTCTGTGAATGCTTTTTCACAAGGACATTAAATGAATTACTAGGAGGCACTTATTGAAGAGGGAAGATTTCCAAGAAATACTGTTTTTCTTAAAAAGTTTAGGAACTAGTTGGGGAGAGAAGACAAGTGCCACATGATAATTTAAGACAACATTAGTGTTGTAGGAGTTTTAAAAACAAAGCCCTATAGAGGTTGAAAGTCAAAAGAGATCACTTTTAGGTGAAGTGATTATAAGTCACGGTCACATGGAGGAGATGCCATAGAATGTTCTATGGCAAAATCTGGGTGCAAGTCTTATTTCGGCCATTTCTTCTAAAGCTCTGCTCTTTCACATGCAGTAAGGGACTAACAATGTATTTCTCCACTATAGAACTGTTAATGAAGAAAAGGAGACTCTCTGTACCCAGAAAGTTGGCATAGTCTTTGCAGTTGTAGTCTTAGCAAGTTGCTTATTGTATTGAGAGATTGTTACTTATCCATCTTCACAGTCAGTTTTGTCAGACATGGGAAGCGAATGATGGCTGATTGTCTACCTACCATACTATGTTGCCTTTTCAAGTGAGTTATTATTAAAAAAAATTTTTGAGACAATTGGGGGTGTGACTTGTCCAGTGTCACATAGCTAATAAGTGTCTGAGACCAGATTTGAACTCAGGTTCTCTTGACTCCAGGGCCAGTGCTCTATCTACTGCACCACCTAATTGCCTCCAGGCTAGTTGTTAATGAAAAAAATACGGCTAGGAGAAACTGTGTGAATTCATTTGTCATTCTCATCCTTCAACTTCTATTAATCTGATTTCACTTCCCCTTCCCCTTTCCTCTTCTCCCCTCCTTCTTTCCTCTCTTTTCCTTTCCTTTCCTCTCCTCCTTTTATTTCTTCTTCTCTTTTCTCTCAAATCTTCTCCCATCTGTGCTTTCCTTTATTTAGGGAACTCCTAGTATAGAAATGCCCTTAATCAATGCAGATCTCTATCACACCTGCAATTCATAGTCCCAAATAATTGCTTGGATGTGCTAGAGGGGTTCAATGTCTCTCCTAGAGGCACACAGTCCAAGTGAGAATCAGCACTTGAATCTAAATCTCCTTCAGTTCAAGGTTGCTTTTCCACTCACAGGACTAGACCATATTACTCTTCACCATCAGGAGATAGAGATAGAGGACATACACATGCAACATATATGTACATATATACGCGTGTATACATACATATATATGACAGATACTGTGTATATACAATTAATATAGACTTTTAGTTATCCTACTCATCCTGTCTGACTTTAAACAGCTTAAAATGTTTTAAAACTCTGAACTGTTACTGTTGTGGTTGCCTTGAAAATGAAACAACAAAAGAGTCCCTGACCTCCAAGAATATATAATCTATTCAAAACTATTAGATTGTCTCTTCTTATCTCTTATCCAGGTAACACAGAAAAGATTAAGACCTGAAAAAGTAAATAATGACAACCCAAGGCCATTGAAAGAAGAACGGTTGGGGCTGCTAGGTGGCGCAGTGAATAGAGGGCCGGCCCTGGAATCAGAAGGACTCTGAGTTCGGAGCCAGCCTCCAACACTTAATCCGCACAAACAAAAACCTAGCCGGGTAACCTTGGGCAAGTTACTTAACCCCAATTGCCCTAAAGGGGCGACTAGGTGGAGCAGTGAGTAAGAGCCCCTGCCTCGGAGTTTGGATGACCCGGGATCAGATCCGGCCTCAGAAAATGAGCACCCACGCATAAATAATGACTAGCCGTGTAACCTTGAGCAAGTTACTTAACCCCAATTGCTTTAAAAAAAAAAAAAAAGAAGAACGGTTAAAGTGGTGTTGACACCTAAACAGAATGAGAGGACCAGAGAGTAGTGGAGATTAACATATATAGAGATCTAACACATCCTTGATGTTGGATGAAAGTATGCAGATTAAAACCCTCCATCCAATGCTATTTTCTGACAGTATTGTCACCAAAATTCACAGGGAGTCCACTCAATGTGTTTAAGACTTTCCTTGTGATCTCCTGATATCGTAACAATATTATTGGTTGTCCTTTGTTCTGTGTGAATGGCCCTCTCTAATGACCTGCTTCCTGCCACTTCTGAATAATTCTTCATTTGTAATGTGCCACATACTGATCACAATCACTGTGTGCCCATCTTTCCATTGCCCTTAGGGTGACCATAAATTATAATTCTTGTACAATGACCAGATAAAATGCTGAGGATTGAAGAGGAGAAAATATTGGGGATGAAATTAGAACTACAATTATAAGGGATGGAAAGGCAGAAACATGGGAAAACTAAGCCCATTTTATCGGCAAAGAAACAAGGACATTGCATTAGGCGAAATATAGGATATCAATGAAAGCCCTGCCATTGTTTTCATTAGTGGTATAAAGTGAAGCCAATCAAGCCCATGGCTTCAAATATAGGCATGATGTTCTTTTGTCCAGAAATGGAGTGCATTTAATGAGAACAGGGGAATATATTTACCTGGACTATTGAAAATCTGGTTAAGAGAAATTTAAGTACAAAATAGAAGAGAGAAACCTATCCACTTATACATACAAATGACATATAGAGTAGCAGCAGCAACACAGAAGGAAGAATAGTAGAGATTACAAACAATTCTTAGGAGACAAAATCCAGGAAAGGACTCAGAAATCTGAACAAAACAAAACAAAGTCTAATATATTTATACACAAATGGACAAAATACCTTTACAAAGTGGGATGAACTAGAGATCCTGGAACAAGGGAGCTAATTTAATTATCAGTCTCCTTGGGATTTGGTAAAATGGGAATCATAACTAAGCCATAACTCTGGAATGGCAAACATTAATCAAATTATGGAGAACAGATAAGGGGCCAGAATAATCTGTTAAGAGGATATATTGATGCAAGAAAATGTTGGAGTCAGAGGCAAGTATCATGATAGAAAAACATTTGGGTGATTGTCAATGGAGGGAGAAACAGAAATGGTATCATAGTTGGAGTATAATTCAGAGCACCTGGGCAGAAGGAGGAATTAGATGAAGAGTTTGGGAAACATAACACAAATCTGGCAATGCAAACATGATATTGTAGCAATAGGGGGCTTCAACTATCTGGACATCTGCTATAGCTCTTTGTTTTGCCAAAAGCTTAGCAACTGAAAAATATGTGACTTTTCTTGATCTTTTTCTCCTTTAAAAGAAAGAGGACACCAAAAGGAAAGTATACAAATTTATCCTTGAAAGTCTCATTGTGATGTGTATGTGACCTAGAGTTCATGAAGACTGACTCTATCAGTAAAACACAAGCCCTGGTAATGGGACAGGATTGGAGAGGCCCCAAGTATGGTCCTGACAACCAGTTGAGTCTGGCTTTTCATGGTTAGACTTGCCAAGTACAAAAAAAAAGACTCATCACCAGCAGGCTAGCCATTTGGTAAGACATTCTTTGGCAGAGACAACTCATGCAACAAAGAAAAAAAAATATGAGAAGGATTCAGTACTGTATGACTCCATTCCACTTATGTAGTGACAAAAACAGAAAAGAACAAGAGGGCTCTAAAAAACAGTTATTGGTCTCTCACTTATAACTTAGCTACTGGCATTCTAAAGGGGTCATCATTGTTCAATGACCAATGAGTGGGCATACTATTAAAAGAACTGAATTGAAATAATGTAACATTCTCATCATAAACAAAACCAGAATGAAGGAAGTTATAGCCACATGGGAAGATGCCTCATCTGTATTCTTTGAAAAACCAAATGAAGTATTTGGTGAAGGTGATTTCATTGTGTGCTTCAAAGCAAGAAAAATAATAATTTCATGGGACTTTTGGTCATAGCAGATTATAGTACTCATACTAAATATTTGGGAAAAAAGACTAACATGAAAATAATTGCAGCAAGTACACAATCTGTTGCTGAAGGTAAAGAGGAAGAGATAATTTATGAAGAACTTGATGGGACCCTCCTGTTAAATCAACATAACTTTGAATGATTAGAAACTTTAATGCAATGTTGAGATGAGGGGAGAAAGATAAGAATGTTTTTGTAAAATATAGATCAGGTAAAAGGAATGAAGAGAAGACTCGTAGACCATACAGAAGACTCACTCTTACAGGCCACTGAATACTTTTTTTTAGAAATGAATTAGAAAGTACTAGGCATGACTTGTATTCAATAAAATCACAAAAAATGAATTTGATTTTAAAAGATAGGAAATATCAATTACAAAAGCCTGCTAAATGGTCTCCTTTCCCATATCTCTAATTTTGATCTCTCTAATCTGTCTTTCATTCAAATAACAAACTAATATTTCACTACTGAAGATCTTCGAGAGATCATGGAGAATAAAATGAATCCTAGATAAATGGAGACAGGAAAATGTCTAAATTTAAAAAGAAAAAAGGAGGAAGGGGAACTAGTCTACAATTTCTAGACTAGCAAATTGAAAATATGACAGAATGGAAAGGGCACTGGAGCCAAGATGACCCAGATTCAATTCCTACCTCAGATACTAGTTGAGTGAGCCTGAGCAAGTAATTTTATTTCTCAGTGCCTCAGTTTCCTGTCCTGTAAAATGAGGGGATTAGATTGAATGCCTCCTTTAGTCCTTCCTCCTCCAAACCTCTGCAGTTACACCTCCATTCCTGGGAAAATTCTAGAATATCAAACATTTAGATTGTGATGATCTTTTTAAAAAACTGTGGTTTCATCAAGAGCAGGTTCTATCAGACGAACTATAATGTCTTTTCTAACAGGATAACTCGACTGGAAGAGCAGAGAAATGTTGGAGACATAATATCCTTAGATTTCTGCCAAACATGAACATAGCTTCTCATCCTGTACTTGTGGGCAAGATTAAAAGCTAGATCATGGCACAGTTCATGGGAGTACAAAATGGTTGACTGGCCAGAAGGCTCATGGCATAGAGAACTGGGCCCAGAGTCAGGAAGGCTTGAGTTCAAATCTGGACTTCAGACACTTACTAGCTGCATGACCCTGGGCAAGTTACTTCACCTCTGTTTGCCTCAGTTTCTTCCCATGCTAAATGGAGATGATAATAGCAGCTACTTTTCAAGGTTGTTGTGACAATCAAATGATAAAATACGTTTACAAATTTCTTAGCACAATTCCTCACATATGGTAGGTACTATAACAGCTCATTCTTTCTTTACCTTTTTTCCCTCAACCATGAAATGTAAAAGCGCCTACATCCCAGGATTGTTTTGTAGATAAAATGATATAATATTTATAAAGCACTTAGCACGCTGCCTGGCAGAAACATCAACTTCCTTTCTTCATTTTTACTTCCTTATAAAGTTATTAATGGGATGATATTAACTTGCAATGGGTATTTTTTTTTAATATAGCATCCTGGGCATCTGCTTTGGATTTATGTTGTTTAGTATTCTTACCAATTGCTTGAACAAAATCAGATTTTAAAAAAAAATTTGCAGACAGAATAAGTATCAGCAGGTTAGCTAATGTATTGGAGAAGAGAATAAGGTACTCAAAAGATCCTGACAGGCTATAATAAAGTAGGGTGAAAGTTAATGGATAAATGTAAATTTCTACATTGGGAATAAAAAGAAAAAAAATCACAGGACATGATATGTATGAAGAAATGCTGGATAATTGATCACCCTTTTTGGGAAAGATTGAGAATTTTGGTCAACTTGAAACTTAATAAGAGCTAACAATTTTAAATAAGAGGCCAAAAAAAAAAAACAGTGCCAGATTGTGTGAAAAAGCATTGTGTGCACAAACAGGAAAATGATAATCTTGTGCTCTGCTTTAGTGAGAATACATCTGGAGTAGTATATTAGGTCAATTCTAAAGGCCATATTTTAGGAAAGATCCAGACAAACTTGACCTTAGTCAGGAGAGAGTGACTGAAATATTTGAGTGCCTGGAGACTAGAAAAATATCATATGAAGATAAATTGAATGAAGCTGTGTAAGGAAGTCATGGAGGGAGCAAGGGGAAGCACAAGATCAGCCTGCGTGTTTGTCAAGAGGTGTTATGGTAATAAGCATTTATAAAGTGCTTACTCTGTGCCAGGCACTTTGCTGAGTATGATTAGACTTATTCTGCTTGATTCAAGAGGACATAACTAGGGGCCATAGGCAGAAGGTGCATAAAGGCATATTTGTGCTTGATATAAGAGGAAAAAGTAGTTCCTAACAATCAGATCTGTCCAAGAATGTTATCTAGAAGGGCAGTGGGTATCTCCTCCCTGGAAGTCTTCAAGTGGAGACTGGCTGGCTACATTTCTGACAAATTATGGAAAGGAATTTTGTTCAAGTATTGATTTATCCTGAGTTTTCGCACAACTCCTGTCCTTTTGGGAGGCATAAAATGAAATGATTGACCAACACATGCTGATCATTCAATATGGTGCAAGTTTGCTGACCCCAGTGGTTTATAATTTTTTTTTTTGCCTTTTGGAGAGCAATTGGAGTTAAATAACTTACCCAAGGTCACACGGCTAGGTTTTTGTTTGTGTGTGCGTTAAGTGTCTGAGGCCGGATCCGAACTCAGGTCCTTCTGACTCCAGTGCCGATGCTCTAATCACTGCGCCACCTAGCTGCCCCAGTGGCTTATAATTTAATAATAATAGTTGGCATCCTCCTGGACCCACTGTCCCGACTCCTGTTGGTCTAGGAGTTTAGGTTCCCAGAGATAAGTATAGTCTTCTTACCTTCAGCATCCTAGGAATGACTTTAAGGGTTTAAAGTTTGTAAGACTTTTCATCATGAGCACTCATCTAGAGTCAATTAAATATTTAAAGTGGATATTTACAGAAAATAGGAAGAACATACCCCTCAGGAAAAAATAAGACTGGAAGGTACACACACTCAAGTGTGTTCTTGAGGAGAGTGGACTGGAATTAGAAGAAAAAGGTTGTGAAGCATATATATGGGAATCCATGGCACTGAAGGGTACCTTATGTGCTGTGGTCCTGGTAGCTGTTTTCACCCTATGTTGAATCCCTACCACATTTATTTTGGGACATGGAATCCACACTGGATGATAAGCTGGACTGGTTATTGCAACATAGAGGATCTTAGGTTGCTTGGCTGCCTTTGTCACCTTGGCTACTATTGCTACTGGAGAAAGTGAGTGATACTAGTTATCTTCAGCTGCTGGTGCATCTTCAACACTGCTTTGATGGACTTCTGGCTCTTAGTAGTCACCTAGGCACTCTTAGGATACCCCTTTACCTCTGGTCAGTGAAAACACACACACACACACACACACGCGTGCGCGCACACACGTTACCACTGGCAAGTTGGGTGGGAGCTGATTGCTCAACACATTCTTTCTTACTCAGCAGTTACTAGGAAAGAGACTGAGAGATCATTCACTCCTTTTTTTTTGTATCCTAAGTCATTAGTCCTTCCTTCTCTAGAAATAAGAACACTCTTATCACCTCACAATAACAATACCTCAATTACTCATAGTCACCAAACCATTTTTTTTTTTTTGGATAGGAATCAGTCAGGGAGCACTACATGTATAACCCAAGAAGAAAAGAAAAAACAAAAAAACTGAACACAGAATGAATGAAGTATTCATTGACCAATATCCCCATTACATAAAGTTTTCCATAAAAAAGCTCCAAAACCAGCATTTATGACTTTAGGGAATATTTATCGGAAGGAAGATAGTCAATTTTTCTCCTTACTTGAAGAGTGGATGAAAGGATATGTATTTATATTCTAGCAAGAGAGATTTTTATTACAGAGAGTAGTGACCCTCAAGTGCCAAGGTGCCAGGCTCTACATTCTATGTAAACTGGCCTTCTTACTCTTTTCCAAGTATCATTACGTTTTCTGCACCTCTGATAGAATGCCTATCCTTTCAAATCTCCACTTATTCTTTAAGGCTTAGTTCAAGTCTCAGGTACAGGTTTGGTGTAGTGTAACAAAGCATGATAGAAAAAACTTTGGACTTTGAGCCAGGTGACCCAAGTTCACCTCTTAGTTCTGTTTGACCTTTGGCAAGTTGTTAGAACTCTCAGATTAAATTTTGTCATCAAAGAAATGGACATAATACTTAACATTGCCTATGTCATGAAGTTATTGTGAGGAAATTACTTTGTAAACTCTAAAATGCTATATAGATATTTATTATTATTACCAATAAACCTTCTTATAAATGTATATATTTTACTGTCCTAGCTAGAGTGTAAGCTACTTGGGAACAAAGACAGTACCTTATACTTTCCTACAACTCTAATCATGAAAAACACAGTTTCCTAAACATAGGATATAGTAAACAAACATTCGCTGGATAATAAAAAGCAACAGATTACATTCTTTTCTTCTTCTTCTTCTTCTTCTTCTTTTCTTCTTCTTCTTCTTTTCTTCTTCTTTTCTTCTTCTTCTTCTTCTTCTTCTTCTTCTTCTTCTTCTTCTTCTTCTTCTTCTTCTTCTTCTTCTTCTTCTTCTTCTTCTTCTTTGCAAAAGAAGGAATTTTCAAAAATTTACTCTTGGGGTGGCTAGGTGATGCAGTGAATAGAGCACCGGCCCTGGAGTCAGGAGAACCGGAGTTCAAATATGGCCTCAGACACTTGACACAATCACTAGCCATGTGATTTTGGGCAAGTCACTTAACCCCAATCGCCCTCCAAAAAGCAAAAAAAAAAAATTACTCAGTGTACAACATTCAGTTCTACAAGTTTTTGAGTTCCAAATTTTCTTCCCCCTCCTCTTCCTGCCCTCCCTCCCCATGGCAGCATGCTATCCAATATAGGTTCTACCTATACCTTCAGAGTAAACATGAATCAAGTTGTAAAAAAGAATTATAACCAATGGAATGAATAATGAGGAAGAAGAAACAAAACAAAACAAAAGAGAGAGAACAAGTAGTTTGCTTCAATCTGCATTCAGACTTCATAATTCTTTCTCTGTGGATAGCCTGTTCTATCTTGAGTCCTTTGGAGTTGTCTTTTACAATCTTGCATTGCTGAGATGAGCCCAGTGGATCAAAGTCAGTTATTATAGATACGATGTTTCTGTAATTGTGTACAATGTTCTCCTGATTCTGCTCCCCTCACTCAGCATCAATTTATATAATCTTTCCAGGTTATTATGGAGTCCATCTGCTCCTCATTTCTTAGAGCATAATACTGTTCTATTATATTCATATACCACAACCTGTTTAGTCTTCCCCAACTGATGGGCATCCCCTTGATTTCCAATACTTTGCCACCACAAAAAGAGCTGCTATAAATATTTTTGTACATATAGGCCCTTTCCCTACTTTGGGATACAGTGCTAGAAGTAGTATTGCTGGGTCAAAAGGTATGTATGAACATTTTTTTATAGTCCTTTGGGCATAGTTCCAAATTGCTCTCCAGAATGATTGGATTAGTTCACAACTCCACCAACGATGAATTGGTGCTCCAATTTTCCCACATCTTCCCCAGAATTTATTATTTTCCTGTTTTGTCATCTTAGCCAATCTGACCTGTGAGATGTGGTACCTAAGAGTTGTTTTGATTTGCATTTCTCTGATCAATAGTGATATAGAGCATTTTTTCATATACTTATAGATATCTTTAATTTCTTCCTCTGAAAACTTCCTGTTCATATCCTTTGATCATTTATCAATTGGGGAATGACCTTATTCACATGAATTTGACTCAGTTCTCTGTATGTTTTAGAAATGAGGCCTTTAGTAGAGACACTGGTTATAAAAATTCTTTCCCAGTTTTGTTTCCCTCCTAATCTTGGTTACATTGGATTTGTTTGTACAAAACTTTTTTTATTCAATTTAATGTAATCAGAATTATCCATTTTGCATTTCATAATGCTCTCTGTCTCTTGTTTGGTCATAAATTCTTCCCTTCTCCATAAATCTGACAGGTAAACTAGTCCTTGCTCTTCAAGATTGCTTACAGTATCAGTCTTTATATATCAATCGTGAACTCATTTAGACTTTATTTTGGTATATAATATAAGATATTGTTCTAGTCTCAGTTTCTGCCATACTATTTTCCAGTTTTCCCAGCAGTTTTTTCAAATAGTTAGTTATTATCCCAGAAGCTGGAGACTTTGGGTTTATCAAACAGTAGATTACTACAGTTATTGACTACTGTGTCTTGAGTGCCTATTCTTTTCATTAATTCCCTTGATATTCTGGATCTTTTATTCTTCCAGATGAATTGTGTTACTATTTTTTCTAGTTCTAGAAGATAATTTTTTGGTAGTTTGATTGGTATCGCACTAATAGGTAAATTAATTTAGGTAAAATGGCCATTTTAATTATATTAGCTTGGCCTAGCCATGAGCAACTGACCAGATCACGATATTCTTATTATTCATTTTTGCATCTCTTCATAACTGTTAAATGTTGATTTTTAAAATTATTTAGAGGATTCTTATATTTTGCAGTGAAGATAATACAGATCCCAAGTGCTCTATATCTAAAAAAATAAAAATCCATAGGTAATGCTATGGACAAAAAACAAAATTATCACTGGGTTAGCCAATTGTGATAGAATAAATGTGTAAATGAATAATATGAAAAACATTGTTTAAATGAAAGAATGAATGAACAAATGAATGAAAGGGTGAAATGCCAAAAACCACATGAAGCCACCATTCCACTTCAATTTCTGAAAACAGAGTAACCATCTATCCTGAACAGGCATCCATCTGCTTGGCAGCAAGAGACTGAACCAGCCAATGGTTCAAGGCCTCCTCCATAGATAGAAAGCTACGATTTTCTAAATTCATATTTCTACTGCATGGGGCCAATTAAGCTCAGATTGCTCAAAAACAACTGAGCATAGACTCTGACTAGCAGCTTTTGGTTGACTTAATGCTGTTTTTCTCATTTCATTTTGATCTCATTCCTGGAAGTGGACACCATATTAATCCTATTTATAAATACTGTATGCACCAGTTGTATAGCCACAGGGCTCATTTACAAAAAAAAGAGATTAAGCACATACATTATTGTAATGAATTAAATTGCCTCCTCTCCTGTTCCTGCTACCCAGAGCCAATGAAGGTACCCCACAGAGATATTACCCCTCACTCAACCCTGGGGAAAATTGCTGAGAAGAGGAAAGATGTCCATGTGAAAACATGTGCATTACATGAAAATGTTTCAGCAAGCAGATGGACCTGGCTATCTATTAAAAACAACAATAACAAAAACTCAACAACTGAGGCTCTCTCTGTCCAACAGAAAGCATAGTTCTTTCCTGAAAGCCTACCACTAGGGCCTTGTTTATACAGTTACAGTGATTTGTGTAATTCCTACACCAAAGTCATACTCTTGCCAAAACATATTTGGGCTATCTATTGTCCAAAAAGGACATTCACACTGCCCATGTCCTCTAATGATGCAAAAAAAATTCTTGATTTTTATAACTGTACTGTCATAGTCTCTACTTCTAGTTTTTCATAACAAATTTATTTATTTATTTATTTATTTGCTTTTTTTTTTTTTTTTTTGGAGGGCAATTGGGGTTAAGTAACTTGCCCAAGGTCACACGGCTAGGTTTTTGTTTGTGTGTGCGTTGTGTCTGAGGCCGGATCCGAACTCAGGTCCTTCTGACTCCAGGGCCGACACTCTACTCACTGCGCCACCTAGCCGCCCCATGTTTTTATTTTTAAGGAAATGTAGGCAATTCCCTCGTTGATCAGTTCCCACCCCCACTCTTACTCCTGCAGTCTGGTTCAGTATGAGTATGGTCTAGACCAGTGGTCCCAGATTCATATTTTACTCTCTTTTGTGTTTATATCATTAATCTACTCACAACACTCTTGTTTCCCTTCTTTAAGACTTGATATCTAAGCATATATTTATCCAAATACAGGGATAGAGTAGATCTGAATAATGTGAGTTTCGGGAAGGGCCATGTTAGGTTCAAACAACCCTAAAAGGTATAGTGAACGTTTAAGGCATTTTTGAGAGTGGTCTTTCGTAACCCTTTCCAGACCTCTGTCTGAAATTCACTTATATTTATAAATGGTGGGGAGTGTACCAGAGAATAGATGTCTAAAGAAAAATCTCAACCCTTTCTTGTCCATCAACCAAACATAATGTGTTTTTTGAACAATGACCATCCATCTAAATTTGCATTAAACTCTGAGAGGATGACAAAGAACATAGAAAACATAGGGCAAAATTTTTGCTCTTAGGAAATGAGGAAGGCTTCCATCTTGTTTAATAGAGCCAGTGTGGTCAGTTTATGGAAGGATATTAACAAGAGTTGCAGCCATTGGTGTGGACAGACATCTCCATCACCAGAGGGAGCATCCAGACAGATGAGAGCTCAGGTCCATTTGAGTCTGTGTCAGAACAACCCAGTAGGATAGGTACTTCATTTATTATTGAGGCCATTTTAAAGACGAGGAAACAGCCTATCTCCATCTTCTATTTCCACTGGTGTCATCTTAATATCAGGAGAAATTTAGGAAGATCTCCAACATTATGGAGAGGACTCATGTGGTAACTTATGGGAGTACATGGATAAGAGTGCCAAGGGATGAAGAAGTACAGATGAATTTCAATCTCATCATTGGAGGGAACTTCCAAATTGATGAGATCATACATCCATTTATATGAGCTTCTCTAATACTTACTATCTATAATAGCACAGTTCCCGGCATATAGGTGCTTAATAAATGTTTACTGAATGAATGGATGAGGGAATGAAAGCAGGAGCTAGATGGCCACCTTTCATGCACATTGTAAAGGGTTATTTACTGAATTGAATCTGATTAATTTTGGCCAAACTGAATTCAAATCTTTCAAGATGTTCATTGTCCCTGCTAGTTAAAACTAACATCTCTTTTATGAAATCCTATAGCTCAGGAGTGGGGAACCTGCATCACCTCATCAAGCTCACCTTGAGGATGCAGGTTCCCCACCCCTGCTTAGCTCTCAGGATCCCTATCATTCAATTTAGCACAGAAGTCATTTCTGCCCGGCCGACTATAGCACTTCAAGTTTTACAAAGTGCTTTCCTCATAATAATATCACAGACAGTATTAAGTATTATTATCAGCCCTTTGTGTAGATCTGGACACTGAGGCTGAGAGAAGTAAGTGATTTTTCTGCACTAATACAAACATTAAGGGCTAGAGGCAGGACTGAAATTCAGACCTCCTGATTCTATATCTAGTGCTGTTTTCACTATACCGTATTTTTCTCTCTAAATATAGACCAGTAACTTCTGAAGAACAGGTACTTTTTCTTTCTTTCTATCTCTGATAATATGTAGTATAGAGCCAAGACCATGAGTATTCATTAAAGCTGAATGGTTTATCTCCCCTCTACCCAGTCGGTCAACAAGCATTTATTAAACCCTTATTATGTACCAGGTATTGTGTTAAAGGAGCAACTAAGTGGCTCAGTGGCTACAGTGCTGGGCCTGGAGTCAGGAAGACTCATCTTCCTGTGTTCAAATCTGGCTTCAGACACTTTCTAACTGTGTGATCCTGGACAATTCAATTAACTCTGACTCAGTTTCTTCATGCATAAAATGATCTGGAGAAACAAATGGCAAATCACTCCAGCATCTTTGTGAAGAAAATCCCAAATGGGGTCATGAAAAGTTGACCATAACTGAACAACAACTGCACTAAAAGCTGAGAATGCAAATGTAAGTGGAAAGAAAGACAGTCCCTGTCATCAATGAGCTTACATTGGAATAGGTGAAGACAAAGGAAGCTATGGGAATATTGGGTCATATTTGAGAAATTGGTGCAGCCTGGAGAGGAATAAAACATGGCTGATCTGAGGTCCCTTCATAAATGGCCATTCTGGGAGGTTCTGACATCCTCCTAGAGGGATAATGCACAGCCGTGGAAGTTCTTTCCAATATTGTGAATTCCAGAGCCGGAGTGAGTCTTCAGCATGAAGAACTAGGGCATGATAGATCTACAGTGTGGAGACTCCCATCCTCCAATCTCCAACAAGCCAGATATAACAATGGCTTATGGGTAGGTGGTCATATTTTTTTCATTATTGAGGAAATAGTTTTGAAAATCTGAAAATTCAAACTATCTTTCCCCTTTAAAGTTACATTTTCATGTTTTATACAGTAAAGTTTTTAATTAAAGTTGAAACCCCTTAATAGTTCTCCAGCACACATCACACATTTCATATTAACAAAGAAAGCCCCAGGCTCTTGCACTGATGCCAACAGCTCAGCTTGGGACTCTGAAACACAAATGGGGAATTTGCCTGATGCTCAGGCCTATCTGTTATCTCTAGGCTGAAACAGGATTATAGGTGGTGAACTGGCTGATTCAGAGAAATGTTAGATAGATAGATAGATAGATAGATAGATAGATAGATAGATAGATAAATAGATAGATGGATGGATGGATGGATGGATGGATGGATGGATGGATAGATGGATGGACAAATGGATGAATGAATGAATGAATGAATGAATGAATGAATGAATGAATGAATGAACAGAAATGACTACTAGACATAAGGACCAAAATGGTATCCCCAAATGGAAATACATAATAATAGATTTTTCTCCTAATTAAAACAGAAACAAACAAAAACAAATAAATCCCTGATATCATCCTACTTTGAATTTCCATAACACTTACCATTTGAGTTGTGCATTCTTGATCTTAAGGGGAGCATGTCTTTTCCTTTTCTTTTATTTGACATAGCACCTACCATAACCTCAATGAAGACTTGTTTCATGCCTTGTCCCCAGATTCCAGGCAGGTCTTCCCACTCTGTTGTTGATTTCTAACATGGAGATGGTATTCCATAGTCCAACAGTCTCCCCTAGCCATGTACTCTTGGTGAGCTACTTAGAAGTCTATATCCTATCCAGAGTTTTCTTCCATTTTCCCTGAAAAAAGTGATATTTTCCAAAGAGATCAAAAGGAAATATTTATAGCATCTTTTTTCACAGTAACTCCAAATTGAAAACTAGCAGGGTACCTGACTATTTCGGAGGAACTAACAAATTACAGTAAGGGGAAGGAATGAGAGACTATTGTATTAAGGGAAATGATGAAATGGACAGTTACAGAGGAAAATGGTAAAACATCTATGAACTGATACACAGTGAAATCAGCAGAACTAGGAGAACAATTTATATGGTGATAACATTAAAAGGCAAAACAACTTTGAAAGACTTTGGAATTCTCATAAATGTAATGATAAGCTACAAACTCAGATGACTGAAGAGGAAGCTTTCTTTTTACCACCTCTTGCCAGAGGAGCAATGAACTTCAAATGCAGAGAAACATGAATTTTGGGGCGTGGCCTATATGGGAGTTTGTTCTGCTGCATTGCATATATTTGTTATGTGGGTTTTATTTTTCTTTTCTTATTTTTCAATTTGGGGGAGGATGCAGTGGGAAGGAGAGATAATAAATACTTGTAAAAATGAATTGAAAAAAGAGGAAAGTAGAATATTCATAGGATCCTTCTTGGTGCAAAGGGAGATGATTTGGTTCATTTTGCACATTGTTATTATTTCATAAAAATCATGGATATAGCACTACTTAGGTGAGAGGATGAGACAAAAATGAGAACTTATACATCTAATTTTAAAGACCCTTGCATTGAGATATTCGGAATTGTTCTTTTAGGGACACTGAGTCAAAGAAATGTCTTATGAAGACCAGATGGACAGATCTGATCACATCCCTCCCCTGGTCAGCTCATAGCTTAAAATGCCAATACCTATGCCTGTTAGTCAAGGCTCTCTGCCACCTGATCTATACTACCTTATCACCTTTGCTTCATTTTATTTCCCTCACCACCATTTATGCTTCAAAGTGACATTTTATTCTTACTCCCTAACACATCTACCACTCTTCCAAATGAGGCTTTAGCTGATAATTGTTCCTTAAATAAGGAAAGTTTTCCTTCTTCACCTGTTTCAATTGTACCTATTCTTTAATCCCAAATTAATGTCTTCCTTTCCCCCCACCCCCAAATTAGATGCCCTCCTCCTAAACTCGCATATAAATTGATTTCACCTTTCTCCAATATTTTTCCACTTACAATATTGTATTCTATAGCTATTTGTGTTTCTCTGACACTTTCATGAAGGCAAGAGGCCATGTATTCTTTTCCCAACATGTAGCATAATGCCCTGTACACAATAGGCAATTAATAAGTGCTTATTTCTGAATTGGTTTATATATGTTGTTTGAAGTAGAGGCTAAGGAAATATAAAAAGGAAAACTGAGAAAGGCCTCTTGCCCTGAGTGTTTCTATAAAGTAGGAAGGAATGAGAGTGGAACAGTTAGTGGTAGATGGATGCCCAATAGGGAATTGCTACTGGGGAATGATTAATAGTGATATCTAGCAGTAATACTTAGAATGATAAAAGCATGGGATGTGTAAGAATTTATGCCTTTTCTTGTTACTAATAAGTCTCTATCATTCTTTTCTCTTATTTTCTTTCTCTGTCTCTCTGTCTCTGTCTCTCTCTGTCTCTTTGTCTTTCTCTCCTTTTCTTCTTTTTCTCCATTTTTGCTTTGTCCTTCTTTGCCTTTTTCTCTGTCTCTGTCACTATCTCTTCTTTCTTTTTTCTCTTTATGTCTTTTCTACCCTCCCCATTGGAGCTCTCCTTCCCCTTTCAATTCCTCTCTTCTTTTCTCTCTTCCATTTTTCTCCCTTCTCTCACTTTTCCCCTGTCTCAACAAGATCTCTTTTTTTCATTTTAAAATGTGGTTGTACTACACTTTTTCCTGTTATCAGGTGAACTGAGTTAAAGTTTTTGTTTCCCAAGCTGTAAACTCACTGTGGTAAATGAAGAGTGGGCTGGAGTTCATTGTTCTGTCCACTGATAAACAGGAAGCTAGAAAGCTGGTCTGAGGGAGGACAGGGAAACTAGGAATCTTGTCCCATTGTGACAGGAAGACAAAATATCTAGATGGTCAAGAGTCCTAACTCAGGGGGGAGAAATGTGTTCCCATTACAGGTTTAAAGGGCATGGTGACTCTAAGAGCTATTATTTAAAATTAGGGAAATGTTAATAAGACAAATTCTATTGCTGGAACCAGCCCCTCTGGTTAACATGACAGGATTCCATGTTAAATTAGAACTGTACCCCATTCCTTGATAAATTATTCCTGGAAAAATAATGAAATTTCCTCCTTGTTTAATTCCAGAAGATTTTCATCTGTTGAATGGCTGTAACTTTTTTGAAAAGTGAATATGCCAAGCTAACTCAGAGAATGTTCTCTGTAACATATTGCTTCCCCCTCCTCCCTTTTACACAACAACCTTTCAACAGCATTTCATCACTAGCAATTATGTATTTATAGTCTGGAGACTGGGTTTGCACTTTTAAAGTTGCTGCCCAATTTCTGCTCAGGAAGATCAAACCTGGGCTAAAAATATGGTGTTCTTCCCCCTACCACACCCCACCTTCCTTTTCCATTTCCTTAAAATTCTGAATGTTACTGTTCAGAACTCCTACTAATAGTTTGGGTGAGACATTGCCCGGGAGGCTCATAGGATCATAGATCTAGACTTGGAAGGGACCTCATAGGCTGTCTAATTCAACCCCTTTGTTAAATAGATGAAGAAACTCAGAACTAAGGAACTCAAGGGAGTTGCCCTAGGATAAATAGATACTAAGCATCCTTGGGACAATTTGAATTCAGGTCCACTATATCACCTCACCTTCTACTCATTCCTAACCTCTGTCCTAACCAATATAACCAGTAATTTAGTGGAAAAGAGAAATCTCAACTGAAAATAGATAGCTGTAGTAGAGTATTAGAACTCACCATATAGAAGAAGGGTTAGACTTCTTAGGCCCCAGAGGGTAAATAAAGGATCAAAGGATGGATTTTGAAAAAAGGCAGATTTTGTCTGCATATGAACAAATTCCAAACAATTAAATTTGCGCCCCCCCCCAAAAAAAAAAAAAGTAGAATTAGCTGACTGTGGATTCTTCATTACTTGAGTTCTTGTGAAGGGTGAATGTTTTAGAAATACTTTAGAAAGAATTCTAATGAGATGGGTTGAAGTTATCCTCTGAGATCATCTCCCAGTCTGAAATTCTGAGGATAAATAAGACATTTCATCCCATTTGGACAACTCGTTTGCTCAATACTTCAATTACTCTCTACATCTATGAAATATCAAGACTCACAGTGCCTATAGATGCAATGAGGAAATTCCTGAGGGGAGAATGGCAACATTTTAGAGCTAAGAAGCCAAATCTCTATTGCTTTTTTTTTTGCTCTTGATAGCTATTATTTTCCCACCTCCCTAAAGCAATGAATTTGGACCTACTCTCCCTTCCTCCCCTCTTCCAGACCTTTCCTTATTTTAATATTTGTCTAGTAAAGATAAAGAGAGGGCAGCTAAGTGGCCCAGTGCTGGGCCTGGAGTCAGGAAGACTCATCTTTCTGAGTTCAATTCTGGCCTTAGCCACTTACTTGTAGTGTGACCCTGGGCAAATTACTTAACCCTGTTTGCCTTTATTTCCTCATCTGTATAAAGACTTGGAGAAGGAAATGGCAAACCCCTCTAATTCCTGTGCCATGAAGACCTCAAAAGGGATTATGGAGAGATAGATGTGACTGAGCAACAGCATTAACAAAAATTAAAAAGATCTGGAAGATGCAGATAAGACTTCACAAACTGTAGATAATATTGCTGGGTATCGGGTGGACCATGATGAGGAAATAATCTGACTCCAGGCATTATTATTACCCGTCCTCCATGCCTTGAATACTCTACTCTTCTCTGACTCCCGGTTTCCCTGGCTTCAAGTACTAGATAAACTCTTACTTTCTGCCAGAAAAATTTCCAGATTTTCTTAATTCTAGTATATTCCCTGTGTTGATTATTTCCTATACATCCCATAAAGAGCATAGAGTCATGTTGTTATCTCTATTAGACTGTGAGATCTATAGAGAATGTCTTTTGACTTTCTTTGTATCCCTCAGGCTTAGCATATTTTGTGCTTACTATGTGTCTTCAGCCTGGCACATAGTAGGCACCTAAATATCCTTAATGACTATTTGGAGTTTTGAGGAACATGAAGACAAGCATGAAACACACACTCTATGCCTTCATGGAGCTTACATCACATTGGAAGCTACCTTTGTGCTTGTTACTTAGAACCGTCTCCCATCCAATTTCATGGCACATGAGTCATAGGTTTTCAAACCTTGGAATGAAGTAACTTTATATCAGTAGCAGCTTAAGGAAAGTTCTGGATCCTAGCAAATGTTTGGGCAACTTCTGACGAAGGTAAAGGTGAGTTAGGCAATGGCTTAGCTTCACTCTATTTTATGGAGGAGGGCAGCCCACCGCTCACCTGTGCATAGATCATTGTGTCCCTTTTCCGAAAACCCAGCTCCAACAGGAAGCTTCAATATGACCTTTATCTGAGGCAGTCTCTGTGGCTTCTGGAATAGTCACTTTACAATCCTGAATATGACAAATGGGAGATACTTTCTCCTTGTTTGAGAGACCAGCCATGTGTAAATTTAACATGTGATACTTGTGAAAAGGTGGAAAAGATTTCTTCCCTGAGTTGAAATTTTCTTGGCTTCTATAGACTCCTCAAATATGTATGTATGTATGTATGTATGTATTTATGTATGTATGTATGTGTATATGTACGTGTGTGCAAGTTATATGTAGGTATAGGTGCATGTATATGTATATGTGTGTATACACAAAACACATGTGCATATGTGTGCACACATGTGTACATATGTGTAGAGACAACACGGTATTCACAGTGCCTGTGGCGACTATGAATATGCCTATGTAATTCTGAATCACAAAATATAACAGACTCTCCACATGGAAGACAAAACCAATACATTTATTCAAACACCAGAAAGCTGTATCCAACACCAGAAAGCCAAATCCATTATAGCAACAAAGAAATCTGTACACAATAACAATGCAAGGGTCACCAACATCTCCAAACCTTCCCCCTGCTAGGGTCTTCCCACAAACAAACACTCACAGCTCTCTGCCTGCTTCCTCTCTGTCAGCTCTAACTGCTCTGACCAACTTCCTCTTTCTACCCTCCTCCAGCTCTAGCTCTTCCTGTTCCACCCTTCCTGATCCACTAGCTTGGCAAGCTCCTCCCACCACAGACTCATGTGACTCAGACTTCTATGTGACTTAAACAGGTCACATGGGTCTATAAATAGGTGGGAAAGACCTTTCCATTAAGCAAAAATACATTAAAAATGCAATATGCATATATGATATGTTATATATATTATGCGTTTAAGGAGACTACAGAGCCCAATAAAATTATATATATATATATATATGCATACATACATATACACATATACATATGCATATGTTCTTTAAACTATCTACTTAAACTATAGACTTCTTAAAATTATATGTGTGTACAAATATATACATATACATAT
Source organism: Gymnobelideus leadbeateri (assembly GCA_011680675.1). NCBI lineage: Eukaryota > Metazoa > Chordata > Mammalia > Diprotodontia > Petauridae > Gymnobelideus > Gymnobelideus leadbeateri. The sequence goes on along the minus strand of WOXC01000716.1, from coordinate 19,728 downwards.
GTATGTACATATGTGTATATGCATACATATTTGTGTGCATATACACATATACATATAGCTTCTTAAAGTATAGACTAAGATTGTAGACTCCTTAAATACATTTGTATATGAATACATACAAATATTTGCACACAAATGTATGCACATGTGTGAATGTGCACATGCATGTATGTACAAGCATACACGTACATATGTGAATACAAATGTATTAGGGAAGCTAGATGGTGCAGTGGATAGAACACTGAGTCTGGAGTCAAGAAGACTCATTTTCCTGAGTTCAAATCTGACCTCAGACACTAACTAGCACTGTGATCCTGGACCAATCACTTAACCCTGTTTGCCTCAGCTTCTTCATCTGTAAAATGAACTGGAGAAGGAAGTGGCAAATCACTCTAGTATCTTTGCCAAGAAAACCTTGAATGAGACCATGAAAAATCAGACACAACTGACATGACTGAAGAACAAGAAATGTATATATATATGTATGTGACACTCTCTCTCTCTCCTTCTCTCTCTCTCTCTCTCTCTCTCTCTCTCTCTCTCTCTCTCTCTCTTTCTCTCTATACACACACACACACACATACACACATATACACATGTGTGTATGCATGCATATATGCATATATACTTATAAATCTGAATGGACATGCATATATCTGTGTGTATGTCTGTGTTTGTGCTGTTTCTGTTTCTGTGCCTTTTTTCTCCCAACTCACTTTTTTTAACATTCCTGAAAAAAAAAAAGATTTTCCAGGAAATCTGCAGGGAAAATTTCGTTTACCAGAAAACTTTTCTTTAAACACTCCACCCCCACCCTGCCTTCTTCATTGATTGTGTTTTGCCTTTTAAGTCACTAAAGTGAATTCTGGGTCCCTCACTTCTATTTCAGCTGACCTGTGTGTGAACCAGCTTTGTAAATGGATCTGGCCTGCATTCCATGTTCCAGTGGGACTTTAAACATCCCTACCATCCATAACTTTCCTCTTTGACCCAATGGATAGCTGTTACCTTTGTTAACTCTTTATGCATTTCCTAAGGTTGCACTTTTGTTTTTTTTAGCCATCCGGTTCACCATCTCTATACAACACATAGCTCATGTTTCATCCAGGATTGGTATAGTCACTTCCCCATCTCATCTCCTCATCCCATTCAAGGCTCATTCCCATCCCACATTTGAGTCTTCACTGATGCTTTTCCTCAAACTTCTCATTCATCTTATTACTTATATGCCTTAGCTATCACCTGAGCAGGTCCATTTCCAAATTGCAAATTCCCCAATCATTATTTGGGGCATTCTTAGGCTCTACTTTCTTTTCCTTTTACCTCTTTTTTATATTACTTCCCATTTCTTTCTTATTTTCCTCTGGACCTTCTCAAAGTTCTATCTGACCTAACTAACTGATCATTCAAACAAGCACTCTTTGAATACCTCCTCTGGGGTCAGTACTCTGCTGTGTGTTCTGTAGGAGACAGAAAAGCATAAGATATGGTTCTGTCCTCAAGAACTGATGGTATCATTGAGGAAACAAGACAAAATCTCTGGAATAGTCAGGGAGCAACAGCACAGCACACTATAGAATTAAAGCCTCTATTACAATCTCTGTAACACAAATGTAGTGGTAAGGTGCAAATGTAACCCTATATTCTCAAAACACAAGTACAACTTGAACTCTTGAAAATGTTACCAAGCTGGAAAAGCTTTGAATGCAAGACGAAGAACACAATGTATCTATTATCAGTTTACCAAAATAGGAAAGGTTGGCTAATCACTAGTTGATGAATATTTTTGGTTATATCAAAGCATAATGACCATCTAATGAAATGCTAAGGTCACCTGGAGGATATGGGGAGGGGGTACTCAGAGTATACTCACTGGTTTTTTAGATCTTTCCAATAAACTAATTTATCATTAAAATGTGTGGTTAAGTGTTGAAGGAGGTTGGAAAGGGGCAGGTAAGGGGGAACTGGAGTTCTCAAGGAAGCCTGAAGATGATACTTTTTCTTCCTTCCCGTCATCATCTACAATTTACACCGGGATTGGGGAACCTGGGACTTCAAGGCCACATGTGGCTGTCTAGGTCCTCAAGTGTAGCCCTTTGACTGAATCCAAACTTCACAGAACAAATCCACTTGATTAAAGGATTTGTTCTGTAAAACTTGGACAGTCAAAAGGCGACACCCGAGGACATAGAAGGCCACATGTGGACTTAAGGCTTCAGGTCCCCCCCCCCTTTGTCTACACCATCCTAATGACACCTGAAATCCTGTTTGCCAGAGTTGAAGATCTTAATTCTTTAATGAGAGATATGGAATAGTGTTTAAATACTCCCAAAAGAGGGAATACTAACATAAATTCACATTAAGGCAAAGATTCTTAGCCTTTTTCTGTGTCATCGACTCTGTTGAAGTTTATGGATCCCTTCTCAGAATCATGTTTCTAAATGCATAAACTTAAGTATATGGAATTATCAAAGAGGCCAATTATATTGAAAGATATTTATAAAAAATATTAATACAAGTTCATAGACCTCAGGTTAGAAACCCCTGTATCAAGTTGTAAATGACTTATATTAGGGGCTTTTTATTTTCAAAAAGTGTTTATTTGGATGATCAATTACTTAGGTCAGATAGAGTGAACTTGAAAAAGGTCCAGAGGAGAACAAGAAAAAAGCTATAGTAGAGTTGAGATTCACTCCATTCACTCATTCTTTCATTCATTTATTTATTTTTCATGAAATATTTATTGAATTGCTGGAAGGGAGTTGATACCATTTAGTCAAGGCAGCTCAGTGAGGTAGCTAGTGGAGCAAACAATAGAACACTGGACCTGAAGTTAAGTCAGGAAGACCTTTGTTCAAATCAATCCTTAAGACACTTACTAATTGTGTGATGCCGGGTAAATCACTTAACCCCTGGTTATCTCAGTTTCCTCAACCATAAAATGGGCATAATGATAGCACCTCCCTCAGAAGGTTATTGTAAAGATCAAATGAAAAAATAGCCATCAAAAGTGCTTAACACAGTCCCTGGCACATAGTCAGGGCTATATAAATAATTATTCCCTTCCAATCTAGTCTAATCGTGTCATTTTATAGATGAAGAAACTGCCATATGTTTTGTTAGCCACTGAGCATATGAAGATTCATAAGATATAAAATATCATTTTTATCCTCAATGAGTTTAATATTTAGAAGGGATGAGAATACTTATCTCACCACTAGAAGGTTTACTAGCAGAGAATGATTCATTTATTTATTTTACTCTGTTTTGGTTATAGCACCTGATGAACTATCTATTAACATGGGGAGGGATTATGATTTCCTGGGTGGGACAAATATCCATACTGAAATAATCACAGATTAACACTTTGGCTTAGACTGAAAACAAAGAATCTTGGAGTGCTCTGTATAAGCCAACAAGGAAGCAGAAGTACTTTGACTTCACTTTGTCAATCTTTTAGCCTCTGACAGATCATTCCTATCAGTTATATTTTCACTCTGACAAGAGTCCCACTTTATACCTATCAATGATGTGACAGCTCCCAAAAAAAGTCTGTTCTCATCCTCCTACGGAAGAAATACCCTAATGGAGGAGAACCAAATCACTTCCAGCCAAATCACTTCCCCTTAGCCCAAACACCATTTGTTTTTTAAACCAATTCCAATCTTTCTCCATAACTCTGAGTGATGGCCCAGGTCTCTTGATTGGGAAGTAGAGTTTGATTTTTTTTCAATGCTCCTCCCACTGGCAATACTATGGCTGAATGTGACTGATTCCATTGAGAAGAAATAACATCTGCCTACTGTGGCAAGGTCAACATCATATGTATTGGAGTAACTGATTTAAAATGTCTGTCTTTCATAGTTCTAGCTTCTCATGTTCCTATCACAAAGCCCTAGAGAATGGCAAGCTGGGAACAACATTAAGATTGGTCTTGAAATAATAATGATTATACCACAAGAAATGTAGGGTAAGAAGATGAGTAATCAGGAAACCTGTGTTCCTGTCCTAAATTTGATGCTAACTTGTGAGATTCTGGAAAAAAAAAAGTCATTTCATATCCCTGGCCCTCAAGTTTAATCATCAGGGAAATGTGGGGATTTAGTAAATGTCCTTTAAAATCTGTTTAAGCTCTAAAAATGTTGCTTCTCTAACACCCCCAGGAAGGACCTGTGGTATTTGACAGCCAGCAGCATTTATGAGAATATAGGGAAAGGAAGGTGGCACCCAGCTCTCACTTTGAGGATATTGCATCTGCTCTGGGGGATTTGGAATTGGTGGGGTGTCTGTTTTCATTTCTAAGCGTAGATATTGACAACAACCAAAAAGTGAATGAGCAGACCATGCATTTGATTTATATTCAAGTGGAGAGCCAGCAGGAGACCAGATTTGGAGATACAGGACAAAGACAAAGGAAAAACTAACCCCAGGGCCAACTTCTTGTCAGCAAGAGATGATCATGCCATCCACAGGGAAAGCTTTTCAAGTGAAGTGTGCAATGATTTCAGCAGAGTATGCTATCTCCCCCTGCCATGCACCTTCCCCACCCCCCACTCACTTTGGCCCGGTAACTATGAACCTTTAAGAACAATGAAACATCAAGGTATTCTCATTAAAAAAAAGCAATTCTTGATGGATAATTTAGGTGTCAAGGTAAAGTCAAGTATAGTGAACAGAAGGGTCTTGTCAACTTAATGCTTGTCACCAGCTGTGGAGAAGGCAAAGCTGTTTTCACTGACAGCTGCAGGAGAATATGTGCCAGGGCCACACATGCTTGGGTCCTGCTTACCTTAGGGAGGCGGGTATATTTGGCAATGGCCTGGAGTGGGCTGTTTGTGCCTAGTACAGAGTTTGAGATGAGAAGGGTTGACCCCCTGATGGATGCTCTCAGAAGCCTGCAGGGTGGAAAGAGAAAAATTGATGAGCTAAACTGCTTGTCAGTGCAGCCCTGAGTTTTGGGTGACTAGGAAAAGCTATTGAATCACTATATAGGATCTTTCATCGACTGTATAATCCCTTCTTTAGGCTCCAGAGGAGAGTTCATTGGTTTGGAGTTGGAAGGGACTAGAGAGACTAAAACTTCTAATTTTACAGGGCAGGAGAAGACAACCAAAGCCCAAGAGAAGTGGAGGGAGCTGCCCAAGGTCCCAAGGAAATTCAGTGCTATAATGGATACAGCACAGGACCTTGAATCAGGAAGGCCTAAGTTTAAATCCAACCTTGGACACTTATTAATTGTTTGTTCCTGGGAAGTCAGTCAACCACCATGTGCCTGTTTCCTCATCTGTTAGATGGGGGTAATAATAATAGAACTTAGTTCCCAGAGTTGTGAGGATCAAATGAGATAATATTTACAAAGCACTTAGCTCAGGGTCTGGCATATAGTAGGCACTTAATAAATGCTTCTTTCCTTCCTTTCTCCCTCCCTCCCATCTTTCCTCTCTTTCTTCCTCCCTCTCTCCCTTCTGTTTCTTCCTCCCTCTTTCTCTCCATATTTACATCAGTCGTAAAAGCTAGAAGTAAGTTTATAGAGTGTTTAGATTGCTGTTCACAAATGTGGGGGTAGTCTCTTAAAGTCAATGGACTTTTGGTCTACAATTCAAGAGATCTGGATTGTCTTCCTAGCCAATTCATTTCCTGATTGTGGGATGTTGTTCAGGTTACTAATTCTTAATGGTCCTGAGTTTCTCCATCTGTAAAATGTTGGGACTGATAAACCAAGAGTGCATCCAGAAGATGAGAGGACTGGAGAATAAACCATACAATGATCAGGTTAATTAGTCTGAACAAGAAAAGAACATGGTGCTGTATGGCCCAAAGCAGTCTTCAAGTATTTAAAGGGCCATCTCATAAAATGCAGATGATACTTGTTCTGTGTGATCTTGAATGTTCCTATTCTGTCCATTCCATGCCCCGCTCCTCCCACCAATGGCAAGCAAAGTAGAATTTCGCTCCTTGTTTCAGCTACTCAAGTGTCTGAACCTTGCCTTTGCTTGTGTCAAATTTTGTTGGAAACAGTATACGCTGTGTTGCCTAATAGGCCTAATGGAGTTTGGAAACATTCCCTGTCCTTAATAGGCCCAATGGCATCACATGGAGCCCATGGTGGGAGGAGCTTGGAGAAAGAGATGAACAGGAAGGGTGGAACAGGGAGGAGCAGAGCAGATAAAAGCTCAAGCATGAGCGGGGACCAAGCAGAACTGAGAGAAAGAATGCTTATAATTTTGGCTGTTCTGTCCCTTGTTCTGTGTTGGTGTCACTTTGTCATACAGAAGCACTCTGTCTGTTGATTTGTGCTATTTTGTCAGACAGAAGCAATTGTGTTACTTTGTCAGACAGAAGCATTCTTTCTGTTTAATTGTGTTATTTTGTCATACAGAATCACTCTGTTGATTTGTGTTGATTTCTCAGACAGAAAGTGAATTGAGATGATAGTGCCAGCAATGTGCATGAATATTGTTGTAGCCCTGTTTAGCTTTGCTTTCCTAGAAACAGAAACTGTGAAGAGCTTGGGGTGGAGCAGTTCCTGTGAGCTGTGCTGCAATTTTGGAATAGGAGTGGAGTACTGCCTACCTGTGAATCCAGGCTAGAGCTGGGAGCCTGGAAGAGGAGCCATGGGGTTTGGAAGTCAGCCTTGAGTTAAGATGAAAGGAGACTTCACTGGGTATTCAGTACTGACTGATGATGTTGTAACTTATGCTGACTGCTGAATGGTCTTTGTACTTTCCACTACCCCTAAAGGATGATTGACTTAAGGATGATTACCCCTTAAGGATGATTGGAAGCCATCCTGGAGTCAAGATTAAAGAAGACTTGATTTGGGTATTCTATATTGATTGAGGAGATTGTGACTTATTGAATGACATGTTTTGTTTAAGACTATGTGGCCACCTTAGTAATAAGTTGTTATGTTATGTTCTTGTGAATACTGTCTTTAGTTTCTTGAATGTTTTGTTTTAGTTTATTGCTGAATAACTAGAGAGTTCTCTATACTATGCCATTAGATTCTTAAAGTTATTCACAGCAGCAGTCCTCAGGAGAGCTGCTCATGATTGGCTTTACCCGCAGGATGAGCATTCTTCCAGGTTTTCCATCCCAGCTTTGTTCTTAACTCCTCACTCTTCTTCATCCCATATATTCAGTCAGCTTCCAAATCTTGCAGTTTTTACCTCTAGAACATCTCTCCCTTTGTAATTTTCTCTCTGGTCAAATAGCCTCTTAGAATGACCTCTTCATTAGTCTCCATGCCTCATGTCTCTCCTGATTCCAATCCATGTTTCATAAAATTGTTAAAATGACTCTCCTTAAATATTGATCTCACCATGTCACATAGCTAGGAAGTGAGAGAGCTAAACTGAATCTAGAATTCAGGTTTCCTGACTCATAGTCCAGTGTTCTTTCCATTCTCCTATGCATTCAGTCTTGGTAAATTTTAAAAATGTTTGATCTGTATTTATGGATCAGTGGAGAAGGCAGAACAGTGACCGCTTCACTTGGTCTATTTCATTCTAAAAAGCCATCAATTTTCAACCTTTCCTTCTTGAGAACTAGGCACACAGTAGTCAATAAAGTAGTAGTGAATAAAGACTTTTGGAATTGATTCATTGGCTGAAATCCCATTCTAGGTTACTAATAGTATGTGTTCTGTCCTATCCTCATTCCCTTGCCCTCCTGCCATTGCCTGTTTATTAAAATATGTTTTCAGCTTCTTTATCATGGTAAGGACTAAATCACAGAATCAGATAATGTTAGGGCTGAAAGGTACCTTAAAGAACATTATTTGTCCTATGAGGGGCCTGAAGATCAGAGAGGTGAGGGTCACTAATATGGTTAGTGGTAGGGATAAGATTAGAGTTCATGTCTTCTGATTCATTGTGCTGTTCTTTTCACTATAAAACTGGTAATTTCCTATGATTAATGGCAGCTTAACAAATGCCCCTTCTCATGGGCACTTGCATTTTAACAGGCCTCAAATTAAAGAGAGAAGGCTACTCAGTGAAATTTCAGGCATGGTGCCACATTTGTTCAAAGAATGTTGGGGGCAGTGGGACTTTCTCCTGGCAGCTATGAAATAACATTGTGAGGGTGGTCACCTCCTCTGCCTGATTGCATGGCCCCTGCAAAGGCACACATGCCTGGTACCTGGGAATGGCGTTGACTCTGATTTGATTGCCAGTCTCCCTCTACCCATCCACCCTCTAGTGAGGGCAGGCAGCCCTCACCCTCAGGTCTCTCCACGTGAAGCGTCATCTGTTGGGCCGTATGTCTTTTTCAAAATGCCTTGGCTCAAACCTTTCCATTTTGTTGTCACAAGTGAGACTGCAGGCAGCTCCGACTGTGAGCTATTTGAGCTTTCAGGTGTGTGAGCAAGAGCACAGATAAAGCCATGTGCCAGGGACGTCAGGTTAGCTGCCATGCCAAACAGGAAAATCTCTTCCACTACCTTCAGGAGCAATCCTGGGAGGGACTTCTAGAAGAACTCACAGATGGTTCTTTGGAGTCTCTTCCAAGAACAGGTCTAGCCAATCCAAACTCTTACTGTGAAGGAAGATTGCTAAGAATCATTTGATTTCCCTTATTTATAATATACTTTGTATTTGGAATCCCCTCCCATATTTCTCATTCCCGTCTTTGAAAAAAAAAATATTTGTGTCCCAGCCCACACACAGGACATCTACATAGCACTTTAAACTTTTCCTTCTCCTTGGTTCCTCACTGAGTGCTTAACCAACAAGTCAAACAATTATTATTACACCCATTTTACAGATTAAAAAATGATGAAGAGTAACTCTATCAGGAAATACTATCTCACAGGATAGTTCGTGGCAAATATTTTTTTTTTACTGTTAAGTGGATTTTATTGAATCCCTGCTCCTCCAGGAAGTCTCCTTAGACTAATCCAGATAAATGGCAAATGTTAGCTCTCTTTTCACTCTTTATACTCACAAAAGCTCCATGATGCCAGCAGAACTCTAAGCTCCCCTTGGCTTGTGACAACAGGCATATGCTTCTGTCAAGGCACTGACCCCTTTAATTTTGACAGAGGCTCCTTGCCTTCCTGGGCCTTGAAAAACACTTCTCATGGGCTTTGATTCAATTCAACAATCATCTGTTAAGTGCCAACCATGTGCAAAATGTTGTACTTAGCAAGCTCGGCAAATTCAAAAATTGTTAAAAAAAAAAAAGACCCCACTTTTAAGGGCCTCTAAGGTCCTTTCCAGATTGAAGTCTATGAACTGTTGAATTTAAAATCTAATGTAGAGATACACTAAGAAAAGGGAAAGGCACACATAAATCATGATGATAAAAGGGACAGTGAGTTTAATTCAAGGAAGACCTGTAGGCAAAGAAGGAAGGGGAGTTTGAGTGTGGAGAGATTACCTTCAGGTGGTGAAATTATGTCATGAAGTCTCCCTATACTACATAGCCCCTGAGTTGGGCCTTGAAGAGAAGGAGAGATTTCAACAGACTTGGATAGAGAAGAGAGGGAAACTCCAAGCATGAGGTGAGTAATGGTGAGTGAAGGAGAGAAAGTGGCAAAATGAATAAGGGGGTTAGGGAACAGGTGTATTTTTGCTGAAATGTTGGGTGTGTAATACTGGCCATTAGAATCTGATTAATGGTTTAATTTTAGGAAAAATAAGCACAATACAAAGGGCAGATCAAGGGCAAGAGAGGAGGATTCCAGGGGTGGAAGCCATTGAGATGTCCAGAAGAGTGAAACAAGTACTCTTTAGCTTGGGGTCATTGGCTTGAAGCCAAGGGAGAACTCTTTGAAATATGTATAAGGAATTAATGCTAATTTGGCTCAGAAATCTGGTCCCAAGGTTTACACATTCATGGTCAGGAGAACCTGGATGTATAAGCTTCTAGAAGATTTGAAGATTTTCTTTGTGGAAGAGGAAAGTTCCTGGGAGATAAATAGATAACATGTCACAGGTCTTAAAATAGAACCATAATTATGAGCTTTTACACCTGTGGTAAAAATAGTTCAGGTGAGAGAAATGGGATGAATGGAAGACAGTCTATCTGTTGGTGTGGTTATATCTATCTGGCCTCACTACATCAGGGGATGTGAGGAAAGAAAAGTAGGGATAGGACAGTGGAGGGAGAGGAGTGGTGATAGTGCACCAGGGGCCATGTGAGAACAGCCATTGATCTGCATTTGTAGAAGGTGCTTTGTCTCTCACTCCAAGAGCTCTCTACAGCAGAGGTATCAAACATGCACATGGTGTTCATGTGTAAATGTATGCATATGTACATGTATGTATGTATATATTGACTGGTAACCAAACTTCTACTAATCTTTCACTGAATATTATTGGCCAAATCTCAGAAGAAAGGCACAAAGCAGATCATGGAGACCATGATGGAACCGTTGTCAATCCTTATATTTTACTGTTAGCTAGGTGGAATAATGGGTCTATCGTATGTCCTAGAAACAGAAAGACCCAAGACAAAATCTAAGCATCATATACTTACTAGTTAAGTGACCTGGGGCAAATCACATAACTTTTGACTGTCTCAGTTTTCTTATCTGCTAAAATGGGGATCATAATAGCACCTACATCTCAGGGTTGTTGTGAGGATCTAATAAGATAATACTTGTAAAGTGCTTTGTAAAACTTAAAGCATTATACAAATACAAAATATAATGATGACAAAGCCTTCATATTTAAAATTTAGTGAAGAACCACTATACAGAATAATAATTTATATTTGTAATTATGACCAACGGTCATCAGAAAATGTTAATTTACAGACAGATAGATGCAAATTTGTACATAGAAAAACATCTTTGAGGTATACAAGTTCAAACCCATATTTTTAAAATTCAATTTTATTTTATTTTCAGTTCCAAATTTTCCCTCTCCCTCCTTTACCTACTCCACACATTGAGAAAGCAAGACAAACAAAACTTTTTAGAAATACATATAGTGTGACTCTGGGCAATTCACTTAACCCTGATTACCTCCACTTACCTCCCCCCTCCAAAAAAACAACAACAAAAAAAACCCAACACCACCAAAGATACATACATGCATACATATGTATGTATGTTATCATATTATATATAAAATATGTTCATTATATATCATATTATATTGTTATATATAAATAATATTATATGTATTATATATATAAAAATGTAAAGCAAATTTAAACATTAGTCATTTTCAAAAATAAAACTAAGGAAAACTAGAGAATATATATTTCAGTCTGCCCTCTGAGTCTATCCAACCCATAATTTTGCAAAAGAGAAAACTCATTCTCAGTGAGTTAGAGTTATTTGTGTGAAGTCTCCTGCCTTAGTATGTACTCAGTTTGAAAAGAAGGGATTTATGATCTTCCTACCAGCACCCCCTCTTTTTGCCCATACTAGTTCCAATGCACCTGGACTTTTCCAGTAACATTTTATTGTGTTTCCCTACTCCATGTGTCTCCATTGCTTCATCTGATCCTTTTCAAACTCACCAGGAAATTTTCCTAAAGAGCAGATCTGACTAAGTCACCTCCCTTGATTGAGACCCTTCAGTGCTGCATTATTTCTTCATGGGTAGAAAGAAATAGACTTCAGTTTCACATTTGAAGCCCTTCATAACCTGGTTCCAGCCTGAGGGCACCTGTCAAGAGGAATCAGCTGTGCTTCAACTCCAGACTCCATTGGAATTCAGCCTTTTCCAACCTCTACTCTCTGCCCTGCTTTAAGATCCACTTAGAGTCATCAGATATCAACAAGGCATTCCTTCCACTAAGGGGGAGGGAGTCCACTCAGACATGTTCCAAATTGCTCTCCTCCCTACATTCTCCATTTCAACCAAACTAGCACTAATTCCTCACTAAATACGGCATTTTGTTTCTTGCCTCCATGCCTTTGTATAAATAGTCCCTTATACACTCCCTCCGTGTGTGCACAAGTGAGAAATTCAAACTTCATTCAGGGTTCTGCTCATTTTCTATCTCTTATAGGAATGCTTTCCCATAACTATAAGTCCCAGCTATGATGCTTACTTCCCTCTTACTTACTTACTTACTCTCTGACCTTCTATATGTCCACACCAGCTACCTTGCCCTTTTCTACCTCTCCCTTTATGTGTTGTCTTACCCTCCTTCAAATGTAAGCACTGTGAGAATAGCAACCACCTTGTTCTCTTATTTTTACATCTCCAGTGTTTAGCTCTGTGACTGGCACATAGTAAGTACTTACTAAGTTCTCTCTCTCTCTCTCTCTCTCTCTCTCTCTCTCACCTCTCTCTCTACCTATTTGTCTATCTATCTATCTATCTATCTATCTATCTATCTCTCTATCTGTCTGTCTATCTCTCCTTTATCTCTCTGTCAGTCTCCTTTCTCTCTTTCTCTTTCTATATCTAGCTACTTAACTATCTCTATCTTTCTGTCTTTCTACATCTCTCATTATCTCTATCTTTATCTTTCTATATCTCTCTATACCTTCTTGTTTATAAATATTCTGTTCTTCTTTCTCAAATAATATAATTTTTTTCTGTTATATTCCTTTAGTAGAGTGTAAGCACCGTGAAAACAGGGTTATTTTCCATCTTTGTGTCCAAAGTACATAGGTGATTATCTTAAGTGTAGTGGGCCCTTAATAAATGATTGTTCCATTAGATTGGATTAGGACTGTAGGGAAAACGTTTTGAATTTTATTTGAATGATAGAATTACCTGGATAGAATCACCTGGATTCATATACTAGTTGAGACATTGACCAGTTACATGACCATGGGCAAGTCACTTTGCTCCTATAGTTCTCATTTTCATTATCTGCAACATTTGAATAATAAGATAATGAATGCTACTTTTATTCCTTACCTTACAGTGTTCTTGTTATTTAAATCTTGAAGCACTATGTAAATGTGAGTTATTGCTATTCTGGTCATTAACAATAAATAATGATAATAAAGTTAACCATGACAACAAACAGTTTAAATCATGAAAGATGCAGGTTTCTGTTCATTGAAAAAAAAAATTACATTAGAATACCCCTTTTCTGATGGTTTTGAATAAATGAGGTATCAGTCTTGTGTGTAAATTTCTTTCTTTCTTTCTTTCTTTTTTTTTGTTTTTTTTTTGGAGGGCAGTTGGGGTTAAGTAACTTGCCCAAGTTCACACGGCTAGGTTTTTGTTTGTGTGTGTTAAGTTTCTGAGGCCAGATCCGGATCCGAACTCAGGCCCTTCTGACTCCAGGGCCTATGCTCTACTCACTGGCCACCTAGCCACCCCATTGTGTGTAAATTTCAAAGAAGCAAATTTAGGTTTGATACAAGAAAATTTTCTAACAATTAGAAGTATTTATAAGATGAATGCTTGTCTTTGTAAAAGGTTGATTTCTCCTCATTGGAGATCCTCTATCAAATGTTAGATCATTCTTTGCCCAGGATGTCCCAGATGGTATACAATACCACACAACAGCATTTTCAGGTTATGCATTAGATGAGCTGCTCACTGACATCCCTTTTAGTTCTGTATAAATCTATTAATATCATTGTGATGCCTCTAATAGTAATAGGTTAATTGCCCCATAACTCTTCATCCCCACTGGGACCTTGCCCTGCATTTATTCAATATACTCCTGCTCCCCCCTTGCCCATATGGAACACTCTCTTTGGCCTGCTGTGCCCTCTCTAACCTTCCTGTATCACTTTTCCTCCTGAGTGAAATACCTACGTCACTGGCTGTTGTCTCTGAGTGGTTCTCACAGCAGGACAGGGAATAGAGGTTGGAAAAGTGGCTGAATTCCAGTGGAGCCTGTAAGATTCCCACTTCTCCTGACAGGTGCCCTGAGGCTACTGAAGCTCAAAACACTGCTCTCAGGCTAGACCTGGCCAGTTCAGAAGTCTCAATGATTCCCTATAGGATTTCATGGTGTTAAACAACAACAACAAACAAACAACAACAGCAAACCTCCTCACCCTTCTTACTCAGGATAAATCAGATTCTTATTTAATGTTTTAATGCAAATCCTTGCTTTTGTTTGGCTATTAAAAATGGAGGAGGTAGTTGAGGCATAAGGGGATTGTCTGAAAATATGAGGCTTTAAGGTTGCAAAGACAAAGGACAGAGGGGAGCTAGGATCAAAATCTCTAAAACCTTGAAAGAAGTGAATTGGGGAAATCCTTCCCTCATAAGCAAATCCTTTTTTTCTTCCAAATGGCAAAAGAAGTGGGGATGGCAAAATTGAATCTTATAAGAGGTAAGAAAAATAACGAGACAATCCTATTTTATGTAGCTACAAAGAGGAAATAGGAAAATTGAACATACACATTTTAAAAGTTCAAAAAAATTTATAATGAATGCATGGATGACAGTTTTATAATAGACTGCTAAGGAAATCACGAATTTTAAAGGGAAATCTCTAACCTAAAATGATGAAGTCAGAGAAGTCAGCTGTGATTAGCTTGATCCATCCTCCTGTGATCTTTAAGAGAGGGGGAATATAGAGAGAGAATTGCAAGTTTCTTCTCTCCTTACAGACAGCAACAATCGTCGCTCTGATAATTCTTTAAAAAGACAAGAATTAAAAATATGAACCTCATTTTTTCTTTGACTTTTTAGACTCGTCTTCTATATACGAGTAGTACCTATTTAGTGAATATTTATCTCAGAAAATAATACGCCAACTTCTAAACTATAATTATAGCCTGTTTAGAACTGAAAGAGATTTTTTAGATCAGAAAATTTATAGTTGCAAAAGGCCTTAAAGATTCATCCTTCACTCACAGATGAGAAAATTGAAGCCAAGAGAAAGTGTTGATTTGTCTAACATCACATAGGTTTTAAGTAGGAGAGCCACAATCTGACTCCATGTCTTCTAACTATAAATTCAATGCTTTTTCCACCATGCCATGAAGTGAAGTCAGGGAGTGAATATGAATGTCTCCATCGATGAGTAGCCTACATTTTATCATAAGTACAATAGGTATGTTTACTTATCTTTACTTAATAGGTCTGTGTTTAGACTTTAGCCCACCCCTAGTCCCTAACCAAGGCTTTAATAATATATACTCATCAACACCAGTGAGATGGACAAGTTGTACAGTGTTACAAACTCATATGTGCAAACTTTCTTCTCTATCATTAATTCTCCTTGCATGAAATATTGTTAAGGTATAATTAGTACTCGAGTGGGATATAGCAAACTGTCCTTGACTTTTACTTCTTCTGCATATACTAGTTGGAAAATGCTTGTAAGAATACTGAACTTAATAGATAGGAATTTTCTCAGAGAGTTAAGCAGAGAACCTCTCCCTGCTGTAGTGTATGAAATTGAAAGAACCTTTAACTGATGTATCACAAAAGTGTGAGCTATGGACTTGCCCCTGCCCCCAAGACAGAGAAGTCACCACACTGTTGCATCAAAAGGTCTAGACCAAAAAATAAACTAGTAAACAAAATGAAAACATCTTTCACTCCACCATGTTGTCCCATACTCGGCTTGAAACCATTGTAGGAGATGTCTCAACAGTACAGAATAAAATTCTCATTTCAAGCAAATCACCAAAAGTTATTTTTTAAAAGCATTTTAGTCTAACTGCTTCATCTGACAAATAAAGAAACCAAGGTCCAAAGAGGTTAAGTCACTGTTCAAACAGAAGTATGTATAAAAGGATTGTGTGTGTATGTATGTATATGTATATGAATGTATGTGTCTACACACACACACACACACACACACAGACACAGATAGATATTTGTATCTAATAGCACTCATATCTAGGATAGGGAAGAAGGAAGGAAAAAAAAGAAATTTGCATGATAGCTTTATTATATATTTAAAAGGAATAGCAAATTATATATAATAGATTTGCAGTTTCATGTATAATCATTTTATTATACTATGTTATGGCAGTGATTATTTTATTCCATAGTTTAAAAATCAGTATATAAATAAAATTAAACATATTTATGAGTGAATATTTTAAACATTTTTTTATAAATGAAATTTTGTTGAGATCTGGCAATATCTCAATTTCCTGTACATCCCAAGTGCCTGGCACAGTAACTGAAACATCGTAGGCAATCAATGCATATTTGTTGATAGATTGGTTGACTATATGTCATGCACACCTATAGCACATGAACGAAGACATTCTCCAGAGATATGTTGCCTTGTAACTGTAGAACATACTACTTCCAAGGTACAAGAAGATGGGAACAATGAAGGAGAGGACTTTGGACCATGAAAACAGTAAGCAGAACCTCACCATTGATGACTTATGTTATATTTACTCAAACAAAACTGACTGTAAAGATTGACTATAGATTGTGGTTGGCTATATTTGTTCTTGTTGTGGATAATGGTAGTCCATAGAGGGAAGTAAGGATCGAGATCTAGGTGGGGACACAATGCTTGCAAGTGGGGCATACATTCCATGTTCAGACCTGAGCTGTTCTTCCTCCATCACATATTTGTTACCTTGGGACTGGATCCAGGAACTTCCAGGTAGACCAGTTGCCTATACCAGCTGCCTGACCTGGTGTGGCCTATGTTCTCACCATGGGAAATGGAGTAGGAGGACCAGATCTATGATGCCATAATTTGCCCTTAAGATACCTGTCCTTGCCACACAGGAGGTATGCTGGGTATTCCAGAAGAGCTGCTGAATGAAAATATAAAGCAAGCTTTCTGGCTCACCAAATTCAAATGAATAGATCTTACACAGAGAGGCTTTAGCCTGCCTGAATCATGAACTAGGATTAAGAAGTTCAAAATGCTATATATCATACACACCTATAGCACTTGAATGAAGACATTCTCCAGAGAATGTTGCCTTGTTATTGGAGAACATACTACTTCCAAGCACTTTTTTTTAAAAATTAATTTATTAGTTTAGTTTCAGTTAACAAGATTCAATTCCATAGTTCCTTGATATTCTTTCTTTTTTTTTTTTTTTTTTTTAAGCAATTGGGGTTAAGTAACTTGCTCAAGGTTACACGGCTAGTCATTATTTATGTGTGGGTGCTCATTTTCTGAGGCCGGATTTGATCTCGGGTCATCCCAACTCCCAGGCTGGTGCTCTTACTCACTGCGCCACCTAGCCGTCCCTTTAGGGCAATTGGGGTTAAGTAACTTGCCCAAGGTTACAGGGCTAGGTTTTTGTTTGTGTGGATTAAGTGTCTGAGGCCGGCTCCGAACTCAGGTCCTTCTGACTCCAGGGCCGGCACTCTATTCACTGCACCACCTAGCCGCCCCTAGTTCCTTGATTTTCAAATTTCCTTTACTTCTCTCCCCCCTCCCCACATGACAGCATATAGTCCAGTATAGGATCTGCAAATGCATTCATATTAGACATTATTCCAATTACAAAGGCGTATTGTACTAGGTGGGATGAAAGATGGTAAGGAAGAAATAAAACCAAACAATGAAAAGAACAAGATCATTTAGTTTGCTTCCATCAGGATTCAGGCTCAGTTCTTTCTAGTTATATCTCTGGATGGCGCATTTCTCACTTTCTTGAGTCTTTCAGGATTAACTTATATCACTGCATTGCTGAAAAGAGTCCAGTCTGTCATAGTTGGTCATCACAGATATGGTATGTCTGTGATTGTATACAAATTTCTTCTGATTCTACTCTTCTCGCTCAGCATCAGTTTGTATAAGTCTCTCCAGGTAATTATGAAATCCGTCACCTCTTCGTTTCTTATAGCACAATAATATTCCATTACATTCATATACCACAACTTGTTTAGCCATTCCCCAATTGATGGGCACCCCTTTAGTTTCCAATTCTTTGCAACCACAAAAAGGGCTGCTAAAAATATTTTTGTACATATGGGTCTTCCTCCCACTTCTATGATCTCTTTGGGATATAACCCTAGAAGTGGTATTGCTGGGTCAAAGGGTATGAAATTATTTATAATCCTTTGGGCATAATTCCAGATTGCTCTCCAGAATGGTTGGATAAGTTCACAACTCCACCAGCAATGTATTAGTGTTCCAATTTGTCCACATCCTCTCCAGCATTTGTCACTTTCTTGTTTTGTCATCTTAGCCAATCTGACTGGAGAGATGTGGTATCTCAGAGTTGTTTTGATTTGCATTTCTCTAATTAATAGTGATTTAGAGCATTTCTTCATATGCTTATAGATATCTTTAATTTCTTTCTCTGAAAACTGCCTGTTCATATCCTTTGACCATTTATCAATTGGGGAATGACTTGTATTCTTATAGATTTGGCTCAATTCTCTATAAATTTTAGAAATGAGTCCTTTATCAGAGACACAAGTTGTAAAAATTCTTTCCCAATTTCCCACCTCCCTCTTGATCTTGGTTACATTGGCTTTGTTTGTACAGAAGCTTTTCAATTTAATGTAATCAAAATTATCCATTTTGCATTTTATAATGCTCTCTAATTCTTGTTTGGTCCTAAAGTCTTCCCCTCTCCACAGATCTGTCAGGTAAACTATTCCTTGCTTTCCCAAATTGCTTACAGTATCATCCTTTACACCTAGATCATGCACCCATTTAGACTTGATTTTGGTATATGGTGTTAGATAATGGTCTATGCCCAGTTTCTGCCATACTGTATTCCAGTTTTCCCAGCAGTTTTTGTCAAATAGTGCATTCTTATCCCCAAAACTGGGGTCTTTGGGTTTATCGAACAATAGATTGCTATATTCATTAACTGTTGGGTCTCCTGCACCTAATCTATTCCATTGATCCACTACTCTACATCTCTGCCAGTACCAAGCAGTTTTGATGACTGCTGCTGTATAATACAGATTAAGATCTGGCATAGCTAGTCCACCTTCCCTATTGTTTATTTTCATTAATTCCCTTGATATTCTAGACCGTTTGTTTTTCCAAATAAATTTTGTTATTATTTTGTCTAACCCTAGAAAGTAGTTTTTTGGTAAATTGATTGGTATGGCACTAAATATATCGTTTAGTTTGGGTAAAATTGTCATTTTTATTATATTAGCTCAACCCAGCCATGAGCAATTGATATTTTTCCAACTATTTAGATCTGCTTTTATTTCTGTGAGAAGTGTTTTGTAGTTGTGATCATATAGATTCTGGGTTTGTTTTGGCAAGTAGATTCCCAAATATTTTATAATGTCTACAGTGACTTTAAATGGGATTTCTCTTTCTATCTCTTGCTGTTGAGTTTCATTAGAGATGTACAGGAATGCTGAGGATTTATGTGGGTTTATTTTATATCCTGCAACTTTGCCAAATTTATTTATTGTCTCTAGTAGTTTTTTACTTCATTCTCTAGGATTCTCTAAGTATATCATCATATCATCTGCAAAGAGTGATAGCTTGGTCACTTCTTTGCCTAATTTGATTCCTTTGATTTCTTTTTCTTCTCTAATTGCTACTGCTAGTGTTTCTAGTACCAGATTGAATAAGAGGGTGATAGTGGACACCCTTGTTTCACTCCTGATCTTATTGGAAAGGCTTCTAATTTATCCCCATTGCATATAATACTTGCTGATGGTTTTAAATAGATGCTATCAACTATTTTGAGGAAGGCTCCATTTATTCCTATACTTTCTAGGGTTTTTAATAGGAATGGGTGTTGTACTTTGTCAAAAGCCTTTTCTGCATCTATTGAGATGGTCATGTGGTTTCTGCTAGTTGTATTGTTGATGTGCTCAATTATACTGATGGTTTTCCTAATATTAAACCATCCTTGCATTCCTGGAATGAATCCTACCTGATCAGAGTGTATTATTTTTGTGATAAGTTGTTGGAGTCTTTTGG
>WOXC01000715.1:0-40261 GCA_011680675.1 Gymnobelideus leadbeateri | reverse complement strand
CAGATCCATTTCCTTCCTCCCTTGTCACCCATTCCCTCTGGGGAGATAGGTAATTCAGTATATGCTGTACATGTCTAGCTATGCAAAACATTATCATAGTAGATATATTGTACAAGGCTGCTTATAATTCCCTCCCACTCATCCCACCCCCACCTGGTCCATTCCCTACATAATCCTGTCCCTCTTCTATAGTGGGTACTTCCAACCTCCCCTCACCCCAAGGATGCCCTCCCATCCATCATCCCTCCTCTCATCCCCCTTCCCCCATCCTGCTGCAGGTTGAGATATCCCATTTAGTATGTATGTCATTCTCTCCCTGAACCAAATTCAATGACAATGTAGTTTTGCCTTTTTTGCCTTCCTAGTCTCCTCCTCCCTTGCAACCACTTCCCCTTGCTTCTTCTACATGAGATAGTTTACCCTACCCTGTCTCTCCCCATCTCCTCTTGCCACTTTCCTCTCTCACCTCATAATTTCATCCCTTGAGTATTCTCCCTTCCCAACAAATTCAAACTATGCCTTCTATCCATATATAACTGTAACCATATACACACACATTCACATATGTATTCATATAACCACACCCCCTTCTTCCATTATTTTCATAGTGAGAAAGATATCATCAGTCACAGTTATTGCTTTTCCATATAGGAATGTAAATAGTTCAACTTTGATAAGTTCCTTTTGATTTTTTTCCCTGATTACCTTCTCAGGCATCTCTTGCTTCTTGTGTCTGGATGTCAAATTTTCTATTCAATTCTGGTTTTTCCTCAAGAATGCTTGAAAGTCCTCTATTCCACTGAATGACCATATTTTCCCCTGAAACAAAATACTCAGTTTTGCTGGATAGGTGACCCTTGGGTTCATTCCCAGTTCTTTTGCCCTCTGGAATATCATATTCCATGCCCTTCGATCCCTCAGTGTAGAAGCTGCCAGGGCCTGGGCTGTTCTGATTGTGTTTCCACAATATTGAAATTGTTTCTTCCTGGCTGCTTGTAGTATTTTCTCCTTGATCTGGGGATTGATTCTGGAACCTGGCTATAATATTCCTGGGAGTTTTCTTTTTGGGATCTTTTTCAGGAGGTTATTGGTGGATTCTTTCAACCTCTGTTTTGCCCTCTGGATCTAAAACATCAGGGCAATTTTCCTTGAGAATTTCTTGAAGGGTGATTTCTAGGTTCTTTCTTTGATCATGGCTTTCAGGTAGTCCAATAATTTTTAAATTGTCTCTCCTGGATCTATTTTCCAGGTCAGTGGTTTCTCCCATGAGATATTTCACATTGCCTTCTATTCTTTCATTTGTTTGGATCTGCTTAACAGCATCTTGATTTCTCATAAAGTCATTAGCTTCCATTTGCTCCAGTCTAACTCTGAAGGAATGAATCTCCTCAGTGAACTTTCGAGATTCTTTTTCCATCTGGCAAATTTGACTTTTTAAGGCATTCTTCTCCTCATTGCCCTTTTGGGCCTCCTTTGCCATTTGAGTTAGTCTATTTTTTAAGGTGTTGTTTTCCTTAGTCAGGCTGTTGACCTTCATTTCATACTTTTCCTGCATCCTTCTCATTTCTCTTTCCAATTTTTCCTCCACTTCTCTTATTTGATTTTTAAAGTCCTACTTAAGGTCCTCTATGGCCTGCAACCCACTCGTGTTTTCCCCTGGGGCTTTTGGAGCAGGACTTCTGACCTCACAGTCCTTTTCCTGCTCTATGCCCCCCAAATAGGAGTCTAGGGTTGCATTTTTCTGTTTCCTTTTCCTTGGCATGTTGCCACTTAATTACTTGACTTTTGGGCTTGTTGCCATTCTATGGCTTTAAGGCCAGATAGAGGAATTTTCGTCCTGAACGTGTGGGGGGCAACTTCCGTTTCTGGCAAGATGTAAACCCACTCACAGCTTCCACCCTAGATCACAATCCAGATCCAGGGAGGTTAAAGCAAGAGGGATTACCCCCCAAGACAGATCGCTGGATCTCCCTACAATTTGCAGGCCAGGAGCTGGAGCTGCCTCTGAAAACTACAAAATGGCGTGTCTCCTCAGTGGCTTCTAGCCCCCAGGGGAGGGAGCCGATGCATTCCCCAAATACTGGTCCCAAAGTCCATAGGACACTAACCTCTTACTTTGTCCTAGGCATATCTATGTTGATAATTCTGGAGTCGCCACAGCTGCTGGTGTTCTGGGGTCTCTCCAGCCAGCTGCTGGCCCTGCTGCCCTGGGGCTAAAACCTCGGCTCATGCAGACCTGGGCTCTGCTCGGCTTGGCTTTACTGTGCTCTGCCGGTTCCCAGAGTGCTGTGCTGGTCCTTCCTGCAGGGCTGCTGGGCTGTCCTCAGTGGGAGCTTAGCTTCTCTGTGTCGTTCTGTGGGTGCTGGGGCTCCAGAAGTTGTTCAGAGTCCCCTTTTACATAGTTTGAGGGGAATCTGGGGGCAGAATGGCTTGGATGAGCTGTTTCTGGTCCGCCATCTTGGCTCCGCCTCTCACATCATTCATTTCCACAAGATTTTGAGTTACAAATTTTCTCCCTAATTTTCCCTACTCACCACCCCAAACAGCATTCCCACTGAATATCCCTTCCCCCTTGACTTTCCAGTAGAGCATGGTGGGTCTCTATGCCCCAGTGCCTGTATATCTCATTTCCAAGTGACATGCAAAATAATAATAATATGTATATATATATATATATATATATATGTATATATACATACATATATGAATATACATATACATGTATATACATACATACATACACACACACACACACACACACACACACACACACACATATATATTTAAACATTTGATTTTAAAACTTTGGATTCCAGATTCTTTCCCTTCTTCCCTCATCACCCACCCTCACTGGTAAGACAAGCAATTCAATATAGGTTGTACATGTGTAGCTATGCAAAACATTACCATAGTGGATATATTGTGAAAGATTGACTATATTTCTCTCCACCCTATCCCATCCCCTCCTTGTTCTATTCTCTACTTTGATCCTGTCCCTTTTCAAAAGTGGGTGCTTCCAATTTCCTTCCCCCAGCCTGCCCTCCCTTCCATCATTCCTCCCTCTTGTCCCCTTCCCCTCTACTTTCCTGGTGGTCTGAAGTTTCCCCAGTTGATGGCTGGTCAGGCTGCCCTGAGGCTTGAACCTCGGTCTTGAGCAAGGCTGGGCTCAGCTTCCAGTGCACTGCACTGGCTGCTTCCTGCCAGCCTGCTGGGCTGTCCTCAGAGAGAGGTTAGCTTGTCTGTTTCATTTTGTGGGTACTGTAGCTCCAAAGTTTGTCTAGAGTCATTTATTACATGGATTGGAGGACGTAGGACCCAGAGCTGCTCAGAAGTCCTATTTCTTCTCCGCCATCTTGACTCTGCCCTGTGACTTATCATTCTTAAAAGAAAGTATTGAGCCCTTAAACTTCAGATAAATTAGGGCAACTGAATTCTATTTACCTATTCCTGTGCCATGGTATAAGTTGTGTGTCCAAAGATGGACATCATCTTCCATTGAGTGATTTTGAATTTGGGAAGCAGTATCCAACCTGGGAAGATATATGAATTGATGCAATGAACAAAAACAGAACATTTGATCATCATCGTCATCATCATTGTTACTTCTAACAATTAGAAAATGCTTTAAAGTTTATGAAGTATTTTACATGTATTAATTCTTTAGATCCTTATAACTATTGATGTTGAGTCATTTCAGTCATGTCCAACTATTTGTGACCCCTTTTGGGTTTTCTTGGCAAAGATACTAGAGTGTTTTCCATTTCCTCCTCCTATTCATTTTACAGATGAGGAAACTTACTCAAACAGGGTTAAGCAATTTGCCTAGGTCATATTGCTAGTAAAGTGTCAAGTAGGATTTGAATGCAGTTTTTCCTGACTCCAGCCTGGAGCTCTATCCACTTTACCACTTAGCTGTTTCTTTATTATATTTATGCAATAAGAGCATCATAAGGCCAATTTTGAAAGAATTAAGAATTCTAATAAATGAAATTACCAACCAATTCCAGAAGACTACTAAACAAGTATCCTGCCCACCTTTTGAGAGAGAAGTAATAAGGTAAAGATTGAAAAATAATTTTTTAGACATGGCCAATGCATGATTTTTATTTTGCTTAACTATACACACACACACACACACACACACACACACACACACACACACATACACATACACATATATTTGTTTTTCAGAGTGGGGAGGCAGGGCAGTTGGTGTTAAGTGACTTGCCAAAGGTCATACAACTAATGAGTGTTAAATGTCTGAGACTGGATTTGAACTCAGGTTCTCCTGACTCCAGGGCCAGTGCTCCCTCTATTTACTGTGCTACCTAGCCACCCCTTAACTATGTTTTTTTATAAACATTTGATTTGTCATATTTTCATAAGTGGCACAATGGATAGATTGCTGTGCTGGGACACTTACTTGCTATGTGACCCTGGGCAAGTCACTTAAACTTTAGTTTTCTCATATTTAAAATGTGAATAATAATAGCATTTACTTCCCAGGAGTTGTTGTGAGGATTAAATGCAATAAAAATTAAAACAATTAGCATAGTGTCTGACACATAGTATTACATAAAAGTTATTGTTTTCATCATCATCATCATCATTAAATGGGTGTGTGTGTGAGATAAAGAAAAAAATGCTGTTCATTAAAAAGTGAAGCTTAAGAAACAAGGTGACAAATCTAAATTTTAACTAAGTTCTATTGTTTTAGTGAACTGAAAACATATTTTTAAGTTTTCATATTAAATATATTAATGCATATGTCAGTGTAATACCTGGTCTTTTTGTGTCACTGTAATTCAGTATTTTCCAATAAAGCTAGATGTAATATATGATAACCCATTCAAATTCTAAAAAGTTAGAGCTAGTATTAAATATTTATTGACATTAATAGCCAAAATTGATTTCACAGGCTGCTTTTAATGTCCTGGGTAATGGTTCATAGCATAAGTAAGAAGACTTTAGGCTCTTATACCTTGAATCCAATTGCTAGCAGTAATTTCTGAAAATTACCATATGACAGCTATGTTTTTTTCTATCAGCATAGGTCCTATATTCTAGGAACCTCTAACCAGCAGAACTATCAGCCACATTAGAATAGCAACACATAAATCTATGGGCTAAGAACTCCTAAGTTACAACATGTTCTCCTCTATGAAAGGAACATTCAGGTAGCAGCAGTAATGAGATTCTGTAATAACACTGCAAAATAAATCAAGGCCAAAGACCTCCTCTTCATACAAAATAACCAAACATCTTAAATATTTGTTCACTGGAGTTCTTTTAAGACTCAAGAATTATTACTTTCTCTGAGAATTTCTAGATGATCTAGATTTCTAAAAACTATAAAGTGTGCATACAGACACAGAGCATAGAGTAATTCATAGATGAGCTAGAGAGGTTTGGCTTTATGTCCTGACTGGTGACAAATATTCATTGTGTCATTTACAATTAAACCTTTCAGGGCCCCAGGGTACTGTTTAAGACTATAATTTGCAGAAGAGTGGCTCATCAAATACATACGTATATATTCACACATGCATGTTTACATTTAAAATCATGAATGTTTAAAACATTTTATAATAAAATAACAGCTTTGTAACATCTTGTTGCCAGGGAAAAACAACAACTTTATTTCTGTAGCTTCTTTATTTCTGCTTTGATGTAATCACATACACAAAATTAAACAGGAAAACAAAGGTTAAAAAGAAACAGCTCTGAAAAATTCCCAGTCAGATGACCAACAAGATGAAGGACTAGACATTTTTTCTAGTATTCTTTAACTCAAGAAAAATCATCACCACCACTACCAACAACAAAAACAGAGTAATAATCTTCCATAGGTTGAGCAATTGTAGTTTTCCATAGGATGGGAAGTCAAGAAGCTCAACAAACTCTCACCCTTATAAATTAATAGTATAGAACATTAATCCCTAGCAGTCCCTTGGCATCCCTCCAGTCTAGCATCAGTACTCCTTCAGGACCACAGTCCAATTCACTTACTTTTGTTTTGGTATCTAGCAATTTCCTTAGTCTCTGCCATAGTCTAGTCATAGTCTCTGCCAGCACACCTCTTCCTGCTCTTACCCAGAATTCTTCAATAATTATCGAGTCTCAGCTCTTCCCAGAAACTTATGGAGATGAAAAAGATGGAGGCAGGGAAGAGTGGGGGAGGGGGTTTGGGCTCTACCATAGGAAACCACAAGGAAGCAGAAATTCTAAGAACATCCCTCCACTCTCTCCTAAGTTTGTAAAATATGGTAGGTACCAACTCAGCCTAGTCCAAGAAATAAAGAATTGAGAGAATTCGGATAGCAAGTTTCTCTGGGCCTTAAGGAAAAGAAGCTAGAATATAGCTGGGGCTAGCACTACCTGTACACCCAGAAGTTACTAGTGCTAGGAACCAAGGTTAATGAAATGAACATCTCTGTAAACTGGTGGTATTAGAATATCATATTATGTCTCTTCTTACTAGTAATGCTTGTGGGACTTTAAAGGTTTTTTCATTTTGTTTTGTTTTTTGCAACATTCACTTTTGATTTTTATGTGTGTGGTTTCTGTTTACCTTGTTGTAGTCACTTTATGTATTGTCTTTGTGGCTCTGCTTGCTACATTCTGCATTAGTTTATGTAGATCTTTCCATTGTCTTTTGTATTTATCTCATTGACATTTTTTGCAGATCAGTAATGTTTTATAACATTTGTATACAACACTTTATTTACTTATTTCCCACTCAATGGGCCTCTACCTTGTTCTTAATTCTTTGCTATCCTAAAAAAACCTTTTTCTATAAGTATTTTGGTGCATATGAAGACTTTCTTGTTATCAGTGGCCACCTTAGGATATAAACAGCATAATGAAATCTCTGAGTCAGATGTACATTTTTGGCATTTTACTGAAAAATTCTGAATTATTTTGTTAAATAGTTGTATTAACACATAGTTCTACCAATAATGCACTAGTCAATGTATTTTCCTTCAAACCACCCATCTAGTATGACTATTTCTATATTTTGTCATATTTACCAATTTTCAGAATTTGAAGTAAAACCTCAAGTTTCTTTTTTTTTATTTTTGGTCTTTATTAATTTGTTTGTTTACTTTTTGTTTATAGGATTCAATTCCATAATTCCTTGAGTTTCAAATTTTTTCTGCCTTCCTCCCCTTTCCTCCCCCCATGGTGGCATACAATTAAGAATAGGGTCTGCTAATAGTTTCACATTAGACATTAGTCCGGTTATAAAGAAGGATTGTATCAGATGGAATGAACAATGGGAAAGGGGAAACAAAACGAAACAATAAAAAGACAGAGATCAGATAGTTTGCTTCAATCTGCATTCAAACTCTGTTCTTTCTAATTCTTTTTCTGAATGTAGACATCTCTCTCCATCATGAGTCTTTTGGAGTTGACTTATAACCTTGCATTGCTGAGAAGAGTCCAGTCTCTCAAAGTTAGTCATCACATATACGTTGTGTCTGTAATTGTGTACAAATTTGTCCTGAAAACCTCAAGTTTCTTATGAATTGCATATTTGTTATTATAAGTAATTTGTGGGGTGGCTAGGTGGCACAGTGTATAGGGCACCAGCCCTGGAGTCAGGAGGACCTGTGTACAAATCTGGCCTCAGACACTTAACACACACACACACACACACACACACACACACACACACACAAGAAAAAAAAAACTAGTCCTGTGACCTTGGGCAAGTCACTTAAGCCCAATTACCCTACTTTCCCCTCTCCACAAAAACTCAACAAAAATCAAGTAATTTGGATGATGGTTTACATGGTTGTCAATAGTTTGCAATTCTTCTTTTAATACCTTTGATTACTTATCTATTGGGGAATGGCTTGATATGTGTGTTAGTTATTTATATATCTTGGAGACTGAATCATCATTGGGTATATTTGATAAAAAGTGTTTTTTTTCTCCTATTCAACTGTTTTCCTTCTTATCCAAGCACCTTATTTTTATCTGTGAAAAGCCTTTCAGTTTCACGTAATCAAAGTTACCTATTATATCTTTTGTAATTTCTTCTGTCCCTTGTTTGGTTAAGAATACATCCGTTACTGGGGGTGGCTAGGTGGTGCAGTGAATAGAGCACCAGTTTTGTAGTCAGTCAGGAGGTCCTGAATTCAAATTCGGCCTCAAACACTTAACACAAAAACTAGCCATGTGACCTTGGGCAAGTTGCTTAACCCCAAATGCCTTCCAATAAAAAGGCAAGAAAAAAAAAAGATACGTCTGCTACCCATATCTGTGAGAAATATATCATATGATTCTCTTCCAGTTTTTTTTAATAACATGATCTTTAGTATTAGAGTTACATATCCATTTGAAATGTATTGTGGTATGTCATGTGAGGTGTTAGCCTAAACCTAATTTTTGCCAGACTGCTTTTCAGTTTTCCAAGTAGTTTTTATTATTGATCAGTTTTGCTATTTTCCTCCTCTTCTTCATTTTTTCTTCCTTTAAAAAAGCCCATTATTTAAGATGGGGAGAAATTATAAAAGCAATAGCTTGCTTTATATAGCCTTTTAAGCTTTACAAATGCTTTTACAAATGTTATCTTAATATTTCATCAAAACAGCCCTGGAAGTAGATACTCTTATTATCCTAATTTTACAGATAGTGAAATTGAGGGGGATAGAGGTTAAGACTCAGAGTCACAGAGATAGTAAGTATCTGAGGTAGGATTAGAAGTCATGTCTTTCCGACTCCAGTTCAGATGCCCTATTCACTATGCCACCTAGCTGCCCATAGGGGAAATTTAGGTAATATGAAACTAAAGATATCAGTAAAAATGTATTAGAGAGAGAGAAAGACAGACAGACAGACAGAGAGACAGAGGCAGAGAGAGACAGAGATAGAGGCAGAGACAGAGAGAAAGATAGAGACAGAGATCCAGAGAAAGAGACAAAGACAGAGACAGAGAGACAGAGACAGACACAGAGACAGAGAGAGACAGAGAGAGATAAAGAAAGAGGCAGAGACAGACAGAGACAGAGAGAGAATATGATATTTAACATGGATGAAAAGTAACCAAAAGTCAAACCCTCTAGGGCTCTTTTTATCAATTTCATTTATCTACCCATTACCTAACCTCATTCTTTCTGATAAATTTTATATTCAATTTTTATTTCTTCTTTAAACTTAACAGCCGTGATTCTGACCATATTCCAACTGAGCTCTCCAAAGTTACCAGATTTATGATCTCCTTGTTGCCAAATCCAATGGCATTTTCTAAATATTCATTCTCTTTTAACTTTCTGCAACCTTTGACACTGTTGATCATCTTTTCCTCCTTGGTGTTATTTTCTCTTTGGGTATTTGGGACATCGTTCTACTGGTTCTCTAAACCAGTATCTGAATACTCCTACTTAATTGCTTTTGCTGGATCTTCATCCAGATCACTGTCTCCAATCATAGGTGTGCCACATGGTTCTATCTTGGGGCCCTCTTTTCACTCTATACAACTTCACTTGCTGATTTCATAAGTTCTATGGATTTAACTATCCATTTCTATACTGACAATTCTCAAATCTACCTATCCTACCCCAACCTTTCTGCTTAACTCCAATCTCTCATTTTGAACTGCCTTTCAAACTTCTTAAATTAGATGTGTTGTAGACATCTTAAACTCAACATATCCAAAACAGAATTCATTATCTTCCCCCCTCCAACCCTTGTCTCCTGCCTTTCCTAGTATTTTAGAGGGCAAAATCATCTTTCTATTTCTCAGTTTCATAAAGCCCACTATATTTAATCTGTTGCCATGGCCTGTCAATTTCACCTCTATAATATATTTGGTCTATACCCCTTCCTCTCCCCTGACACTGCCACCCCCCTGATCCACTGTTTAAGTATAAAAGTTTCCAGAAGATTTAAAAGATTTTTGTTTTTCTATTTTTATGGAAAAGAACTACATTAATCAATAGCATGACATGGCAGCCCCCAAAATAACTTGAATATTGGGGCACATTATGTATAAACTGTATCAAATTACCATCTCAGGGATGGGAGAGGGGAGGGAGGGAGTGATAGAATTTGGAACTCAAAACTTCAAAAAAAAATAAAAAATATTTTAACATGTTATTGGGGGGAAATTAAAATACTATATTTTTTTAAATTGATGATTTCCAGAATAAGGGATGTTATAGTAACAATGTGCCTTATTATTATCAGATTATATGTGAAATATTATATTATTATTATCGATAATATGTTATATATTATTACTTATAATTATATATGATGGTATATATAATGATATGTATAATATGGCATTATGTATAACATATTAAATATATTAGTTATATAATATATCATATTATATATTAATTGTGTTAGTGTTATATTATTTACCTAAAGGTGCTACATTGTTGAACTGGATTCTATTTAGAGGAGGGCTGTAAGGATGGTGAGAGCTGGAGACCATAGCATATAAGGACTGGCTCAAGGAAATGGCTGTGTTTAGCCTGAAGAAAAGGATACTTGATGGAATGCTGATAGTTGCTTTGAAGTAGCTGAAGAACTATAATGTAGAAAATAGATTAGATTATTGACTCAGTATTATAGAATCTGGAAGAGTAGGTGGAAGTTGCAGTGAAGCCTAGAAAAATTTTAGAAAGAAGATAAATTTAGCTAACAATCAGAGACATCCAAAATTGAAATAGGTAGTCTATCTTCCAACAAGCACCTATTAAGCACCTACTATGTTGTAGGCATTGTTTGAGCTATTTACAATAGAATGACAAAAGCCAAATATTTCCTGACTACTAGGATTTTACATTCTATTGGGACTAGGGAAACAGCATGCACTGTAAGAAAGGAAATACAAAATAAATACTGAATAATTTTAGGGCGGAAATGAAGGCACTAGTATTTGGGAGGTATCAGCCTCATATAGGAAGTGGCATTTAAACTGTGTCATTTTGTAAAAAAATGAGTTTGAGGTATCTATTGAACATAAAGTTGGAAATGTCTTTTTGAAAACAATATTTATTTTGTTTTCAATTTATGGAATAAAATAAGCATTTCTCTAAAATAATTTTAAAATGATTGTACATGAAACTGTAAATCTATCATGTACAACTTGCTATTCCTTTTAAATATATAGTAAAGTTATCTTGGAAATTTCTGACCTACTCCTCTGTCTTTCCAGAACACATGGAGATGTTTTAAGGGCAAAGAAGTGACTAAATCTTGGAGTCATTCGCAAAGAGAGGATCATTTAAATTGTCCAAAAGTGGAATGGCCTGCCTCAAGAATGTTGTATTCATCCCCCTGGAGGTATTCAAGGAGGGACTAGACAATGACTTTTTAGGTTGTGGTGAAAATTATTTTTATGTAGGTTGGACTAGGTGACCAGATGCGATTCTCAGATTCTGTCATTCAGATACTCTGATACATTTTGGCTTTGCCACTTATTTCTTCTATGCCTTTGAACTAGTTCTGTTACTTTCCTCACCTCGAGTGTCTTAGATAACCTTTGATGCCCCTTCCAATTCTAAATCTATGATCCTCTGTGGAGGCATGGTACCCATTGGTATTCTATGAAACACAGTGAAGGTAATACATGACCCATGATGTCTGTTAGGTGCCATTTTATAAGTTGTAAATTAAAGAAAATTTGCAAAGATGGGAAATAAGGAATACAATGAAGTTAATTCCACCACCTACCATTCATAACTAAATATCTGAGCCCATTAATCAATATAGCAAAGCATTAAGTGGGAAAAGATCAAAGGGACTCATACAGAACTGAAAGTATAATATCCCCAGTGATAAT
Organism: Gymnobelideus leadbeateri; assembly: GCA_011680675.1. Taxonomy (NCBI): domain Eukaryota; kingdom Metazoa; phylum Chordata; class Mammalia; order Diprotodontia; family Petauridae; genus Gymnobelideus; species Gymnobelideus leadbeateri. The sequence goes on along the minus strand of WOXC01000715.1, from coordinate 28,461 downwards.
TTCAGCCAACTCATTTCTGAAAGGAAGGGTTGGGTTTTTTTTTTCCCCTAGGAGGAAAAATATCCAAACATCTTTCCATGCTGAGGACAGTAGTCTTCTTTTAAAGAACAGAATGTGTATCTGGCTGAGCCAAGCAAAGGTCCAGAAAAGGAGTACAGTTCTTATGGCTGTTTGCTGATCTCATTAACAGCTCACAGATTTATCATGCTTAACTGCTGTAAAAAATGCTAGGCTTCCCACCTTCTTCTCTTCCACTCCCACACTTGCCTGAGTGTCACCCTGTAATGAGTGAATTACTTGGTCCTAGCATACAATTTCATCAGCAATCGATTTTTTGCCACCATTGTAGCAGACTGAGTTTGGCGAGCTAGGAGGACAGTTTTTAGCAAAGTTAGTTATGGTCCAAGCAGTAATTGCTCATGCATGTGTGGAATGGCTATGTTCCCCACAAGCTGGGTTTGACTCATTCCATCTGACACTTGCCTCTGCTGGCACAAGAACTGAAGATTGTTGCAAGGTAGCCACACATGAGCCAATATCTTCCCTTAACTTTCAGTGAGAATGGATGCATGCTCCCAGATGCACGTTGCAGACTCTTCTATTCTCTAATTATTTTAAACATAAACAAATATTTTATAAGAGAAAACAACAGGAGTTATCCAAAATAGGATGAATTTATGTGCTGATTTAGTTTGGAGTAAACAACTTGGTTTTCAACATTTAGAAAATCAGTTGCTTTATGGGTTCAAGAAATATTCAGAATAGATGCATAAAATCAGACATTTTAAGAATACAGTAATACTATCCACTATGATATTATATACTATACTCTGTAGTATAAATTGCTGACAAAAATACAGGAGGAAATGGAATGAAATGTCTAAATGCAAATATAACTAAGTAGCATTGCCTAAATTTTCTATTCCTTAAAAAACCCAACAAAAGAAACAAACAAAAAACTCTTATAAATTTGAGATCTATGGTACCAAAATATTATAAGAATGATAACTTCAAAAGTACAATGATTTGAGTGATGTATACCCTGGGACACTTTCCTACTAGACTTCTTTAGCTAAATATCTGAACAGCTCTGAATAGCCTTGATTAGTTAAGGAAAGGGTTACCAAGTGAGAATTTTTTAAAATTTATTTTATTTACAACTCAATCCTTCCTCTCTATTTCTATTGGGAATAATACCTAAAGATTGTAGAATTGGTTCTAAGAGAAGGTCACAATCCTATGAATTCTTGGTATCAAGACCAACTATTTAGTTCTAGTTGCTAAGAAGTCAGTGTGAATATTCCTCACTCTGTGGAATCAATATGATTTAGCTGAGGTGACTGTAAAGGGGATTTCTTTGAAACAAGACCCATTTTCTTTCTAAGTTACTAGCATATGATCATAAGTTTGTTAATAAAGTGGGATCCCGAAATAACCAAGTGGAAAACTGGGAGTGAGAAATTTAGATGGGGGAATAGTCAATCAGCTAGCATTTATTAAGTGCCTACCATGTACTGGGTACTGTGTTAAGTAAGTGCTCTGCTTAAAAGAAAGGGGGGTGGGGGTGGAGGAGTCCATGCTCTCAGGGAGCTCACAGTCTAATGGTGGAGACAAAATGCCAAAAAACAAAGTATGAAAAAGATATATGTAAGATAAATCAGAGACAATCTCAGAGGGAAGGCACTAAGATTAAGGAGGCCTGGGAAAGGCTTTATGTAGAAGCTAGGACTTTAGCTGAAACTCAAAGAGGGGGATGGGGAGAGAGAGGGGTGGGGGAGAGAGAGAGAGGGAGAGTCAGAGAGAGAAAGAGAAAGAGAGAGACAGACAGAGAGAGAGACAGAGAGAGAGACAGAGAGAGAGAGACAGAGAGAGAGAGAGACAGAGACAGAGAGAGACAGAGAGACAGATAGAGACAGAGACAGTGATGTGTGTGTATCCCCACTAGAACATTTGGTGAAGAAGTCATTACAGTTGGCATCAAGTACAATCCAAGTCCTTCACATAGGGCAAAATAATAATTGTAAATAATAATAATGAAATGCATTGACATAGTTCTTTACTATTTGCAAAGCACTTTACAAATATTATATCATTTTATCCTCACAAAACAGTAGAAAGTAAGTGTTATAATTATTATTGCCGTTTACAGATGTGGAGACTGAGACAGGCATAGAACAAGTGACTTGACCAGGCTTACACAGCTAGTAAGTTTCTGAGGTGACATTGGAATTCAGCACTTCTTGACTTTAGGTTTTCCTGGCTCCAAGTCCAAAGCTCTATCATTTTTCCACCTAGCTAAGAGCAAAATTTCTACAAAATATCAAGACAAATTCAAAGATTGGGGCCTACATAATAGGGAACAATCTGGAACATGGGATTGTACTAAAACCCAACTCCATTTCTCACTCTAGCTATGTAATTTAGGACAAGTCTTTTATCCTCTGTGTCCCTGGCATCTCTCTAAGACTATAAGTTGCCAAATGGCTGCAAACTTGAGTTGTCAGAGGGAGATTCCAAGCAGAGAGCTTCTTACAATGGAATCATAATACCAGACAAAACTGAAACCAAATAAATTTTCTCTTCATGTCCATCTGACCAATGGGGTTTTTTTTGGTGTTTTTTTTTTTTTAACAACTGTCTTATCACTTTATCTCTCTCTAGTAACTGACAATATTGACCTTCCCTTTTGTAACTTTCTTCTCTGGGATAGATTCCCACTAGTTAAGCCCCATATGTGTGATATTGAATATCCTTCATGAATGTAGCAACTATTTTTGATATGTCTTTCTACTTAATGCCTTGGTTGCAAGTTGGCATTAGTATTGTTACATGTTATCCAGAAACCACCCTCAAGTTTCTTGGGTTTTAATTAAAATGTCCAAATCTTTTTGCCATTACTTTGAAACACTAAGAGTTTTGCTAATATTTACAAAATTTAGCAAATTTCACTGAAATAGTTTTTAAAAAGTCCTTCAGGATTCATACAAACCAGTGTTTTGTTTCAATTTGACTTAATCATAAACTGAATATCAAGTTAATCTTAATACTTTTAGTGATATTCTGATTTTGGTGAAAATGAGAAAATTTTTAAAAAAGCTTTTACAGAGCAGATTGACAATTGTACAATATTGAGGGCTAGTTTGTTCAGTGCAACTTGATTTAAAAAGCATTTATGAGTAACAAGTACTGGTCAGATACAATGCTTGACTCTACACATACAAAGACAAAGCAGTTACTGCCTTCAAGGAGCATACATTCTATGTTCAATCCATAAAATTTGGTGACTCTAATTTGGAACAGTGGGGTAGCTAGGTGGTGCAGGGCCTGGGATCAGGAAGACTCAGTTCAATGCATCCTCATATACTCACTAGCTTAGCTGGGTGACTTTGGGCAAGGCACTTAACCCTGTTTGCCTCAGTTTCCTCAGTGGTAATATGAGCAGAGAAAGGAAATGCCAAAGAGCAGGAGAAGGAAATGCCAAGCCACTCCAGTATCTTTGCCAAGAAAGCCCCAAATGGGGTCATAAAGAGTTGGACATAACCGAAATGAATGAATAACAACAAATTTGGAACAACAGAATGTCAGAGGTGAAAGAGAATTGTAGAGAATCTAATCTTTTAATTTTTACAAATGAGCAACTTGAAACCCAGAGAGATTGTGTATTTTATTGAAGGTCTCATAGATATTTAGTGGAAATATGGGGTCTAGAAGCTGGGCCTTCTTATGACCAGTACTTTTTCAACCACCTTCCTCTCTTTTCTAACAGCCCACTATACAACTGTTTTGTTATCCAGGGCAGGCTCTGGCCTGACTAGAGTAGGGAATCACTTGAAAGGTATCTGGAAAAATCTCCCTGAAAGGTTTAATGATTTTCATCTCAGATATCCCAGCAGTTGACTTATTTTTTAACTCTTCCTTTTCTGTATCAGAAGAAGAATGGCATAGACATCGTTCAGATTCAGGATCAAAGAATTTTTTTAAGATGTCAAGAATAGGTAAAATCATAACAAAGGGAGCCTGCAAACTAGTATTGTTGGACAACTTGTCTTAAAAACTACCCCAACCTACTGGCTCCATTCAAGTTTTTCTATGATTCTAGCCCAGGTGACTTCTAGGGATTTTGACCCTGTCTACCTCCATTTCATATATATTTTTTTCTTTTTTGTCTATTACTTATTATCTCTTCCTAGTTTTATGTTTAGTGGTCACAATGATAGCATGTAGAGAGGGATGGTCATTTGTTCCTATCTCCTCATTTTACAATGAGAAAACTGAGAGATAGGGATGTAGTACTTACTTGCCCAAGGTCATATGGCTAGCTAGTAGCAGAACTTTGATCTGACTCAACTTCTAATGAGTTAAAATTTTTCCTAAGCTAATTGCGTGAATTAGACTGTGACATTTGACAATTGATTAATCAATTCATCAAGTATTTATTAAATGCTTGCTATGTGCTAGGCACTGGTGAAATAGTCACTAACCTCAAAAATCTTAAATATTCTAATGTACATATGTAAGTATATGTATATGTGTATACATATGTGTATGTATGTATATATTCATATGTATCATACGAAATGGATACAAGGCAATTTTGGCAGAGAGAACACTAGTAGATTTTATTAAGAAAATGGTAAGTGATCTGAATCTTGTAAAAAATCAGGGATTTGAAGAGATGGTTGTGAGGAGGAAGTATATTCTAGGTATGGAGACAAGAAATGGAGATACATGTAGATGGAACTAGGAGCTGAACATGGAGGAAAGTAATTTATAAGATTATTGAAAAGGTTTAAGCTAAATACTGAAGAGAAATAAATGCCAAAGAGGAGTTGATGATGAAGTAAATAGGAAACCCTTAAAGTTTATGGAGTATATGTGCTGTAGAAAAAATACTTTGGATAATGGCAGTAATAGGTAAAGTGGGGAGAGGCTTAAGGCAAGGAGACCAATTAAAAAGTTATTGCAAAAGTCTGGGTAAGAGGTAGATGAGTACCAGGGTGGTGACTAGTATGAGTGGAAAGGTGGGGACATAAAATTGAGTAAAACTTGACTAAATTAATTTTCTCCTTTACTTCAGAGCCTTGGTTTCCTTTCCTCCCAGGTATTTTCTACACATGGACAGGATTCCAAGGATGAATAAGACTAGTAAACTTGGCTTCCTTGGCACTTTTTTATGACAGTAGTAGACCTAAGATAATCTTGTACAAAGGACTGAAAACAAGTTGAATTGAAACCCACTTAAAAACTTCATTCGAGTGCCATAGAGGAAATATGATTACATATAATTGAATTTATAAATATTTTTACAGCCAGATATGTTTATTACAAAATTTCACTGAATGACAAGGATGGAGCCCTCGTATTTGACATATGGCCTGATGAATAGTGTATGTGGAGACTCAGTTACTGGGTATGTGAAAGACTTAGCTACCTTTATCTCTCTCAAGATCCAAGTAGACATTACGTCTCTAAATGTATATATATAGGTGTATACATTGAAAATAAAATCTAAGACGATTATTTTCCACCTCTTCAAGGCTTATTAGGGCATGAAGCCAAAGTGTAGCTGATCCAATAGTAAAATTACCTCAGGTTTCTTATTTGAGTACAGAATGCACATATGCTTCCCTCAGTCAAGCAAAAGTTTTATCCCCTATTTTGCTTTTATTTCCATAATTTTTTTAAACAAATGCTTTATTAACTTCTGTTTTACATCATTCACTTCCGGCAGATTTTGAGTTACAATCATTTTTCCCCCGTTATTCCCTACCCAACCTCCCAGAATAGCAGTCCCACAAGATATCGCTTCCTCCAATCTGCTCTCTCCCATACCTTCTCCCATACCCCCTTCAACTTTTCCATTAGAGGAAGGTGAATCTTTGTGTCCCTATGCCTGCACATCTTATCTCCAATTATAAGCAAAAGAGTATTAATAATAGTATTTATATACATTTGAAACATTTAATATTAAGACCTCGAATTTCAGATCCATTTCCTTCCTCCCTTCTCACCCATTCCCTCTGGGGAGATAAGTAATTCAGTATATGTTGTACATGTCTAGATATGCAAAACATTATCATAGTAGATATATTGTACAAGGCTGCTTATAATTCCCTCCCACTCATCCCACCACCAACCTGGTCCATTCCCTACATGATCCTGTCCCTTTTCTATAGTGGGTACTTCCAACCACCCCTCCCCCCAAGGATGTCCTCCCATCCATCATCCCTCCTCTCATCCCCCTTCCCCCTATTCTGCTGCAGGTTGAGATATCCCATTTAGTATGTATGTCATTCTCTCCCTGAACCAAATTCAATGAGAATGTGGTTTTGCCTTTTTTGCCTTCCTATTCTCCTCCTCCCTTGCAACCACTTCCCCTTGCTTCTTCTACATGAGATAGTTTACCCTACCCTGTCTCTCCCCATCTCCTCTTGCCACTTTCCTCTATCACCTCATAATTTCATCCCTTGAGTATCCTCCCTTCCAACAAATTCAACCTATGCCCTCTATCCATATATAATTGTACCCATATACACACACATTCACATATGTATTCATATGACCACACACCCTTCTTCCATTATTTTCATAGTGAGAAAGATATCATCAGTCACAGTTATTGCTTTTCCATATAGGAATGTAAATAGTTCAACTTTGATAAGTTCCTTTAGATTTCTTTTCCCTGATTACCTTCTCAGGAATCTCTTGCTTCTTGTGTCTGGATGTCAAATTTTCTATTCAATTCTGGTTTTTTCCTCAAGAATGCTTGAAAGTCCTCCATTCCACTGAATGACCATATTTTCCCCTGAAACAAAATACTCAGTTTTGCTGGGTAGGTGACCCTTGGGTTCATTCCCAGTTCTTTTGCCCTCTGGAATATCATATTCCATGCCCTTCGATCCCTCAGTGTAGAAGCTGCCAGGTCCTGGGCTGTTCTGATTGTGTTTCCACAATATTGAAATTGTTTCTTCCTGGCTGCTTGTAGTATTTTCTCCTTGATCTGGGGATTCTGGAACCTGGCTATAATATTCCTGGGAGTTTTCTTTTTGGGATCTTTTTCAGGAGGTTATTGGTGGATTCTTTCAACCTCTGTTTTGCCCTCTGGATCTAAAAACATCAGGGCAATTTTGCTTGAGAATTTCTTGAAGGGTGATTTCTAGGTTCTTTCTTTGATCATGGCTTTCAGGTAGTCCAATAATTTTTAAATTGTCTCTCCTGGATCTATTTTCCAGGTCAGTGGTTTTTCCCATGAGATATTTCACATTGCCTTCTAATCTTTCGTTTGTTTGGATCTGCTTAACAGCATCTTGATTTCTCATAAAGTCATTAGCTTCCATTTGCTCCAGTCTAACTCTGAAGGAATGAATCTCCTCAGTGAACTTTTGAGATTCTTTTTCCATCTGGCAAATTCGACTTTTTAAGGCCTTCTTCTCCTCATTGCCCTTTTGGGCCTCCTTTGCCATTTGAGCTAGTCTATTTTTTAAGGTGTTGTTTTCCTCAGTCAGGCTGTTGACCCTCATTTCATACTTTTCCTGCATCCTTCTCATTTCTCTTTCCAATTTTTCCTCCATTTCTCTTATTTGATTTTTCAAGTCCTTCATAAGGTCCTCTATGGCCTGCAACCTGCTCATGTTTTCCCCTGGGGCTTTTGGAGCAGGACTTCTGACCTCACAGTCCCCAAAACAGGAGTCTAGGGTTGCATTTTTCTGTCTCCTTTGCCTTGGCATGTTGCCACTTAATTACTTGACTTTTGGGCTTGTTGCCACACTATGGCTTTAAGGCAAGATAGAGGAATTTTCGTCCTGAACTTGTGGGGGGCAACTTCCGTTTCTGGCAAGATGTAACTCCACCCACGACTTCCACCCTAGATCACAGTCCAGATCCATGGAGGTTAAAGCAAGAGGGATTACCCCCCAAGACTGATCGCTGGATCTCCCTACAATTTGCAGGCCAGGAGCTGGAGCTGCCTCTGAAAACTACAGAATGGCGTGTCTCCTCAGTGGCTTCTTGCCCCCAGGGGAGGGAGACGATGCATTCCCCAAATACTGGTCCCAAAGTCCATAGGACACTAACCTCTTACTTTGTCCTAGGCATGTATATGTTGATAATTCTGGAGTCGCCACAGCTGCTGGTGTTCTGGGGTCTCTCCAGCCAGCTGCTGGCCCTGCCACCCTGGGGCTAAAACCTCGGCTCACAGAGACCTGGGCTCTGCTCAGCTTGGCTCCCCACACTCTGTGCGCTGCACGCTGCCAGGTCCCAGACCACTGCGCTGGTCCTTCCTGCAGGGCTGCTGGGCTGTCCTCAGTGGGAGATTAGCTTCTCTGTGTTGTTCTGTGGGTGCTGGGGCTCCAGAAGTTGTTCAGAGTCCCCTTTTACATAGTTTGGGGGGAATCTGGGGGCAGAGTGGCTTGGATGAGCTGTTTCTACTCCACTATCTTGGCTCTGCCCCCCTGCAACTCATTCTTAACTTTAGATTCTAATTTCCCTATGCAACACCATATGCCCCCCCATAATTTTTCTTATTTTGTCAGGGGGAGAGATGACCAATTATATTTTGTTGTTTGGGGATTTTGTTTTGTTTTGTTGGGAGAAGGTCATTAGTAAAGAATGCACCAAGCCTGACAAAGTCTTTTTGTTTTCATGTGAAAGCAATTTGTTTCAAAGACCAGAAATATTTTCCTCCTTAATGCACTAGTATATTTTGATCAGCACTTATCTTTAAGGATTGAGGGAGATTAGTGACTTTTCACACCCTCTAGCCCCAAGTAAAAGAGATTATGGAACTAAGTTGTTGTATTGTTTATATAAAGAACTACAAAAACCACTTTCCTCCCAGCATTTTTCAGACCTGCAGACCTTTATCAGCAGAGATCAAGTCATTAGCTTATTTGGGAAGCAAGCAGTGAGGGAGGTTGGCTAAACTTCTTATGTTCTTAAAAATCAAAATAAGACATTTTGATTTTACCCTCTACAGGGGCTTATTTTCATTTGCCAGTGAAGATGACAAAATACAACTGACCACCACTGAAGCAGAAAAAAAACACAATTAAATCCCTCCTCTCTTAGACTCATTCCCATTCCACTAAATTGGTTTCAGGATACTTGGCTGTGCAGACATTCCATTTTTGCCTTGAACTCATTTGGCTTAGCTTTGAAGGTCAGCAAACTTATTTTCAAGTATATGGGATCATTCGTTTTGTGATACATGTTTCATACCTGTGGAAATTAAGTTACCAGCAAAGGAAAACTCTTGCTGGAGTTTGACTTTATTAATAATGTGGGATGGTCTGGGCAGCCACCAGCAAGTGAGTTTATGCTTGACTTCCTCAGATGAGCTTTTAACATCACCTTTTACATGGATGGACATGACTGTCTCAGGGAAGCAAGCAGTAAAGATCGATTATTCATGAATTTGTCAGTGTTTAGAAAAAAATCAAGTGCCTCCTAACCATATTTTTAATATTGTTTTGATGAACAAAGGAATTTTGCATCACTTGATTCCACCAATATTTTGTTTTCAATAGAACTCAGTTACATTAGTACTTAAGTTTGTCCTGATCTCCCATCAGACTAGCAGATTGGGCATTCTGCCTTTAATTTCAATCAAGTTTTTACCACTACTTCATGTGGAAATATATAGAAGGATCTGTAATTTGTGATTTCATCAGTATGGGGAACTCCTGACATGGGAATTCTTTCCATATGACTTAGTAGAAAAGTTCTAGGAAATCAATAGAGGCATCTAGAGGTTAAATTATCCTTTGGCTAATGTTAGTGTGACTTTCTAACTATGAGCCCCTTGCACTCTACATTACATCACTGCTGTCTAATACAACATGATAATTGAAGAGGGGAAACTAATCAAATAAAGTGTAGATCAGGTAGGCAATATCTGTACTTGGTGTAACTGACTGACAATGGGGTGATTATTAAGGGAACCCATCATCATATTTGCCTGGGTATTTTTTCTCTTCCTCCATTCCCCTCATGTTTGCTCTTATTCAAATTCTAATTTATTTATTTTTCTGATCTCTTCCCTCTCTTACATTTAAAGCTATTGGTGGAAACTGAAACATTGCTTAATAGGGTCTAAAGAGGTTCCTAATCATGAATCTATATGGACAGACTCTAAGGAGAGATCATAAATGTTATTATTTCATATCAAATTGAAAGGAAATCTTGGTAGTCTTCCACAGTTTTTATGTTCCAAGGTTAAGAACATCTTATATGATTGTAGATTAGAATTGGATAAGACTTTATAGACCATCATTGAGCTCAACTCCCTTATTTTACATGTGAAGAAACTGAGGCACCAAACATTTAAATGACTAACTCAGGGTCATATACCTAGTAAGTATCTGAGGTATGATTTGATCTTCATTTTCCTGAAAGTTTTTCCAAGTGTAGTGCCCTATTCCTTGTATCAACTTGTCTTTCAGAACACAAGTTGTTTTTATCTCTCTTCTTAGGTATTGTCAACCTGAAAGTTTGGTTAAAGTAGACAAACAGGCTAGGTGATATACATTTATATCATTTATCCCCTTAATGCTACCAGATACATGCTGCATGGAGCCAGTACCTAAGTTCTGACTGCCTGATTCAGGAATGACAAAGATCTTTTATATGTTTCAGGATAACCCCAAGACATCTGTGTCCCTCAGATTTATGGTCTCCATATGTTTGTTTGTTTGTTTTTTGTTTTGGTTTGTTTTGGTTTTGTAATTCATATCATGAGAAAGGAAGTTACTTAGTTGTAAATACAAATTGACAAGACAATTGACAAAGTAGGTACAGTTAGAATTTATGATCTCACTATGTTTGCATTTTCCCCCCATTTGGAGCATGACCCCAAGATAAGAGAAATCCCACTATTTAGCCTTATCTGGGTTCTGGAGTTAGTGGAACAGGAAAGGGCCTTTTTAGAGCAAAGCAAAGCAGTCTGACTGATTAGTTCAGGCTTTGGATCTTATTGGGAGTTGTCATTTCCTCCTTTTGGTCCAAGGTAAGTGCAAGCTTCACACTTAGACCAAGAAAGGTATAAGAAAAAAAAACCCTCTCCCTTTCTCTAAAAATCCTTTTCTAGAAGTGGATTAAGGGTTTTTCCCAACTGCTTTCTGAAATAGGAACCACTAAAGGCAAGGTTGAATTCTTTGTCAGATGGAGTCTGCCTCATGGTGTGAGTGGGAAGATGGGAAATGAAGTTGATGTGGTTGGGCATCTCCAGAGGTAGGCAGTCACTGCTAGGCAATTGCAAACAAGCAAGAAGAGCAGGCTACAAAGGGGATCAAGGTAGGGAGCACAATGGGAATACAGTGCAACCAAGTAAAAATAAGCTAAAGATACCAAAGATATAAGGAACCAACCTTGGGTATTTAAGCGGCTCAGGTGGGAAGGGAGTTGTTCTTCATGCAGGTCTGGTCTGGACTCTTGGGAATGTCTATGTGTGATGTAGTCTTTTTCACGATCTTTTGAAACTGGAGGACAAGGTCTACTATGGGCTCAGATGTCCACTCAGGAGCAGGTCAGTCTTTAGGTGTGACAGATGGATTGAGAAGTCCATATCCACAAGTTGATAGCTATGAGGGGTAGTCAGACCTGACAGGGGCTCCCAGAAAACATATGATTTGGTACTAAAGGCACAAAGAAATGGTTCAGTTTCCCAACCACACAGGGCTAGATTTAAACAGTACAATAAATGGTTCAGTTTTCCAGCCATGCAGGGCTAGGTTCAAACAATACAATAGCATTTTTCTCACAGTTTACAAAATTCCATAATTATATTGTCAGGTACAGATTAAACTACTTAGCTCATAATAGACTAGGATCTTCACAACTTCCACAGGTTGGGTGGCCTCTGTAAAGCCTCCACCCACTCTGGCAAATTGGATACCCACCCCAAACCTCCTCCCCAGACCACAATCCAGATCTAGTCAGTTTAAAGCAAGATTAACCCCCAGACTGATTGCTGGATCTCCCTACAGTTCGCAGACCAGGAGCTAGAGCAGTCAGTGGCACTGCAAAATGGCTTCTATGCCCCATTTCTTCAGCAGCTTTTCACCCCTAGGGGAGGAAGCCGATGCGTTCCCCAAATACTGGTCCCAAAGTCCAAAGGGCACTAACCTCTCACTTTGTCCTAGGCATATCTGTGCTGATAATTCTGGAATCACCACAGCTGCTGGTGTTCTGGGGTCCCTCTAGCTGGCTGCTGGCCCAGCCACCCTAGGGCTAAAACCTCCACTCACAAAGGCCAGGGTTCAGCTCCCAGAGCGCTGTGCTGTCTGTTCCCAGCATGCTGTGCTGCCTGCTCTCAGAGCGCCGTGCTCACTGCTCCCTGCAGGGCTGCTGGGCTGTCCTCTGCTGGAGTTAGCTTCTCTGTGTCATTCTGTGGGTGCTGGGGCTCCAGAAGTTGTTTAGATTCCCCTTTTACATTGTTTGGAAGTTGTGTCAATAGCCAAGATTTTAAGTGAACAATCTATTATTATAGTAAATATCAGCATTATTATTACTACTTGTTTATAACCAAACATAAGAGTTTCAAATTATCAAATTTTTATCACACTCAAAAAACCCCTCAATTCATATGCAACACAATCCAGATTTTTAAAATTGCTCTAACATCCTTTCTACTTCATAATGGTTTTTCAAATTCCACAAGCTAAGCAAACTTTTAGAAATACAACAGAATTTTTAGAAATACAGTGATAACACAAACAATTAATCCCAACCATTATTATTTCTCCCTTTACTAATCAGGAAATGGGTCAAGCAGAGATAAAATAACTTTCCAAAAGTTGATACAGTTTGCAACTAGAACAGATAAGTGTTGAGTTTTCCTGAAGCAGAGACTGACTTCCCAGTGGTGATAATTCTTGGAGGCAGGGCTTAGGGAATGCTCCCTACAGGCCTGATCTACCTACCTCTCCCTTTCCCCACAACTTCAGAATTTACTAAGCCTGGGGTAGATTGTAGCTGCTGGGGCAGGGTCCTGGGTGACATTTCCAAGCTTTGCCTACATGGGTGGGCTACAAGGTGCCCAAGGGCACAGGGCAGTTAGGGCTACTGCCAGTCTGAGGTTATGTTTCTCCTCCTTTTGCCAGGTGTGGAAGAGCAATTGAAGTATTCTTTGCAGTTCTCCTGCATTCTTTTCTCTTAATCTGATCTGGGATGAGAAGGATTAACAAGAATTTGTGGCTATTAAAAATTCCCATACTGAGATACACCCTCTTAACACTTGGGGAGGTAGTGGGGAAGGCTAAATGATTAGAATTGGGAGAAGTTATCTTAACACTGGTGAGATCCTGGAGTTACCTACAGTTCCTCCAGCAATCCCAATACACTCAATTTCCAACTTCTTAATGATTAATCCCAGAATCAGCTAAGATATTTTTAGCCTCATCTAACATTTCATTGTAGTCTCAGGTTGACCAAAAAAAACCACAAGGAAAAGAGTCTTATAGATTTGTTTGTTTCCCTAGCCACAACTCTTAGAAATCTCTGGCTGCCTGTATTTTAAATCTTACAACATAACAGACTCATTCACAGCAAACATGATAACAGACACAGAGACACACTCATTGGCAGACAAATTGACAGGATAAATACAAAGTCCACAACTAACAACAGACAGAGAGGAATTAGGGGCTTGTTAGAAATCCCCATTATGAATTGGTTGTTATTATTCGAGGGTTCAAGACCTGACAGGGTAGGAGTGAATGGAGATCTTGCAACCTCTATGGTCTTTGGCAGGGGAGGGAGGGTTGGTGACCTTAGTGTTTCTGACTTACCATAACCTTGAGACAGGTCCTATATTCAATGCCCTTCCCAATGCCCTGGTTTCTTACAATAGTAACAACCAGTTTTGTGGTCCCTTATCATGTTAAAGATGGGGTGTGGGTTTGGGATGGGAGCTGTTCGAAGCTCTCTTGTTGCTTTAGGCTCCTCCTCAGACTGTGGTGCTAGAGTTTTGGCAAGCTGGGAGGCAAGCTCAGCTAAAATCTGCAGGAAATCCTTAAGAAAAAAGGGGGACGGAGGAAGCAAGTAATAGGATAGAGGAAGAAGATCAGCTGGGACTGTTGGGGAAGAAGGGAGTGTGGGGTAGAAGGGATTAACCTGTACAGGTGATGGTGCTGAAGCAGCTTCACAAGCCTTAAAGGAAGAGGCTGTTGCCTTTTGTTCTCACTTAGCCATCTCAGCAAACCAACAATGAAAACATTGCCCCTAGTGGCAAGATGTTTTGTTGGCCTTTAAATAAATAACTTTAAATAAAATAACTTTGACCAGTACAAAAGAGCCCTATTGTGTCCAATATAATTTGGGCTATCTCTAGTTGACTAACACTATGGACCGCAGATACATGCTTCAACTACCACCAACTCTGGCACTGCTTGTGCTAATTTTTCCTGATATCCATCAGTACTCCCAGGGGATCTATAGAATATAGAGAACATTTACTACAAATTTGACACTGGAGCTAGCTTTAAAGGGAAATTTCAGACTTCAACCAAACTAGTGGGAATCCTTTGGAAGGTGGGAATAAGGAACTTACTTGACACCATCTAGGTTAAGTCTCCAGGAAAAAAAAATGAATCCTGAGATACCTTGAGGCTGCAGCATTGACAAGGTGAGGTATGGTCAGTCTTTGTCCTATCCCATCTGTTCCATCTTAGTCATGGCACCATACCTATCAACCTGAAAGTTTGGTTAAAGGAGACAAACAGGCTAGATGACATACATTTATATTATTTATTCCATTGAAGCTACCAGATGTGTGCTGCACAGAGCCAGTACCTATGTTCTGACTGCCTGATACAGGAATGACAGTTATTTTATGTTTCAGGACAATACTAGGACATCTGTGTTCCTCAGATTTATGGTCTCCATATGTTTTTTTTTTATCCATACCATGAGAAAGGAAGTTTCTTAGTTGAAAATATAAATTGACAAGACAATTGACAAAGGTCAGTTGGAATTTATGATCTCAGTATGTCTTTGTTTTCCCCTCATATGGAGTATGCCCCTAAGATAAGAGAAATTCCACTGTTCATCTGCTTTCTGGAGTTGCTGACGCAGGAAAGGGCAATTTTATAGCAAAGCAAAGAAGTTTGATTGATTAGTTCAGGCTTTGGATCTTATTGGAGTTGTCAGTACATATATTTAAAAGTAGCAAAACAAAAACAAAAGACCCTAAGCTCAAAACGCTGCCATCACTGTTAATTTGCAGAAGCTCTCAAAGATTCAGAGTTTTAAACTACTTTCAGATTTCCAGGCCTATAGCTAGTCCATTAGTCCACAACCATTTATTAAACAATTACTATGTGTGAGGCATTGTCCTAAATTGTAGGGATATAAAGAATAGGACCCTGCCCTCATGTGGCTTAAATTCAAATGGGAGGAATAATATGTAAAAAACAAAAAAACAAAAAACTAGACACATAAAAGATAAATACTGTATTGATATTCAAGCTCCTTTATAACCTCGGTCCTTCCTCCATTCCTCTTATAGCTTTATCCCCACTCCCACCACATATACTGTGATGCAGTGACACTTGATTCCTTGATATCACTTGAAAAAACCACTCCATCTCCAAACTTAGAGCATTTTTATTGACTTTACACAAAGCATGGAGTTTTGTTCCTCTTTATGGCTTCCGTGGCTCCTTTCAAGTTGCAGCTAAAGTCCCACCTTCTATAGGGAGCCTGTCCCAATCCCCTTAATTCTAGTTCCTTCCCTCCATTGATTGGCTCCCCTTTATTCTGTAAATAGCTTGCTTGTTCAGAGTTGTTTGCATGCTATCTCTCAGTGTGAGCTGGGAGTACCTCAAGGACAGAGACTTTCTTTTGCTTTTCTTTATGTCATTAGCACTTAGCACCATGCCTGGTATATACCAGGCTTTTAATAAATGTTTTTTGATTGATTTGAGTTGGGGGAAGGTAGTATGAGTAATGTTGTACCTTGATTAATTCGAGCAAGACCCAAGTAATAATTTTGGAATGGACTTTTTATTAAAACGCCATGTTGGCTGATCAGGCCACATGGCAGGCTGAGCAGTTACCACAACGTGTCTCAAATACAGCAATAATAGTAGCAGCAGCCGGCAACAGCCAGATCTGGGGCAGAACTTCAGCTTATAAA
Organism: Gymnobelideus leadbeateri; assembly: GCA_011680675.1. Lineage (NCBI taxonomy): Eukaryota > Metazoa > Chordata > Mammalia > Diprotodontia > Petauridae > Gymnobelideus > Gymnobelideus leadbeateri. Next base: position 12,329 of record WOXC01000715.1, on the reverse strand, counting down.
GGGGGCCTTACATTAACTCCTGACTCTGACCCAGAAGCCCGCCCACTTCTATGCAAGTGAGCTAAGTGGAAAGGGCAGAGACCCAGTGGGGGTGGGCAGAGCTGACCTGGCACTCTGCTTACTTCCGTGGGGAGTGGGGTTGAATGGGGAAAACCAGGCACAATAGTAGAAAAAGCCCTAGTAACTAAGGTCTAGTAACTAAGGTCTCCAGCAGAAAGTGAGATTTGAACCAAATCTTGAAGCTGGAGAAACTAAGAGGATGAAGTGAGGGGGAAGAATATTCTAGACAGGGGCAAGAGCTAGGTCAAAAGCATAGAAAGGAGAGATGAAAGGTCAAGTCATATGAACTACAAGTAGACTAATGTTGTTGGGGCATAGAATGTGTGGAGGTTATTAAAGTGTAATAGGTCTGGGAAGCTAGAAAGGAGCCAGGTTATGAAGAATTTTAAATGCCAATCAGAAGACATTATATTTGATCTTGGAAGTCATGGGGAGTCATTGAAATTCATGGACTAGGGGCTGCCAGTCAGACCTCTGCTTAAAAAAGACTTTGGCAGTAGAATGGCGGAATGTCAGAGTGGGGAGTGATTTGAGGCAGAGACACCACTTAACAAGCTACTATGATACTATAGACTAAGTCTTTTAAAAATAAAAATATACCCATATATACTAAAATATTTATAGCAGCTCTTTTTGTGGTTGCAAAGAATTGGAAATTAAGGGGGTATCCATCAATTGGAGAAGGGCTAAACAAGTTGTGGTATATGCATGTAATGGAATACTATTGTGCTATAAGAAACGAGGAGCAGAAGGACTTCATATTTACATGGAGAGGCTTATACAAACTGATGCTGAGTGAGAAGAGTAGAACCAGGAGAAATTTGTATACAATCACAGACATAACATATGTGCGATGACCAACTATGACAGACTGGACTCTTCTCAGCAATGCAGTGATATAAGTCAATCCCAAAAGACTCCTGATGGAGAGAGATGTCTACATCCAGAGAAAGAACTAGAAAGAACTGAGTTTGAATCCTGATGGAAGCAAACTAATTGATCTTTTCTTTTCATTGTTTGGTTTTATTTCCTCTTTACCATTTTTCATTCCATCTAGTACAACTCGCCTTTGTAACTTGACTAATGTCTATTGTGAAAGTATTTGCAGATCCTACACTGGACTATATTCCGCTGTGGGGAGTGAGTGGAGGGAGGGAAGGGAAATCTGAAACTCAAGGAACTATGGGATTGAATCTTGTAAACTAAAAATAAACAAACAGATTATTTTTTTAAAAAAGAGAAAGAAAAAAAGAAAATATATGAAAACAGAATAGAAAACCAAAACTCTAAGACAATGCAAATATGTGTATATATTAAGTGTTTATATTATAAACTTAACAAGTCTTCTGTAAAGTTTTTTCTCTTCAAATATCTTAATTACTAAGGGAAAATTCCCAACTGTAATGCAAGATCACAGTTGAAATTGACTGAGACAAGACCCAGAAATTCTCATCCTCAGAATTAAGTAGTCACAATCCTTTTCTCACTAAATGTGAAGCTCCTTTGATTGTGATAACTAAAGTAACCCTTCTGTTTCACCTCTGATTGCTCCTGGTTATTATACCAAAGAAATATTATATTTAAGTGTCTTGGAAGCATTAACACAGCATCTAGGTTGCTAATTTACAACCAAGAGGAGTTTAGGCACTCTAAGAATTTTGCTTAACATTTTAATAAATAGATTGGATGGTTGAGTAGAGAGAGCACTTATGTTTGTTGATGATACCAAGTTGGCTGGGATTGCTTGCACTCTGGAGGGCAGGACTGGAATTGAAAATGATATAAACAACTTGGAGGAGTAGTCTGCCTAGAATGAGATGAATTTCAATAAGGGCATATGCGATACTTTCTATTTAGGACAGGATAATTAATTCCACAAATGCTGTACGATTAGGAACTGGCTACATGGAATATGGCATATGGAAGAGCATTGCTGAGAGACAGAGTGGAACACATACTCATGCTGTGTCTGTCTGTGGCCAGACTAATGGACTGTGACAGATCTTAACCATTTATCTTGGCTGATCAATCTGGATCACTCTATGATAGATTTGACTATGGTGTATGTGAGTGCCCAGATTGCCAAACAGGAAATGACTCTGTTGTGCCATAGTCTGTTTATTTTAAATATATGGACAGACAACATTGTGAGGTCACGAAAGGGAATTGGCTTTGGTGGCAAGAATTAACTTTCATGTTATATGTAGTCAATCAAATCTTTGATTACTCACTGTTTGCAAAGTACTAGGAAGGAAGCAATGCTTTTTTTCTCTTTGGCACTAGTGAGGCATCAGCTGTTGTTCTATGATTTTAGTTTGATTCAATAGACATTCATTACACACCAGAATAAGCTGTTCACCTGAAATCCTATCTCCATGTACATTGACTCAGGTTTTCATACTTAAAACTTTTTCAACTCACCTTTATTTGCCTCTCTCCTCTGATTGAAGGGTGGAGCATTAAATCCTCCCAAAGCCTTCTTTTATCAAGGGCTCAAAATATTCCTGGTAAATACACCTAATATTATTACCACCTGATAATTACCAATGATAATTACCACCTGATATTTTGCCTTTCAGCTTCCTTTTGTGTGTTGTCCTCCTTTAGATTGTTAGCTCCTTGAGGACAGGGGCTATCTCTTTTTCTTATTTATATCCCCAGCTACAAGAGTCTGGCACACAATAGGTGCTTAATACATGTTTTTAATTGAATCTGCTATATGCAATGCTCTGTGCTAGGTATAGGGGTATATATAGCTATATTAGAGAGAATTTTCAGAAAATGATTGCCTTCCCTTCCTGCTATGAAAATCCTATTCTTCCGTTTGTCTTTATTGGACATTCCCTAGGAAGAAAATTATGAATTTATGGTTATTGCTTTGAAAAGAATGGAGAATATCTTTAATAAATCAATGAAGTCTTTAGATTCATAAACAAAGACACTTTTTTTAAAGAGCATTAATAAAGTGACTTCCATGTTAGGACTTTTAGCTTTATCTGTAATATGTCAAAACTTTATGATCTATGTTGGTGTAGGAAGTATCCACACTCCAATAAAATATCCATACTCTCAATTTTTCTATAACATAATGGATAGTTTTAAACAGTTTCTGTAGCCAAAAAGGAAAAAAAAGGTTACACACACACACATACATACATACACACAAAACCAGGAGTAAACCTAGTGATGAATTTCTCCAAACTTAGGCTTGTCTTAAGGAGACTAATGTACAGTGGATCACTGAACTCCAGCTTAAAGCTTTTCCAACATAGTAGAATCTGTCAGAATTCGCCTTCCCAAAGCATATTCTTTAAGAACACAGAGCCACTCCCATGTCTTATTGAAGCATCGGAGTAGGACTTTAATGACGAAAAAAAATTCTTCCAACTATAATTAAATGACAATTAAAAGTCAGTTTATCAAGAAGCATTCATTAAGCACCTGCTATTTTCCAGGTACCTAGTAAGGTGTAGGGTGATTGAAAGGAATTACACATTAAGGACAATATCAGAGTATAAGTTAGTTTTTTTCCTAATATTGAGAATTAATGTTAACTATTGTCTATATTTAACAAATATAGATGTGATTTTTGAATTGAACTGTATAACAAATACTATGAAATGAATAAACATTTCAGTTCTCAGTGAAAAATATGCAAAGACTATTGGTTTATTGTTTTTCCACATATCCTAAAGTTTCTTGATAAACTCACTCTGGCCTACTTAGAATAATTTATTTAATATGAGCTATATGAAAGGAACATTTTGCCCAATATTGGTAGAGAAAGGCAGGAGCAGTAAACCGAAAGACCCATCAGAGCTGTTTCTGTTTTGTAGTCATGCAGCCTTAGAGTGTTTATTCTCCCTAATTTATGTTATTATGCTAATTGAATACTATTTTGTTGAATTCCTAGGCCATGGAAAGTGTGACTGTGGCAAGTGTAAGTGTGATGACGGATGGTATGGTGAAGCTTGCCAATATCCAACTAATTGCAACCTTACAAAGAAAAAAAGTAATCAGATGTGTAAGAATTCTCAAGATACCATCTGTTCTAATGCAGGTAAGAATTTTATTTTTTCTTATGAATATAATCTTTCCCCCCTGTTAACTTGAAGACTCTGCTAATTACAATTTGAGTAAAATGTTCAGCTTTGGGCCTTTTATTGGAAGTGTGTAGCTGTGGAGAAATGCTGAGGCCCTAAGTAAGCATGTATTTTCCTGAAATGAAATTCAGATAAATCAATAGGGAAAAAAATGTCATCTTGCTGAAGCTCACAAGATTGACATACACTTCAGCTGTTCCAAATGCCGTCTTCATGCAGGATATTCACTGGAAACAAAACCTCGGCAACATTTTATGTAAATTACTAAAGAGAAGTTTCAATGCTGGATTAAGTCTTTTAGGAAGGATTTATGTAAACTGACGTGATTATTTTCTATGTTATAGATGAAGAATACTTTAGATTTCCACCTTAACATCAATTGGATCTGTAGACATCTCAGACTGATGTATGTTTCACCTGACCTGGTTGTTCAGTCAGTTCCCTGACTCAGGGAAAAACAAAACAAAACATAGTAACTACAAGAATCGAGAGGGATGTAGATTTTTTTGTTTTGTTTTGACAAAAATACATCATAATGTTTAGAAGGCATTTGAAAACATTCTTCAGAGATTGATGAAAAAGCTGCTAAGACTTATTACCAAAACTGGGTGACAGGAAACACTTGCAGTTCCTGCTGACTTGAGTGGTCTTTACCAGTATAAACAAAATCATTCACCCTTTATTTCCCTGTTCTGGCAATATCATCAGTCAGAATCACATGCTGGTCTTATGGAGAAAACAAGGTGTTAAATCTGAAAGTGGTGATTTTCTCAGCATTTTGGGGTGGGTGGGGGAGACTATGTGTATTGGGCAGAGCCCTTTCTGACTCATGGTTGGAACCTAGTCACAGGTCCTTTAATGCCTACAAATTACTTTGTGTGGATTTGAAGAGGAAAAGGGGTATAAGGGTAGGGAAGGGTAAGAGGTTATGTCAGGGACCCACCCTGGCATCCAGTCCGGAAGGAATTCACCAGGCTCGAGCAAACTTGGAGTCGAGATTGTCAAGTTTATTGGTATGCTGTGCAAGGACAGCAGGCTAGATTCTTATGGAACCTGCAAGCTTCCAAGGGTCACAGGCATAGTTTTATGGAGTCAAGACCATAAATCAGGTGCCAATTATGCTAACTAGGTGAGTAAGGGTGGGATCAGGGAGGAGTTAAGGAGTGGGCAGTGTTTAAAGGACCATGCACTTTTAATATCAACTGCGCAGGCGTATTGCCCATGATTCACTGGGAAATAGCCCAAGGAGGGGGCTACCTGGAGGTGTGGTTTTAGGCCTGATACGTCACTAAAGTCAATCCTCGGTCATGGCTACTGAGGAGTGCCCAGTCTGCCACCCATCAATGTCAGGCTTGACAAGATAGATGTTGGGAACCGAGGCCATCAGAAACACAGACAGTGTGGGTATAATTGGCTAAGGAGTTACCCTATAGATAGGGTACTGAAGAATTCATGGTGCAGCTGGCCACTCTAAGGGAGATAACATTTGCCTAAGCTAAAAATGTTTGTAGATAGTTTTGTGAAGGATTCATAAGTAGCTTATTGTTTCAAGCAGAGATAAACAGTTCATGAGTTGTTGCTGGGCAGAGTGCTGGCAGGGGGAAGGGGCAGAGTTAATGCTTTGAGACTTGGGGGAGTGTGATTTTACAGACTGCTTTTACAAATTGATTTTACAGACATAGATCCCAAAGCACCCCATTTACAAACTGATGTTACAGATTGATATTACAAACTGATGTTACATAGATTGATGTTACAAACATATATACATCCCAAGGACCCCATCAGATTAAGCTGTGAAAAGGTATAGGGGAGCTAAGTTTCTGGTTCTAACTAACAGATAGCCATAGGGTCATGTCCAGAGTGAGTCGTCATTGCCTCAGGGAGGGGACTTCATTGGTTCTGGATCATTTTGTATTGTCACTGGTTTTTCTAAATATTTACCTTTAGCATTAATTCCAGGCTCTCATTTCCAATGTCTGACTGAACTTTACCGCGTGTATGTCTCTATTGGAATCTCATATGCTACTTTATCATTTTCCTATTAAAAACTATTGCCATTTTGTTACCAGCACCAGCGTTCTTCCAGACAAATCAATAATTCCAAATTTTAGAATTGTTGTATAAATGGAAAAAGAACTGAAACGGTAGAGAGAAGACCAGGGTACAGATCTCACCTATGCTTTAATACCTCTATGGCCTTGAAAATGTAGTTTTACCACACTCTGCCTCAGTATATTTATCTGGAGAATTATATCCATGGTCCCTTATGCTCTAAAAACCTATAATGAATGAATGAATAAATGAATTTTCGGTGTTTGTTGTTTAACCATCTTTTTTAGTCATGTCAGACTTAATGACCCCTTTTGGGGGTTTTCTTGGTAAAGTTACTGGAGTGGTTTGGTCTTTCCTTCTCTGACTCATTTTACAAATGAGGAAACTGAGGTAAACACAGTTATATGACTTGCCTGGGGTTACATAGCTAGTAAAGTCTGAGGCCAGATTTGAACTCAGGAACATGAGTCTTCTTAACCCCAGGCCTGGCACTCTATGCACTATGGTGCCACCTAACTGCCCTGTGCTATTCCCTAAACAAGTCTTGCACTATCTTGCTTTCATGTTTTTTGCACATGTCATTTTGGGAATCCCCTCATCACTTTCTCGATGGCATCTCTTCCATGTAACGCTAACAATTTTTCCTCCAGTCTTCTCATCTATCCAAACTAGATATGAGTTCTCCTTACACAATACTGATTTGTTGTTATTTAGTATATTATTAGGATTACACATGATTCTTATTTGTTAAACATACTTAGACATACTAAGATATTTCTTGTTTTTGTAATACAGTATTATTCTTCGTATTCACTTTGTTAGTCATTCTGAGGATTAATCTATCATTTAGATGTCAATTATTGTGTTTATTTACTAGATGAATGGTTGAATAGATGGATAAACAGACATGGAAATTTGGAGTTGGGACATCGCTATAATTGGTTTGGGATTTTATATCTTCTTGAAAGGAGGAAAGTGAAAAATGACCACTCAAAACTGACAAATACTAAGCACCTATCTTTCCTTTGCTTTAATATTTTCAGGTATATGTCACTGTGGCAGATGTAAGTGTGATAATTCAGAAGGAAATGGACTAGTTTATGGTAAATTTTGTGAGTGTGATGATCGAGAATGTATAGATGATGAAACTGAAGAAATGTGTGGAGGTATGTGGACATAGAAACCTTTGAAATTACTTAAATGTTCTGCTTTTCCATGTATTGTGCAATTCTCAGAATCTATGTCAAGGTTCATTTTATTTTCCAAGTCTACGAACTATGAGTTATTATTTGTGTATGTGCTTATGTTTATATATATGCAACATTTCAATTGAGGAAGAGATAAGCTAATACATTTCAATACAGGTGAATATTGCTTTAAAAAAGATGTAAGGTTGCTCCTAGCATAAAGACAGACAAGGCAACCTAGATGGGTTGGTCATTGAAACCACTGTCACATAAAATGAATTTTTCTTTGTCTTTGCTTTTTTTCTCTCCTTGTCTCCTCTCCCACTTTAGATCTTTTACTTCCTTTATTCCCCTCCGTTCTTCCTGTCCCTCAATATTAACAGGCTTACCTAATTATATTGATTAGCTCTGTAGGCATCACTCAAGACCACCTCCTGTACTTAATTTGGACTTGGGACAATCCTTCATGACAGGTGCCCAGATAAAGCATGGGAACTTACCTTTGCTATTTTTTAGCCTAATTCTTTCTTTTTGTTCAACAATTGTTTGCTTCTTAAGATAGTATTTGAACATGATTGTGTGTGTGTGTGTGTGTGTGTGTGTGTGTGTGTGTTAGAGGGGAGAAAGAGAGAGAGAGAGAGAGAGAGAGAGAGAGAGAGAGGGAGGGAGGAGTGGAGGGAGAGGGAGGAGAGAGAGAGAGAGAGAGAGAGAGAGAGAGAGAGAGAGAGAGAGAGAGAGAGAGAGAGAGAGGTTTCATTGTTTCTGTGTAGTCCAGGACTCTAACCACTGTATGGAGGATAGTATTAAACAGTGACTTAACACAAAATGGCAGAGGAGTCAGAGGAGGTGAGATCATATTAGAATAAGCAATAAGTAATACGTGGTAATTGTAATAAGCATTAGTAATACATGTCCTTGTTTCCTCAGCTCTTTCACGTTTAATTCCAGTAGTGAAACAGATGCTGTTCCTGTACATCTGCTTCCTCCTTTCTCCTTGGTCTCTTCACTTCTCTTCCCTCCCCCTAGGAAAAGTCCTTCTGTTTGATTTTCAAGCTAGTGACCTAAGCTGGCTGTAACCCAGGCATTCCTGTTCAAGGACCTAGTCTAAATCCTTTGAACAGTTCAGCAAATTTGCCCACATGAATCATGTATCTGCAGTCATATTGTTTCATTAAAGTTCATGAAGAAAAAGGGAGAAAAGGGAGTATGGTTGGGGGGCAATAGCATTCTGCTTATACTTGAGTATATTTGCTTCATTGAAAATTAGTGAGATGTAGATGTGCATTTTTACATGTAAATATATCATTTCCTTGTGATTTGTGTCATCAGTAACTATTTAGCATTTGGCGCGTGCATTCTGTTATTATAAATTATAATACAAACCATGTATAATTATATTTTGTTATCAATTTCATTACTGTTGTTTGTTTATATATATATATATATATATATATATATATATGTTTGCAATTTTTTCAGGTTCATGAATGAAAGGCTTTCATTTTATATATTGTTCTTATTGATATGCTATCATTGTAGTCTTCATCTTGGCTATTGTAGTTCAGTAATGTCTTTTCACCAGATAAGCTATTTTGTTATATATGGTCAAAAAGGACTGCAGCCAAACCATGATTAGTACTCATTTAGACTGACAAAATGGTGTGTTTGCTGGGCCTTTCCCTCCCATTGGCAGGCATGCTGTCTGATTAATAGGAGTCTTGCCGACAGGGATGTCCTGGACACCAACCCTGTCCTATCTCCACTTCCTACCCAACCTCCACATTATCCATCTGCTCTCCCACCACCTGTCCAAGCTGTTATAGTATAGAATTTTAAATGGTCTTACAAGTAGTTTTCCCTCAGCACTGAGCTTTTGTGGGTTTTATAAATCAATCAACAGAGGATGGAAGGAGAGTAAAGGACAGAGATCACATGTAAACAACTTTTTAAAAACTCAGACTATATGATAAAAGTAGTTGAAAACACATTGACAGACCAAAATAATTGCCATCACATTTACGAGAAGAAAACGTCAAATTCTAGCCAAAAGTTATACTATCTTCTAATAAAATCCAAAGAAGGACTAGAAGTCTGGCTACCTCAGTATGTAGAATAAGTCCAGTGGGAAGGGGCAACAGTCTTGGTTGGGGGAGTTAAAAAGCAGAAGAAAATCAAAGAAGCATGAAAGGGAAAATCAGTGAAAGGTTGCTTGAGCAGTCAGGAGTTTAGGGGAAGCTAAACCCTAAAAAGTGAGGTTGACATTAATAGGATCATGGTCAAAGAGCTGGAAGGGATCTTGGCAGTCCCAAGGAAGTTGTTCAGGTCCTTAACTATACAAATAAGGGAAAATAGGCCTAGAGAGATACATTTTAGAAGGTTATGCAGGTAGTAATTGATGGGACCAGGATTCAAACCCAATTCCTCTGCCTCCCAATCCAGTGTCCTTTTCATTGTATCACATCATGCTGAACTTGGACAACTGATTGGAGATAGGCCTGGCTAAATGGAATCTTTTGTCACTGGTTAATCTTCTCTTGAATATAACATATGCAAATGGGAGCAAGAGTCCACCTGGGTAGAAATGAGCACTAAACTTTAACTGCAAACTGTTTTTCCACATTATAGAATACTGTCCAGACCAGCTAAGTAAAATCCTCACTAGCTCAGAATGGTCTGGTCACTAGAATGCATCTATGAGTATAGCTTGAACCATTTTATTTGGTTCTAAAGTCATTGCTGGTAGATATTTGCTTCAATGGTTACTTCAAGAAACTCCATATGAGAAAATGCTTCAGGAATTGTTTAATTTGTTATGTTAATTTTAAGTCCAAGGACAGAATGATTTGCATAGTTTTCTGACTTTTTGTTACTTATATTTATCTTTTAATATCTCATTTACCTGACTACATGACATGAAAAGCTTTTTTGGCTTGAATCATCTCCAAACATGATTGCCTCTATTTTCCACTTGATTTGGGGGCTGTAGGTGAGGCCATGATGTGCTGGCACATGTTCTGTTATCAGGAAATAAAATGCCTTAACCAGAAAGCTATAGATATTGTTTAATAATATAATATACACACATATAGATATAATGCCACATGCATACATATATGTACACATATGTACATATATGTCACAAATGGCTAAGATGATAATTCTGCTTTTAAAAGTTGTTTTCTTTTTTTTCCTCCTCACTGTATAAAATTCATTTTGGGTAAAGGCCATGGAAAGTGTTACTGTGGAAACTGTTACTGTGAGGCTGGTTGGCATGGAGATAAATGTGAATTCCAGTGTGACATCACCCCCTGGGAGAGCAAGAGAAGATGTACATCTCCAGATGGCAAAATCTGCAGTAATCGAGGTGTGTCATTCATGTACTCCACTACAGAGATGAAAACAAAGCCAGTAATTGCTGATGATACTTGTCTATTTCCCCCCTCCCCCCTATATTTCCTTTCATGAGGAAGAATATCTGCTTTTAAGTGATTCGAATATATGTAATGCAAATCAACATATACTCTGTATATAATTTTCAGAGGTTTTTTTTTTCCAATTTGACAAAAACAACACAAAGATAAGAAACTTCCTTTCATTATCTTAGCTTCACTGAGCAAACAGTTAACGGGGAGAATAATTTCTTTGGCCACTGTCCAGAACTGACACAGTACAATTCAAAGGCAATTCATGGAGCCACTTCTGTTTAAATGTTGCTTGACTAACAAAGTCTTCTATAGCATGAGCATCTAATTATCCTGAGAGCATTTAGAAAATGTTTTCATCTTAATTATGGGGAGATTGAAAGCTTGAGTCGTATCCAGAATGGATGTAGACTGATTGCACTTCTAGTTATCAGCAGTGAAAATGAGATCCTGAACATGATATAAATATATAGAGAGAAGCATACCATGTCAAGTTAAATATTAGGTTCCTATTATATTGGTGTTATTTTAGTAAATGAAGTTAGAAAGGTCTTGAGCAAGAAATATTTCTTTACATATTATTAGAAAGGAAAGGCAAGTTATGGTAGGTGATACTCATCTAGATGGAGATTTCTGCAGGATATTGGATGAAACATTTGGGAACATCTTTGCCTGTCGCCATTGTCATCACTTTCTTCTGCCTGTTGTGTATCTAGGGAGGCCTGACACACTTTACACTTCTTTTCCCTCATTATGCCATCATTAAAATGATGATATTTTATCATATAAAGTTAAGAAAGACAACAGAGCAGGAAACATCTATACACAGACGGAGAGAGATATGGAGAGAGAGAGAGAGACAGAAAGAGACAGAAAGACAGAGAGACAGAGACAGAGAGACAGACAGAGACAGAGAGGCAGAGAGACAAAGACAGAGAGAGACAAGAGTATATATAAATGGATATATTTAGAATATTGCACATTAAAGTGTAGGATGAAAAGCATTTAAGAACTGTGCAAAGCATTCAAGGGCTTCCCATTCTATTTGGAGGAGACGATATATGAAAGAGAATTTGACTGCAAGGAGGATAGAAAAGTCCAGGGTACATTGCAAGGTAGATGGCAAGCCTCCGGTATTTTGGATTCTTTCATGGTATAGACATAGAAGAGTAACTGTGACATATTTTTTCTGTAGCAAGACAAATGCAAATGTTATCTGCACAGGGCATGAACCTTGGGAAAAGACACACACATACACAGAATGTTCCATTTAATATTATGCAGATTTTTTTTTCTGTCTGGATTTCTCCTGTAAAAAAAAAAATCACCCTTTTCTTCTATGATTAAAGACATTTTTCCTGCCTAAGTCTTTTCTTAGCCACATAACAACATATCATCAGTATATTTTGATGATTCATAATGCTAGAATGACAGCGCTACTAAGTCTAACTAACATGATACCTGCCAGTGAGAGGGGAGAAGAGGAATTCTACTTTTTGGAG
>WOXC01000714.1:0-71776 GCA_011680675.1 Gymnobelideus leadbeateri | reverse complement strand
CCTGAGGTGCCCATGTACTACCTCATGTCTGGTGCTACACAAAGTGGATGGTGGGTGGCCGGCACTGCTGGAAGTTGTAGGGGTCTGGAAGCTTATTTGGTGCTGAGTTAGGGTCCTTGTAGTGGTGTCTAGCATGTGCTCAGGTCAGTGGGGGTATTTCTATGTTTCCCCAGGGCTACACTAAAGCTCGTGGTGGTCTGGCCCCTGGAGAATGACTGTGTGCCAAGGGTCACAATGAAGCACAGAAGGAGCCAGTGAGTCTACCTGTTTGCCTGGGGTTGTGCTGAAGAGTATGAAGGGAGGTCTGGCTGCTGGAGAATGCCTGTTTGCCCAGGGCATGTTGGGGGGGGATGTTCTGATGTTGGTGTTTACCTGCTCCACCACACTGGAGCTCAGGATTTCTGGCTGGCTTGCTGGGACACTTCCTGTCCTGGATTACGCTCTCCTTTCATCCAAGTGAAAGAGACCTTTTTGTGCCGATCTTCTAAATCTCTTGGACTGAAAGACTTTTCACCCCATCTTTTTATTGGTTCTGCTATTCCAGGCCTTCTTTGGGGGGCACTATTTTATGGCTGTTTGGAGATGAATATGGGAGAGTTACAGCAACTTATGACACTTTACTCCAACTTTTAAGTCCTGTCCATTTCTACAGAAAGTCTTGCTAAGGGAACAGTAATTAGGCATAAATTTGTAAATTCAATTTAATTACCTGACATTCTTTCTACAGAGCAGATCCAAATAAATATATATTTAATGTATATGCACTTAAACAACTGTGGGATTTAAGTTTATAATGTGGGGCTAAGCCAGGGTATAAAAGAAGGGGAAAAATGGCTTTAGAGGCAAAATCAATAACACCTGATAAATGATCAGATACAGAGGGTGAGGGACAGAATGGGATCACTGAACTGACTGTATCAAGACCCAGAATATTATAAGGCTTCCTCAATGGCTACTGGAAAGTGATTCATTTTGTAATCCAAACAAGGGGAAAAAACATATAAGGGAAGAATGAATAGTGTCCAGGTCATGACATACAAAGTGGTTGGGTTGCCAATGGAGTTATCAGTACTTATATTTTGGACTGAACTCACTTAATGATAATGAGCTGGGTTTAGGACTGAAGATGAGAAAGCATGGACTGCATTTTGGAAACTGTGTTTTTCAATGTTTCCAAGCTGCTCCTGGACAGAAAGCCTCATCTTTAATATCAATATTCCAATGATGCTATGAGTCTACAAACCATAGGATATTAGATTCCAAAGAATAAAAAGTGCAATTACCCAAAGGGCAATAAACAGACATATGGTGGACATAAAGTAGGCTGTAGTATAACATCAAAGATATCAAGGAAATGAATGAGGGATAACAAAGTAACATTCTGATGTACACTGGCACTTATGGAATGTTAAAATTTCTAGAGGAGGGGCAGCTAGGTGGCGCAGTGAGTAAGAGCACTGGCCTCGGAGTTGGGATGACCCGAGATCGAAACCGGCCTCAGAAAATGAGCACCCACACATAAATAATGACTAGCCGTGTAACCTTGAGCAAGTTACTTAACCCCAATTGCTTTAAAAAAAAAAAAAAGAAGAGAAAAAGAAAAAAAATTTCTAGAGGAACACTACCCATATTTGGAGTAGATCCTTTAATTATGAAGGTGTGGACAATGATTGGCCACAATAAGAAAGCGAAAATGGACTGTGATCTTTACCCATTGAGGGAAAATGGAACTGTAATGGAGGGAGTTACCACAATGATGATCACAGTTATTTTGAGGTATATATAAAGTTCTGCAAATATCTAAAGGGAAGGGCATCATAGCTAACCTATACCCTGTATTCTTTTTTTTTTTAAAGTTTAAAAAGCGGATTTTATTACCGCAGGACTGTCAGGGTACATGCCCAAATCAGACAGTACTTTGGCTTAGACATTGTGCTGGTTTTATAGAGGTTCCATAGCCAGGTTATGAAAGCTGACATTACAGTGATGTAAGCTAATTGGTCAGTGTACATTTAAAACCACCATCAGTGATTGGTCCAGTATACATTTGAATTTCCAACAAGCAAGAAACCTTAGGCTAGGACTCCTGCCCACAGATCAATCAAGGAAAAGTAAGGGGTGGAGGTCGTGCTTGTTTACAGATCAATTAAGGGAGAGGAAGGTGGAGTTCTCTGTTTTACAAATCAGTGAAGGGAAGGGAAAGGTTAGAGTTTACAAATCAAGGAAGGGAAGGGGAAAGTAGAATCCTGTCTAACATTCTCTACTCTTCCTTATAGTATACCCTGTATTCTTACAGTACCAAGAAGACAGTAAAAATCTGAATACTGAATACTATATAAAATCACAGATTTAGAAAAGGCAGAGACCTCAGACATTATCTGTACTGAACCCCTTATTTTAGAGATCAGGAAACTGACATAATTGTTTCTTATTACTTTTATTAAAAATCCTTAAGAATTATGAAAAATATTTAAAATTATTTCCCCAAAATTATGATTTATAACTTTGAAATATTCACCTCATGGAGAATAAGAAACAAAGGAACACATCCCAGTATTTGATAAAGCAGAAAACATAAATTCCTCAAGAAAACATTAATTATTTGATTAAAAAAAAAAAACTGTTGGGAAAACTAGAAAGCAAGAAAGAAAGAAATTAGGCACAGACTAAGATATTACATCATGTTCCACAATACATTCTAAATGGGTATGTGACCTTAATATTAAAAATCATACTACCAAAAAAAAAAACCAAACTAGAAAAGCAGATCATATACCTCTCATAGCTATAGGTAAATTTGAGATATATTAATACCCAAACAAGAGACAGAGGCAATTCAAAAAGACAAAATGGATTACTTTCATTACATGAAAGCAAAGGCTTCTGCAAAGAAAAATTAATGTTCCTAGGATAAGAAGGGAAGCAGCCAAATGGGATGAAAAAAAATCTTCTTATGATATTTTTTTGATAAGGGTTTGATATCTAAGATATATAAACAATTTGCAGATATGTGAGTATGTATGTATGTCAAATCACCACTGCCTCATAGATAAGTGGTCAAAGAATATGAAGTTTTCAAAATAATTCCCAAGTACTAACAACCATATAAAACAATGCTTCAAATCATTAATGATAAGCAAAACGAAAATCAAAATAACCTTGACATTCTACCTCACAGTTTGCAAACTGGCAAAGATGATATTGGAGGAGCTCTGGGAAGACAGGTACACACACCGCTGCACTGTTGGTATGAACTGGTTTAACCATTTTGGAAAACAATTTGGAATTAAGTAAACAAAGAGAATTCCATTACTGGGCTTATACTTAAGAGTCCATTAATAGTAAAGTCCTCATGTTCATCAAAACATTTATACCAGCACTTTTTTTGATAGAAAAAAAAATTAGAAAGTGCCAGTACATCAATTAGAAAATGCTAAACAAATTGTAGTACATGAATGTAGTAGCATATTACTTTGCTGCAAGAAATTATGAATGTGATGAATATAGAGAAGCATGGAAAAATCTACATAGACTGATGAAGAAGGAAATAAGCAAAGCCAAGAAAACAGTGACTACAACAAGGTAAATCTCCATCCCACCTCATACACAAAGTGAATGTTACAAAACTACAAAGCACAAGCATGGCTTAAGAGAAAGAAGACAACACTCCACTCCTTCCTGGAGGTTATAAGGTCCACAGTTATAACATGTGTTTTTGGTCTTTTTCAATGTATTGATTAATTGTGCTAAATTTTTCCTCTTGTTGTCTTAAAAATGTTATTTGTTATAGGAGAAGGCTCTCTGGGAGGGCAGAGGATATTGGCGGGGGGGGCGACTACTTAAAAAAAAATAATTCCCTCATTAAATGCTTATAAAATCTATCAATAATAAATAATGTGATAATTATAACTTTTCCTGGTTATGACAACTTAAATGTAATATAAAATTTACGGTATACAGTAAGAAAAACTATAAAAGTATGTCATAAAGAAACTATTTAAAAATTCTCTGTAATTGTTTCCCTGGACAAACTCCTCCATATGTTGTAGTCATAATCAATTTACAGCTCCACTTATTTTAGATAACACAAAAATCACCCCTTTCTCTTTTCTATGCCTCATTACAACAGTATGTATAAACATATACTGTCCCTTATGCATATGAATGTCTAAAAAAAAAAAACCTATGTGAAAATGTTAAACATCAGCTGTTCGTTGTAAAATCAGTTTTAAAAACAAAGATGACTAAAGAAAAGAAACCCAAGATGTTATCTGGCTGAGAGAATCTGTGTTATTTTTAAAGAGATAAGGAAAGTTACTAGGCCTCTGATTTCACCTACATAAAGAATTCCAGGGTTTTGAAACTCCTACCAATGTAGATCAATCAATACCTTTTCTACAGCTTACAGACTTAAGATTTACCTAGAAAACTGAAAGGTTAGATGACTTGCTCAGGGTCACATACCCAGAATGAGTTAGAAGGAAGACCTGAATCCTGTTTTGAATATTTACATCAACTGTAAGTAGAAAAAGTACTGAAACAAAAATTTTCAATTGGAAATTTTTAAAAAATCATTTAAACTATTAGAAAAAAATCTTATTTTTTTTTGTTTTTTTTTTTCCTTAAAACAATTTTATTAGGGTAAATAAATAACATAAGGGTCAAATACTCATCAGACTATATTAATAATTAGTTCATTATAAGATTAATGACCTAGCTAAATTTTCTGCAGTTGTGACTTAATGTCTCAAAAAATTTTAACTGAAGACTATGAAGAATATGAAATTTTTTTCTACCATAAAGTCAGAGTACAGTTAGCATTTCTAATTCGTACAAAAACAAAATAGTTTGAAAGTTTGGAATATTATATGGCATGGAAGTGGGATAACAGACTACCTGTATTCCAGAGAGGAAGGACTTACTGATCCAGAAAAATGAACAGTTATTCAAACAACTGGGAATTCTGCTACAATGGTTCCAAGGGAATTTTGAACAAAGGACATCTATATTAGAGTTAGATACCGGGGGAAAAGATCCTAATATAATATAATATTATTTTTCCTAGTGTTTTAAATAAAGAGCAAAACCACATTTTTAGGTTAACAGTAGGTCCCTAACAAAAGCCTTAATCAAAATGAACAATAATTGTGAAGATATGATTTGTTCTACACAGTCAGAGAGCATCAAACAGCTAAACCTACAAAAGAATTAGGAAATCATTTGAAAGGAGAGGTTAGACCTCTATTATATATATATATATATATATATATAAAACTCATTAGAAAATTCTAACAAAATGTCATTTTCCTTGACAGGTTAGAAATTAGAGCACAATAGCCTATTCTATTATTTGATTTCTATACAGGCTCTCCCTGGTTCTTTTTTTTCAGATGACAGAGGCAAGAAACTCCAAGGGCTACACAATAACCATTTCATAATGGTCAACTCTTCATGGGGACTTATCCCTCTACCTCTAATCCAAAAAAACCCCCACAAAAAAAGCCACAAAAACACCCAGCCTTTTGGAGTTTGTTTCAAATTCATCTTTGCATTGGAGCCTTAATACTTAAAATATAGACACCATCTGAGAAGCTAAAAATTTTTTTGAGTATAAAATCAATAAAGGAAAAACAAGAATGCTGAAATGTTTGTAGTATGTTCCATTTTTAACATAAAAGGTGAAGATTGCTTATTAATGTTCTACACTTAATCTTCTAGGAGGAGGCTGCCTATACTTTTTTTTTTTATATGATTCAGAGGCACAGAATGAATACCCTCCATTCTTATAAAATCATATAGTGACTGACATAACACAACATGAAAAATAACCTTTGAAACAATCATGAAAATGCCCCCAACAATGCTGTTACCATGGTAACTGTTGCAGGCTGGTTTTCAGAAAAGATCAAGGTCACTGGGTCTATAAAGCAAGGTTCCTCTATCAATTCTTACTCCTTTTTCTCTTATAAAACCCCACTTTTGTAGTGTACTGCAAAAGGAGTTAATACTCCTAATGTGATGGAAAAACATCTACAACAGGAATCACAAAAAACTTATTGTCTTAGATCTATAGATATCTAAACTCAGTGTTTCCTAATACAGTTTTTTGATTACTTACTGTCTTAAAAAAATGAATATAAATTAAGCTCTAATGGAAGCTATACCAGATTTTTATTTAACTCAATATTATTACCAATAAATTAGAACAGTAACCTGGCAAATAGACTTTTCTATTTAATTTCTAGTTTTTAGCATAGTTAAAATAAAAAAAACCCAAAAAACAGATAATGAAAAGTACTTTACACAATTATATATAAGACAAATAATTGGTATCTCCTTTAATTTTCTGTTACACTTTTAGATGATTTTTTAAAATCTAACATCATGTTCCACTACCAAACAACTACACTACAAGATAGCTATGAATTCAAAGTACTAATGATTACAAATTTTAGTTAGTAATTTGAGGGGGAATTAGCTATGCTGGAAACTTAGGTCCTACGATTAGATTCTAATCCCATCCTAACTCCCAAGTGGTAAATCCCCAGATCAAGGAGGATCTACTTAGCACAGACCTGGGTTTTCCTGGCTATGTCCTAAGGTAAAGGATATTTTATTCCATGGGAGCTTAGTGGGGAAGAAACCTTGAGCAAAGACAAACATTTTTGTCTCTGAGCACTCCCAGTGTGTAGAATGCTATTCTAAAACAAAGAAAACTAGTCACTGATGGTGGAGAGGAACTACAGGATCACCACAGTGCATTTCTGGGATTACTGACTGGGGTGCAGAGGGGATATAGGGAGAGAATTTAAAAAACAAAGCTGAGTTGGATCCTCTAAAACAAAGATTTAAGCTTATTTGAAAATCCCTGGATAAGCAATTTAAAGGGCACCAGGTGGGTAGGATTTTCTACCTATCTAGCATCAGTATTTTTTTAGTACTCAGCTTCTCCAATTGGTAGAAGCCAGAGAAAGGTGGGGTGTTCATTTCCATTTTGAAGTAAAAATCTCTTTTTTCCTTACTTCTTAATTGAGGTTAAAAATAGGCCTGGTTTAAGATGGAAAATTGGTGGTAGAAAGAGAAGCACTGGTCAGCTCCTCTTTCCGGTATGGGTGGGAGGTAAAGGACACAAAGACTGTCCACTCCCCTCTCCCTTCCTAGCATTGGCCTTAAGCAGAGCTGAGGGGCACTCAGCCTCTCTTACCCAAAATACCTCCCACACTCCATTGCATCCATCATGAAAGATTTGTTTTGGTTAACACACGAAGAATAGTGCAGTGACTATTAGTTCTCTAAACTCAACATTTAACCTCTTCATTTTTCCATGATAAAATTTTTTTGCCCCTAAGTGTCCTCATCTCCATATAAGGTTTAGCATAGGTGCTATGTCCTCCAAGAAGCCTTCCCACACCTAGTTATCAGTGGTACCTCTCTTCCTAAATGACCTTACTTTTCCTTATTCTCAGAATAATTTCTCCCTAATCAAACTGGAGTTTCTCAGGGGCAAGGCCAGTTTCATTTTTATCTTTGTGCCCCCAGTGTCTAGCAGAGTTATCTTACACATAGTAGGCACTTAATAAATGACTACAGAATTGAACGGAACTGTTGAAAGAGCAATGGATTTGAAGTGGCTCTGACACTTACTGCCTGTGTGACCTTGGACAAATCAGTTAACTTTTATTCACTACTATCTACCCTACCTCAACTCTCAGCAAACAAAAGTTTCTATTTAATTCACCAGTCAATAGGAGTCTCTTCATTGCACCAGTGATAACAGTTTGAACTAGTATTGTGGATATGTGAGTGGAGAGAAAAGGAAATATGAGAGGTTGTGAGGGCAGACATGACAGGATTTGCAATAGATTGTATACATGGAATAAATGAGAGTGAGGAGTCAAGAATGACCATGGGGTTACAGGTCTGGGTGAAAAGCAGTCCCCTTGACAATAATAGAGAAGTTAAAAGAGTGGAAGATGGGGGAAAAGTTTCATTTTGAACATGTTGAGTTTGAAATGCTTATAAGACATCCACTCTGAGATGTCCAAAAGGCAGTCGGTGATGCGCAGAAAAGAGGCCAGGGCTGAACAGAGAGATCTGGGAATCAACTGCATAAAGGTGACAACTGAATTCAAGGAAGGTGCTGAGGTCACAAAGTGAGACAATACAGAGGAAAGATATGAGAGGGCCTAGGACAGAGCCTTGGGAACACTCCTGTTTAGGGGGAATGACAACGAAGAACCAGTAAAGAGCCTGAGAAGAAGCTGTAGAAAAGAAAGGAAAAAGCAATCACAAAAACACAGAAGATAAAATAGGAGAAGAGGGTGACCTACAGTGTCAGATGCGGCATAGGGGGTCAATAAGGACGAGAATTAAGAAAAGGTCATTAGATTTGTCAATTCAGAGATTACCAGTAACTCTGGACAGGGCAGTTTCAGTTGAATGACGAGATTTTGCAGCATTTAGAATTGGGTAGGAGAGTGGAATAAATCAGTTAAGCAATATACAACAGTAAATGACACAGTAATATAGTGTTTGATAAACTCAAAGATTCAAGCTTTTGGAATAAGAGTTCACTATTTGACAAAAACTGCTGGGAAAACTGGAAAGCAGTTTGGCATAAACCAGGTATATACCAGCATCTCATACTGTATACCAAGATAAGGTCAAAATGGGTCCATGATTTAGACTTAAAAGATAATATATGCAAATTAGGGGAGAATGGAATATCTTACCTGTCAGATCCATGGATAATGAAAGAATTTATGACAAAACAAGAACGAGTGAGCATTACAGGATATAAAGTGGTAGTTTTGATTACATTAAATTTAAACTTTTTTTTTTTATACAAACAAATCCAATGTAGCCATGATTAGGAGGAAAGCAAAAAACTGGAAAAAAATTCATTTCTTAAACATATAGAGAACTGAGACAAATATATAAGAATATGAGTCATTCCCCAATTGATAAATGGTCAAAGGACATAAACAGGCCGTTTTCATAAGAAGAAATCAATAGAAATGCAAATTAAAACAACTTTAAGGTACCATCTCACACCTATCAGATTGGCTAATATGACAGAAAAGGGAAATGGCAAATATTGGAGGGGATGTGGAAAAACTGGGGCAGTCTGGAAAGCAATTTGGAACTATGCCTAAAAGGCTATAAAGCTATGCATACCCTTTGGCCCAGCTATATCACTACTAGATCTGTATCCCAGAGAGATTTAAAAAAAAAAAAAAAAAAGAGGGAAAAAATAAAAGAACCTGTATTTACAAAAATATTTATAGCAACTCTTTTTGTGGTGGCAAAGAACTGGAAATTGAGGGGATGCTCATCAAAGAGAATGGCTGAATAAGTTGTGGTATATGATTGTAACAGAATACTACTGTGCAATAAGAAATGATGACCAAGATGCTTTCATAAAAACCTGGAAAGACTTATATGAAAGTGATGAAAAATGAAGTAAGCAGAACCATGAGAACATTACACACAATAACAGCAATACTGTACAATGTTCAAGACAATTCCAAAGGACTTTAGATGAAAAATGCTGTTCACCTTCAGAGAAAGAACTGATAGAGTCTGAATGAAGACTGAAGCATACTTTTTAAACTTTTCTTTTCTTTTTTCTTGTCTGTGTTTTCTTTCACAATGTGGCTGATATGGAAATGTTTTCCATGACTGCATACATATAACCTATATAATCAAACTACCCACCTTCTCAAGGAGGGAGGGGAAGAGTGGTAGAAGAGGATTCGGAACCCAAAACTTAAAAAAACAAAAAACAAATATTAAAATTGTTTTTACGTGCAATTGGAAAAAATATATAATTTTTTACAAAGTCGATCAATGGCAAAAAAAAAAAATTGAGCTGAATAAGAGAAGTGAAAGCAATGAGTGTGAATGGCTTTCTCAAATTTATTAGGGAAGAGCAAGGACAATAAAATAAGTAACCGAAATGGTAGGATCAGGTGAGGATCTTCCTACCAACCCATTGCCACTGTTCTGCCCTGCAATGGCTGGCAAAATGGAGAGGGCTACAAGTCAACTACTTTAATCCTAGGAGTAAATACGCCTTTCATACTATCCCATCTTCCCTTCCTGGAAATAAGGAACACATTTCAGCACCCCCGATTTCAGCCACTTGCATTTCCATCCTTTCTCCATCACCTGCTGCCTCATTATCTCTATGACCATGAAACTTTCAGGAGGAACAGACAGGGATAGATCTAGGATTAGATCACTTAGCCAACAGTAAGGAATACACAGGGATATTTTACCTCCTACATCATCTTAATAGGAATTACACGTTTAATGCGCAATCACTTTGCCAAAGAAAAACCACCTTTCTGTGGTTCTTCTTTCAGAAAGTCTTGAGTGTTCCTCTTGACATTAAATAGGTAGAGCCTCAAAGGAGAGGTACACAGCTCTTGGCGATTTCTCTTTGGTTGGAGGGAGATTAAAGAGGACTTTAAAACTAGTGGGAGAGACAGGAAATAGGAAGATCAGTAAAGTTTACAAGATCTACCCCCATAGCTAAGCCAATGGCAGGGATTATAGGTGTGTGCCATCAGAGCTGGTGGTAGGGTGATTTTTTTTAAAAAGGTGGAACACTGGAAATACATGACTGATAAAAATCTTTTTAATCATTATTTAAAAATGAAAGGACTCCTTATGATATTAAAAAATGAAAAATTATCTTAAAATATTTCTGAGTGTCTAAAATTTCTGACAGTTAATTATCCATTGACTTTCATTATAAAATTTGGAGGTGTATTCTTCTAGACATATCAAAACTATAGGAAATCCCATTTAAAAGATAATGTTTTGGGTTTTTTTTTTTTTGCTTTTTGGAGGGCAATTGGGGTTAAGTAATTTGCCCAAGGTCACACGCTAGGTTTTTGTTTGTGTGTGTTAAGTGTCTGAGGCCATATCCGAACTCAGGTCCTTCTGACTCCAGGGCCAGTGTTCTACTCACTGCACCACCTAGCCACCCTAAAAGATAATGTTTTATTACTGCACATAAAAAAGCTAAAACTATCTGGTAAAACATTAATACTAAGCAGTATGTTGCAATTTTGGTTTGTGTGTATTTGGCCAGATAACTAAAGGCCGTATGGGACCTCTGACTCTGGCCTGATTTCCTTTGGTTCACTGTGAGATCTTGGGAATTTGAAACGAGATCATCTCAGGTGTAGCACTAGAGCCAAAGAGTATAATTCCTCCCTGATGGGAAAGACTTTTGCTCACAACAGAACCTCTGAAGGCTTAATAAGAAAAATGAATGGCTGTGAAGAGTGACTAGGATTTATTCCAGAGGAGGTTTTAAACTTTGTTTGTTGTTGTTACCATCAATATTTCCTACCAGACCTTTAAAATTAATTTGACTAAGATAACAGGAAGAGTCAACATAATGAACACCACCTCTAAATGTAACCTCCATGCACTATGGACTAAGGCAATCTATATCCTACAATGAACAAAGAAAGACAACCTAAAGGCTTCTGGTTGTCAAAGGTCTTTCTTGCTATAGTTAATATATAATTATAGTTAAATTCTCTAAATTTCCAAAGTAAATTAGTAAAACCCAAGTCATTTTTTTCATATACATGAAAAATCTTCAGATCACAGGATCAAAGATTTAGAGATGGAAGAAGGCTATCAAGTCATTTAACAGAGAAGAAACAGAGGCTGAGGAAAGCTAAGTGAGGTGAGGGTCACAAAGTCAATAAGTGTATGAGGCAAGATTTGAACTTGTCTTTTTTTTTTTTTTACAAGCCTAGGACTCAATTCAATGTCCCATCTAACATTACCTTCAGAAAATGATTTTTAAAATAACTTTAAAAATATAAAATAAGACAAATTATTTCTCAGTGAGGAGAAAAATTATTTCAATAATTTTTATTGAGAGAGCTGATATATATTTAAAAGATAACGATATTTTCTGATGATCATAACTGAAATGAAAGTGAAAACTCTCAGCTTTCAGAAAAGAAAACAAAAACAAAGATTCACAGCTCAAACTGCCTACAGGACACCTTTCCAGGGACAGCTCTTCAATGTCCAGATATCTCCACATACAAATACCTTCTGAACTCACTGTTTACTGGTGGTCAGAGGTAGCTGGGTGACACAGTGGACAGAGCACTGGACCTGGAGTCCATAAGATCAGGAACCTATCAGATATGACCTAGGGCAAGTCACTTAACCTTTCTCAGCCTGAGTTTTTGGTCTGCAAAATGGGGATAATAGCACCTATGTCAAAGAGCTGAGGATCAAAGATAAACAAAGCTTAAAGTACAACATGTTAGTTCCTCTCCTCCTCCTCTGACCCCTTTCTTCCCCTACCATTTACTTCTCCCATGTCTGAAACTTTGCTGTGTCTTCCTTCTCCTTTCCTGCCACCAAGTCCTATGGATTGTATCCCAAGCAATATCTCCCCCAGTTCTATTCTATCAGCAGCCACTAATCTAGTAGAGGCTCTTATCACCACCTACTCTGACTTCTACAAAAGGCTTTTAAAAGATGTTCCTACACTGAAGGGAAAAGAGAACAAAGGCAGGGAGCATGTGCTTACAATCTTAAGTGGCTCCCTATTACCAACTAAATAAAACCCAGAAGTCTAGGTCTGGCCAACAGGGCTCTCCAATAACCTGGTGCCACTGGATCCTACATTCCAGACAATCTAGGCTTCTCCTTCTGTCCCAAACGTGTCCTGGGCTTTCCTTTCTCCCTCTGCCTAAAATCCTCGCTTATCCTTTAAAAGTCTAACTCAAACATCATTTCCTCTACGGACCATCCCTTGATCCTTTAGCTGAAGCAACTTTCCTCACATTAAGATTTCCAAAACTTTGTTTTAATCGAAATGACACATTTAAGCTGGTACAGAGGGAAGCACATTAGATTTGGTGTCAGAGAACCTGCATTTGACTCCATGCTCTGAGACCTATTCTGGGCAAACCATTTACCCTCTCTGGTCCTCAGCTTTCTCATCTGTAAAATGGGATAATACTGTTATAATACTTACCTTACAGGGATATTGTAAGAAGAGTATTCAGTAAACCATAAATGCTATCTATAGAAACAGGCCTTATTTTAATTTAATTTTAGGTACGCGTCACATCCTCCTATAGTGGAAATAATACTAGATTTGGAGTCAGGGGAACTCTGCCCCACCTTTGAGCAATCAATCAATAAACAATTATTAAGTGCCTGTTATATGCCAGGTACAGTACTAAGTGCTGGGGATACAAAAAGAGGTAAAAGACAGTCTCTGCCCTCGGACAACCTGCAAACAAACATATACATATACACAAGCTAGTCATTTAAGTTCTCTGGCCTCAGTTTCCTCACCTGTAGATTGAGGGGGTTGAACTAGATCACTCCTAAGGTCTCTTCCATTTGTAAATCTTTAATCCTATGCCTTTTACATATTCTGCTTGATCCTTGAGAGTAGAGGTAGATGTTGTCTTATGTAAACTTGCTATATCCTTCAACACAGCAAATGGTACAAGCTTAGTAAGCTGTTGCTGAACTGAACTTACTTGATTATTGTCTTTTAAGTATTTGGAAGAATTTAATATATGTAGACGAAGAATTAAACTTATTCTGCTTGGTTGAGAACGTAAGCCTAGGGACCAGTGTTTACAAGGAGACAGATTTCAACATAAGAAAGAATTTCCTAACCTCTAGAATTATTTAAAAAAAAATAAAAAGGGAACTGGCTGCTTTGAGAGGGAGAGTTCCCTAATACCAGAGATTTTCAAATGAAGGATATTATTTATAATCTATCTATAGAGGGAAATAGATATCTGCACAGATATCTAGAAAGTATAAACAGCTCTAGGGATATATCTTGAGATAGATATCTTTATCTATAGATAGAGAGGAGAAGGGATTCAGATTTCAGTAAAGTTCAGACTACATGACCTCTGAAGTTCCTTACAATCATGAAACATATTCTATTATTTTCTCCGCTGGCCTAAATTTACAGCTTACGTCAATAAATGTGACTTCCCAGTTTTCTAAGTACCATTAGACATATTTCAAATTAGCTGTATATATTTTTTTTTAAGCAATTGGGGTTAAGTAACTTGCTCAAGGTTACACGGCTAGTCATTATGCGTGGGTGCTCATTTTCTGAGGCTGGATTTGATCTCGGGTCATCCCAACTCCGAGGCTGGCACTCTTACTCACTGCACTGCCTAGCTGCCCCTTTTAGGGCAATTGGGGTTAAGTAACTTGCCCAAGGTCACACGGCTAGGTTTTTGTTTTGTGTGGGTTGTCTGAGGCCGGATCCGAACTCAGGTCCTTCTGACTCCAGGGCCGGTGCTCTACTCACTGCACCACCTAGCCGCTCCTAGCTGTATCTTTTGACGCACCAGCTGAGTGGTGTAAAATACTCTGAAAGAAAGGATCTCACCAAAATAATTAAAAGCAGCTGAGAGTACAGCAGATCAAGCCTCTGGCCTGGAGTGAGGAAGACCTGAGTTCGAATCCAGCCTCAGAAACTTATTAGTTGTGTGACCCTGGGCAAGTCACTTAATCCCTATTTGCCTTAATTTCCTCACCTGTACAATGAGGATGATAATGGCATCTACTCTCTGGGGCTGTTCTGAAGATCTAATGAGATAACATAAGTAAAGTGCTTTATAAACCTTGAAACTACATAGGAGTTAGCTATCATTATTTTTCAAATAGCTTTTATAACTGGCAGATGAAAAATTAAGTTATAATGTATGGGCAAATGTTGTTTTCTGTTGAAATAGAAGGCATATTTTTGAGTAAAATGGATGAAGTCTATGAACTGACAATATTTGGGAAAAGGTTAAAAAAAATTGTAGTGATTGCATGCAGCTTTCAGGTTAAAAGCTTTCCCCCCTTTACAACACAAGAACAAATCAGGTAATAACTGTGGTTTCCACGGAGATAGGAAACTGGAGGGATCAGAGAGCTCAATTTGCAGTTAAATGGGCTGGAAACAATCTCCAGCACTGGAAAAAGAGAGAGATAAAAATATGCATGACAGCCAAAAGGGCCTCTTCCTTAGCGATTTTATTTTTCTCTCCAAGCTTCAAAAAGAACAGGGAATCTGACCGAGGCAAATGGAATGCCAAAATGTCATAGTGTAGTACTTAGTACATATAAATGGAGACCTCTCATTTATTCAGGAGTTATTCCCATTCTAAGTTGCTGATGTGCTTCTTTTTACTCAGTAATTATGTATTACTGATACTAGGATAACTTGGAAGGACCAAGAAGATAAAGCACCACCTGAGCCCACAGGACCATAACCTGAGCAACTGTAATCTTAATGAGAGATAACCATAACAAATGGATATAGTGTCAGAATAAGAAAAAACAACAACAAGGTTTTCAAAAACCTCTTCATAATCAATGTTAATACCTGTATGAGTTTTGTAAAGGGCTGCAAATGTCACCACGAAGAAAGTTGTGGAGTATTTGCCAGCATTAGCTAAGTGAGGAAAGGCCCTTCTTGTGTCTCGGTACCGGCGCAGGCACTGGACGAATCGTAGATAAGCTGGAATGCACTGAACAATGGCTCGCACTCCATAGCTGTATGAGTGGCAAATGTCTGTTCCTGTGAAGATTTCAAAGGAAGAAACAAATCACAAATTTTATTTTTTTCTTTTCTACATTCCCATTCTGCCTCAGACTATATTTCCTAGAAGAGGAAGTCAGCTTATTGCTCTCTATGACACAACAAAATGAGATTTGGTCAGGCTACATAACATCAGCCCTTCACATTTCTGTCACTGGGCCCCTCAGCATAACCACTACTAGCAGTGAGGAATGATGAGTCCTCAGATCACTTCCTTCTCTTTAACAGTTTTATCACCAAACTTTTTAGTGGTCAGCTAGTTCAAAGGGGGAACAAGGGAAGCAAGGCTAGGATTACAGGGCAGGCGGGTTGCTGGAAAGCTCTGATTTCTGATTTTTCTCTAGCTGCCTATTCTCAAATCAAAAGTCTTCCTTTGGAATGTGTAAAAGGTATAGACTTGTCTATCTAAAACTACAGAGGCAACCAGTTTATTTGATAACCAGAAGTTTCTTTAAAAAACAAAAACAATAACCACTTCTTCAAAGCATTCTTCCTAACTCCGAATCTAAGCATTTTTTTTTTAAGCAATTGGGGTTAAGTAACTTGCTCAAGGTTACACAGCCAGTCATTATTTATGTGTGGGTGCTCATTTTCTGAGGCCGGGTCATCCCAACTCCAGAGCCAGCACTCTAATTCACTGTGCCACCTAGCCTGCTCGAATCCAAGCATTTTTTAATTAGGTCAGCATGATATCTCACCAAAATGAAGCAGGAAGCAATGCAAGGATGAAAAGTGACTGTCTTGCAATAGTTCAGTTGCAATACAAACTGACAGACATTATAACGATCTGCTCTTTTGGGTTTTCACTGTTCTTAGAGTGAATTACAAAGTATCCTGGTAAATAGATTAAATTTAGAACATCCACAGGGTTAGAAGATCTGGGTTTGAATCATGACCCTGCCCCTCATACTTCACATTTTTAAATCTCAATGTTCTTGTCTGTTGGGCAATAATAAGAATAAGAACAACCAGTTGTATTTGCATTACCTAACTCACAGGGCTACTGAAAAGCCTTAGAGAGATAATGCATAGGAAATATTTTACAAATTTTGTAAAGTATTATGTAAATACTAGCTATAATTATTACAACATAAAATTTAACCGCTAAATTATATCAGATGAATGAGTGCAAAAAAGAAATACAAAATGTTTGAGTTTTTTATATTACGTTTTCACCAGGGCATGACAATTTCTAATCAGCATTCCCACCTTTTTTGGGAAAGTTTAGTCTCAAGTGTGGATGCATATTTTTCCCCTACCTCCTACTTTATCTGGCAACAGGCCTTTGCTTTCATCCCATTTGAGCTCAAAGCTGTAGAAGCAGATCATATATTCCAGGTCCAAAAGTAACACTGTCAGGCTGTTCAGCTGATCGGCCAGCCAGAAATCAGCAAAGCCTACCTTATGGAAGGGGGCTGTGAACACTCGGAACTGGGAGAAGAAAAAAAAAAACACAAACATGGAAACATGAAAAACCATCATATCTTTAATTTCTCTAATTCATGTCTGTCATACAGTGCATCAAGTGATTGGTTTGGCTGCTAACACAAAAAACTGCTAAACCAATCACAGACAAACATGAACACCTGGTAACAGTTGGGTGATTCAATAGTATGGCTCAAAAGTGAATTAAATGGGCAGCTGTGAGAAGGAAAGAAAAGGCGAGGAGAGTCAGTATGAGAAGCTGAAGGAAACAAAAGGGAGGCACTATCATGACTAGACAACATGAAATTTAAACAAGATAAGAGCACTATCAAAATGGAAAGGGGGGAGAAGGCTCCTCCCCTTCACTGGAGTGGAGTCTTCCACTGTGCTGTGGAGGATGCTTCAGTCCAGTGGGCTGAAGCAGTGGAAACCTTCTGGGGTTCCTTTATATCTATGACTCTGTGCTATCATATGAGATCATTGTGAAACTCCTGCAGGGTGTCTTCTGGTTGAAGTCTACTTCATGACTTTATTTCAGCAAACACTCTCCTGTCTCAGATGGAAACAAATCTCCTTTGTGTCCAGATAAGATGGGTAAGGGGTATGGAAGAATCTTACTCACACTGAGGCCAGCAAGAATCAGTATTGTTACACTGATGAGGATCCTTAGCATTCATTATGAAACTGCCTCATAAAAGCTGCCCCCACGTGCTGGCTACGGGACATCATGATTTTGTAGAAAACAATTCATTATTCGAAAAGGAACACTTGACATTTTGGTGGAATGGGTGTCATTCTAGGATCTTGGCATGCAAATGTTCGAGAAACCTCTCATTCCAATGGTTTAGAAGATTATTTTGGTCAGTTTTATGTGAGGTAGCAGAGGCAGGCACCTTGTCCCTAGCATGGCAGACCTACTCCTTCCTTGTAGGACAGAAAATGAACTTCCATCTCCTAACCACGTGCCTTACTTTCTTTACTCTAAAGATTCAGCAGCAGGGTACTCAAGCTAGCAGTATTCATACTTCTAGCTCTGATGTAGTTTGCAATCTTTTGTCTATGGGCATCTTCCATCAAGGATAGCTTTTTCTTTTTCTCTTTCACTTCATCTGTTCTGACTTTTATAATTGAGGCTGGGTGTTGGCTATAGAGATGGCAAGTGATGTTTGCCTTGGAGAGATCTTGAGTTGATGTTGGGTGCTTATGGTATACAGTGATTAGGTTTAAAAGTCTTTGTTACTTTTTGTAGTTGTTAAATTTCAACACAATAGCTTTGTCTAAATGCTCATAAAGATTTGTTCTATACACGAGCCCTTGTTCTGGTAAGCACACTAAAAAAAGCAGATGGTAGGCCAAAACAAGTTCATCTTGAGTGAAAACGCTGGTTTACAAAAAAATCTCCAATTTGTTAACCAATCATGCATGCTAGGCTCTGATTCTAGATTGTGCTAGGTTTGTTTGGTTGTATGGATATGGGTTTGAATTGAAGCAAGTTGTGTGGGAATTTTAACTTCTGTCTAAAATTAGTACTTAAGATCTGTCCTAAGCTCAGGTCTGTTTCTTAAAAAGAGCCTCCTGAATGAAAGGCTTCTATTACATCCCACCCTCCCATATAGGTTCATATGAATGTGTTGTAAAAGAGCTTCCCAAACTCAGGGGGTTAAATCTACCCTTAAGCAATATGGTACCAGGAAGAGAGGGGCAGACATGGAGCTGGAAGGTCACTGTGTGACCTCAGACAATTCTGCCTCTCTGGGTCTTTCCCTTCTGACAAAAGAGAGGGTTATACCAAATGGTCTCTGAGTTCCCTTCCAGCCCTAAATCTAGGACCCCTCTGACAAAGAGAAATGTAAGGAAAAGATCCAAAGGGAATAACATAGCATCAGCCTGCATAAGGAAAAGAGAGTCTGACTCACTCTTAGGGCACCAACATGTCAGTAAGTGAGGGCAGTTGAGAAAAAAGATCCTCTTTCAAAGTGCCAAGGAACACACTGCACTTCCTCTGATACCAACTGGATCAAAGGTATATCTGCAGACTGGGCCCTTGATGCAGCAAAAGGGAAAGAAGCTGAACAAAATAAGGAGGAAAGAAGAAAAGGGAAGCAAATGGAAAGGGGAGAGTAATGAGAAAAAAGAAAAATTGGGAGAAGAGGTAGGAAAAGACAAGGAAAGGAGCTGGTAGAGCAAAACAGATGGGGCAGGAAAAATGCCTTACTTTTCTCTCTAACATTAATGTATTATTATAAAAGCCATGAGGAAAAACACACTATTGATTCTACTTGGAATATATCATGCTTCTGAGACCTGTGCATTGTCCATGTACTTTTTAGAAAGAATTCTAAGATTTCATAATTTCAGTTTATTCTTTTCAATTTACTCTTCTTACTCAGTACCAATGCTTTTAAAAATATTTTTCTTCTTTTTACTGAAATTTCATCAACATGTATCTAAGAAATTCTACCATCAGTCCAGTTCACATTAGACTTCCTAAGAATTCCTTTTGGTGAGAATCCTAAATTTAGTTGTCTTTCTTATTTTTTTCTTTTGCCCCAACCTTTTAAGTTCTGTGTGGATTTTGATTGAGGTGGTAATTATTAACATTTTTAGGTAGCATGCTAGATATGTTTTATTACATACTATAACCAAGTCATTCCTTTAATACCTACTGCAATTCAATTCAGCATTTACTAAAAGCCTATTGTGTGAAAAGCACTGTGCTAAAGGTGATGGGAATAGTAAGACAAAAACCAAAAGAAGCCCTTGCCCTCAAGGAATTTAAATCTGGCCATCATTCCAATCTCCTCCTCACAGGAACCATTTCTCTGCCCTGGGCTCTAATAGAGAAACTTTTGCCTTCTCCTGCCCATAAGCAGGCCTCCATATCACTTTTCAGTCATCTCCATAACATGGTGTCTACTCACTCAACAGCACCCCCATTTTCTTCCCACTGGATTGTTGCACTCTGAAAAGTGAACCTTCCCTTTCTCTTCCCCAGGATTAGGCCACCACACCACTTCATGGTCATTTCCACACCCTGCTGCTAATCCAGGACCCTCAAATACCTTTCCAGCTGCCCTTTATGTATTGTTTTCCCC
This sequence comes from Gymnobelideus leadbeateri, assembly GCA_011680675.1. NCBI lineage: Eukaryota > Metazoa > Chordata > Mammalia > Diprotodontia > Petauridae > Gymnobelideus > Gymnobelideus leadbeateri. The sequence goes on along the minus strand of WOXC01000714.1, from coordinate 51,634 downwards.
ATTAGAAATTAAGCTCATTGTGTGCAAGGGAAGTCTTGCTTGTTTATATCTTCCTGCCAGGTGCTAAGTAAGTGCTTAATAAATGCTTTATGTATACATTTATATCCAACTTCAATACTTCAAAAGATCTGTGATTTTGTCACTGTGCAGACTCTCTACATTGATCCAGACTGCAAGTCGTCCAGGTAGTCTTCATGATTTCTAAGGTCGAAAGTATTCATCTGGTGGTGAACATTCTATACATTGATTTGGTCCAGTCCTTATACATACAGTCTACTGGACCTATTACTCAGAACCTCTCTAACCAGATAGGACCTTCTAGAGTTTATGGTAAAGTGTTTGAGAAGCTAAGAGGGCATTACTATACAAAATACTGAGATATGTCACATGACCAAAATTCAGTTGGAAGGGACTTCAGAAGTTATCTAATCTAACCTGCATCTGAGTCAAAATGCTCTTGACATCACAGCTAACAAATGTTGATCCAGGCTTTGCTTAAAGACCTCAAATGAGAGGAAAGCTATTACTTCCTGAAACAGTTAATTTTACTTTTAGAAAGCAGTAATGATCAGGAATATTTCCTTATCAGGTTTTGACTCTGCCTCTCTGTAACTTGCACTGACTGCCTTCTGACCAAACACAGTAAGTCTAGACCCTTTTTCAAAGACCTAAAAGACAGTCAGTGTTGAGACCCTTTGTGACTACCCCTCTGGCTGTTCATGGCTTCCCCACTACAACATTGCTTTCTATTTATTTTGTATATACTTATATGAGGACATGTTGTTTCTCCCAATAGAAAGCTCCTTGAGGCCAGGGATTGAGAATTAAGTTGAGCAGCTCTGTCTTGTCTTTGTTGCCAGTCATCTTGATGCCATCTATATCAAGCAAAGGTCCTACTATTCCTTCTTTAATACTCCTTTTCCTCCAAATACAGCTAAAAAAAGAAACAAATCCTTTTGTTGCTGTACTTAGCTTCTCTCACTAGCCTCAACTCATCTTGATATTATTTTTATAGGATTGTACTATGGCTAATCTTCTATAATTTGACTTTGCTTTTATCTCCTGTATATTAAAATAAATTCTAAGCTGGCTAGTGAGTTCCCTGCCTCTACACCAATCTCTTCTGACCATTTTCCCTTCCCATTTGAATTATTTTCCTGTGAGTCTTCAGAATTCTATTCTTGAATATCTTCTGTGACTCTATGGGGCTGACTTCCCCTGAAAAACTCAAAAGATCTTACCTATCTTTCCCCTGAACCCTCAGAAATCTTCTTTCCTAAAATCTTGGGTGGATGCCAGACTATCCTCTGATTCCCTTTCCTTCTCCACCACAAATTCTAAAGGAGATGCTCATTTCTCCCCAAGGTTATCATTTCTATCCCAGTAACCAGTTCTATTCTGTAAGTGAGAATCAGATCTAGCACATAATTTCCCCTTATTGATTCCTCTCCATTTTGATGGATAAAATAAACACCAAAGCAAGTTAAGAAGTTAATAAGCTGCTCTGCTTTTTGGCAGAGAAAGAGAGCTCCAGTAAATATGTGGATAACTGAGGTCCCCCCCATTTACTAGAATATCATACTTCAGTGCTAGGATTGTTAACTACTTCCCAAACTCCTCGTTTTTCTCCTTTCTGTATAGGTGGTTGTAATGTTAATGGAACAGGAAGATCTTCACTGTCTGTTAATAGGTCTATGTGACCACATGTGTACACGTCCTGAGTCACACAGAGAACACTGGGGGAGGAATTTGCCTAAGGAGGAGCTTGCTTAGGAGGAAGCTTGCTTGTAAGAAGGTTTTCATACCTTTTGGTACTAAGCTAATTAGAAACTCAGTGATGACAGTTGTAGTGCCTTCTGACTCAGCCTATTAGTTGGGAGGTTGGTATTTTACTTTGGGGGCTCACTCATGAGAAGGACCTTTTGCTTCTCTGGATGGGACTCTCAAGTAGCAGTTCATTAAGAGCCCCTCAATTACCCAGATGTTGGTGCTGTCCCAGTCTGGTGGTGTGTGTAGGTGGTTGTATTGCTTTGTTCAAACAGTTGGAGCCCTGTCTGTTAAATTCTTTCTTGGATACTCACTTCTTTCTACTTATCTGTAATTAAAGTAAGACTGTTGACCCCTTTAAAGTTGTCTTTCCTTTAAAAAATCAGATTTTCTTTATAAAAGAACCTGTGCTAGCAGGTCATCCTGTGTGCTAAGGTGATTGCTCCTACAGTGGTCTGTAGTATATTCCAGTGACAAAATAACTTCTGTTTCTCCCTCCAGCGACCTTCACCCAAATACTCTCCAATCCATGCTTTCCTCCTGCATATGGTAAAGGGTGCTGTGGTACTGTGTGAAAGGGTTCAGATCTCACCTCTAATGTTTTTGTGACCTGTGCCAAGTCACCTAACTTTCCTAGACCTCAGTCTCATCTGGAAAATGAGAAGATTGGTTTCTGAGAGAACTTTGAGCTCAAAAACTATGACTCCATGAGTAAATCTGCTCAATATTGCTGTTGTTTGTCCTTTGTTCTTTAAGAGGATCATGACATCAGGGAGGTGATGCCACAACATGCAAGTGAATTAGATTTAAGTGAGGTAGAGCTGTGCAAAGTCACTAGCCTCACTTTTTCCTCTAGAACCATCTGGGTTCAGTGACCAGTTACATATCAGGACAACTGGAGATAGCCCTGGTTGCAGTGGAAGACCTTGGCCTTTTTAAGCAAAGCCCATTCAGTGATTAAGGCTAGGTAAGAAATGAGGCAAAGAATAGCCTCTTTTACCTTGTCAGGGGAAAAAACCACCAAAAAAACCAACAATAAACCAATGTGGGAGGGGAAGACCCTCAGGATTTCTGACCAAAACAGAAACTGCTATTTATGTTCACTCTGAGCTCCTCCTAAAACCTCTGTTTTGAGGATGGGCCCTGGGCCAGCCACCTTACTTTCCTCTACTAGCTCTTCTGATGCTCCAGACTTGGCCACCATTATCTCAGATGCCTTCTCACCCTGGAAGTTCTCTTCTCCTCAGTGGTCTTCTTGTCCTAGAACACCCCTCTGCCCTGTGGACCTCCTTTCTCCCAGGGCTTCCATTCTGAGGAAGGCCTCGGGCCTGTTGCCCCCATTACTTTCCTGGCTCTGCTTCTGACTGTTGGGTTTTCATCACCATGCAAGGTATATCCCTTCTAGCCAGTCCCACCTCACCTGCCTTTAGTTTCCTTTTATACTTTATCTTCTACCATTAGAATGTAAGAACAGGAGAACAGGAGCTTTCTCTTTGCTTGTTCTGTGTATCTCCAGTGCTTAGTACAGTGCCTAGCACATAATACACATTTAATAAACTAGTTGACTTAAATCAATGTATGAATAAATTATAGAAGTTATTTTACCAGTCACTCAAACCAAATATATATATATTTAAATATTTATATATATAAATATAAATATATATATAAATATTTATATATATACTTTATATATATATATATAAAACAAAATCTTAGAAATTGCAGAAATGCTTCAATTACTAAACAGTGTCAAGTATAAGAAACATCATTAATTCCAAACTCAGATTTTGGATAGAAAATTTATAGCTAATGGACATAATTTACTTAAGGTATCTGTTTGCCTTGTACATGCATGTACTGCCTTACCACAAGTAAATCAAGTCCACATATACATGTATACATACATACATACATATGTGTGTGTAGCTAGCCAGCTCTTCATAAATGAAAATTTTGGTTTGGGGAGAGTATCACTCACTGGCCTATTATGTTCTTCCCATGTCACCTCTGTCTCCTAAAACCTCTAGCTTCCTCCAAGACAGCTCAAATATCACAATCTGTAAGAGGTCTTCCCAGTCCCCACAGTTGCTAGCACCTTCCTTTCAAAGGTTACTTTAGACTCTATATCTTGTATGTATAGAAAGACAAGTAACTACTTCATCAGAATGTAAATTCCTTAAGAGCAAGCACAGTGTTTGCTTCTTCCTTTGTATTCCTAGGGTTTAGCACAGTGTTTGGCACAATGGTAAGCATATAAATAAATGTTTGCTGATTATCAAGATGTTTGGCTGATATATCCAAAATTAATATTGGATATAAACAATTATAAGTGACTACTGATTTGCTTATGTAACTTGTGAGTTAAGTATACTTCAAGCTAAGAAAAGAACATAAGATCTGTCTTATGCTTTTTGGGAAAAGGCTTTAACAAGATACATGTTAAATAGTAAGAGAAGCATTGAACCAGATGGAGAAATCCTTGGCTGAATTTCACTGGGATTAAGTCTAAGGACAGGATATCATGTTTTAAAAATTAAATTAGTTTGATCAATGTTAGAGTTTTCAACAACTACAGCAGACTTAACCATTTCACTCCTGCTAAGTTTTATTATTATAACAACACTAGCTGTTTCTTTCTGCATTGAATATTAGCAATGTATTTCATTACTGTATTACCTTTGGTACTATGATTCCCAACACGTTCCATCAATAAACACTCATTATTAAACCCACAGCAGTTGCACTGTTTATTGTCATACACAGTTGGCAATCTTTCTGCTAATAATAAGTTGTGTATGTAATTTGCCATGCAAGAACCACAGCTTGCTCCTCAACAAGGGTAGATATATAGAGAGAATGTTCATTTACTGTACAATAAACAAAACTATAGCATCTTTTTATTGTAATGATCCAACTGTAGCAATATCCAAGTCCTACAAATTCCTAATTTATTAAAAAAAACTTTAGATTGGCTTTAAATTAAGAGATAGGATAATACATCCTCAACTGGTGTTTATTTGAAAACAATCATGTTGGTTATATATATTAAGCAGCTCCTTTTTCCATATAGCAATGTTAGAAATAACATACGTGAAAACTTAACTGGATGGCTATTGAGTAAAATTAAGTGCTCACTGAAAAAAAAAAGTGGTAAAAATGGAAACAAAAAATAATTTCAAATATAAAATGTAATTGGGCGTGGATAAACTCAATTATACTTTTCAGTACTTCCTAGTGAATGATCAATAATATGCATCTAAGCTTCCAGTAAAATGATCACTGCCATTTTAAAGTCTATCCTGAAAACTACAATCTCCAAAAGGTCAAAAAGAGAGTAACAACTCACTTTGCTATGTTTTTAAGAAAGTATACTCCAAAGCTTCCTTATGGAGGGGGTGGTTTTTAAAGACTACATAGGTAAAGTGGACTTTTGGAAGGCCTCTAAAGGTTAATCTAATCAGACTCTTGTCACCAGAGACTATCATTCTTTTATACTGCTCTCAGCTTCTAACCCAGAGTGATGTACTTAGTAGGTGATTGGCAAATGTTTATAGAATAAATTAGTGGATTATGAAGTCTGAGGAAATGTTTTTAGATATTCAAAGATACTAACATGGAAAGATAAGAACTGTTGAGTATTGTAACTCAAGAACTATAAGGACACCATGACTAAATAATTTCAGTGGTAGTTAATGTAATAAAGGGGTTTTCATGTGTCATACGTCTTAATTTACAGTTCCCAGGACTTCTGAAATATAGTCAAAGAAGAGATTTATACCCTTGTCCATTCTTCTATGATTGTACTGAGAAATCATGAAAAGATCCAATCTACAGAAGTAGCAGGCAAAGATGACAGAAATGAAGTACCCATTACACACCATTACATACTGAATTTTTTCATGTCAATAATTTTTCTTTAAATAGCGTACAGCTAGTCATATATAAGCAAGGAAGAATACAATTTCTTCTCTCAAATACTGTTGTCATATTCGTTATGGATATATACCTCCATTCAGGTACAAGTTGGGCTGGATTGCTATTGAGGGTCCTTTCAATTATATGATTCTATCTCTTCTTCAAGGACGGGCCTTGTAAAGCTTGCAGAGTTCTATCAACTAAGTGATAGATACTTTTCTTCACCTACAATAAGTAACTTATGAAAACTGTCTGCTGAGTTATGGATAGGCTGTAAAATGAATGATGGAAGAATGGCCAGAGATGAAATCTTGACTTGCTGGCAGAATGATAGTAACTGAGAGTTTGAAGGGACCTCAATGGCTAGCTATTAAAACCCATAACTAAACGAATAAGAACTCTTTCTATAACTTACCCAAAACAGAAATTTATCTGGTCTTTGCTTCGACTTAGAGAATGAATTAATAGACTGAAGGGAAAGGAAGAGTAAGGAAACCCACTGCACTTTTGGATCACTCTGACTGCAGTTTTCCTTACAAAAAGGGAGCTTATAATGATTTCTTTGCTACTTCCACCTGTTATAACTTGCTCTACCTTTTGGAGACTAGCAAAAAATTTTTCCTTACATCAGAGCCCTTTTAAGACCTGAAGACAGTGATGATGTTTTCCTGTCCCCAAATCTTTTTCTCCAGGCTAATGATCACGAGGTTTTTCAACCAATTCCCATATATGATGATCCTGAAACATTCACTATCCTGTTTACTCTGCTCTGGATGTTCTCCAGATCTCAATATCTTTCCCAGAATGCAGTGCACAGGCACAGTGTGCCAGATGAGGTCTGACCAGGGCAGAGTATAGGTTAATTATCTCTTTGGTCCTGGATACTATGACTCTGATAAAGTAACCTGGGATTATACCAGCTTTTGTTGCCTCATACCACGCTTGCTGTCCACTAAAAGTGCTAGATCTTTTTTGAGAAAAAAAGTTATCCAGTCACATCTTACCCATTCTGTATCTGACACCGCTTTTTATTAATGACTATCTGTATTAAATTTCATCTCATTTGCGTTCCAATTTTCTAGGCCATTAAAACTTTTAGGGTCCTTACTTCCCTACCCAACAGATTAGCTACTCCTCTTAGCTTTTTTTTAACTGCAAATTTGATAAGCTTGCAATCTATGCCTTTACTGAAATCACTGATGAATATATCAAATAGCAGAGGGTCAAGCATAGCTCCTAGGACACCTGAAGATCTTCTTCTATGTTGGCACTGAACAATTACTGACTAGTCTTTAAGTATAATCATTCAACCAATTCTAAATCCACCTAATTATATGCATTACTACTTAACCCATCTCTTTCAGATCCTGTATATAATAATAACAAGAAAAACTCTGTCATATGCTTTGCTAAAATCTAGATAAAAGTGTATCAAAAGCATTCCCCTTATCTACCAATCTACTAACCCAGTTACTAGTGGTTGGTTTGGTATGACTTATCTTTGATGAAGCTATGTTACTTCCTTGTGATCCTCCTTTCAAAGATGTTTATCAATCATTACTTTAATAAGAAATTCTATAACTCTGCCAGGAATTTAAGTCAACTTCCTTGGCCTACAGTTTACAGACTCTATTCTCTTCCTTTTTCTGAAAACAAAGACAGTATCTGATTTTTTTTTTCTAGTCCTATAGCTAATCTCCCACTTTCCTGATGATAATGACAGTGACTCAATAATCACATCTTCCAGTTCTCTCAAGACAGTGGTATGTACACCATCTGGACCTGGTAGCTGGAACTCATCAAGGGCATCTAAGCATTCTCTATCTCCAAATTTATCTTGGGTTTCAACCCCCTATGATCTCCATTTTTTTTTTCTCTTTCAAATTGAAGGATAATTTTCCTTGGCAGGAAAAAAAGAAAAAGAAAAAATGCCAAACATGAGTTGAATGGCTCTTTCTTTTTTTCTCCACTGTCAGTCATCTTCATGCCTTTCACCCTAAACAACATTCTTACTCTCTCTCTGATCCTCTTCTTTTCCCTAATATAGTTATCCCCTCTCTGAAAAAAAAATCTCTAAAACTCTATTGTTCTTAGCAGTCTTCTGGAGGCTCAGCTAAATCAAAGCTCAATGCTATTCCTTTTTTTATGAGAGGGGGGGAAGGGGGAGTGGTTGGAGGGAACCAGAGAGAAAGCAATTGGAGTTAAGTGACTTGCCCAGGGGCAAGTGGTAGTAAGTGTCTAAGGCCTAATTTGAACTCAGGTCTTCCTGATTCTAGGGCCAGTGCTCTATCCACTGTGCCACCTAGCTGCCCCACTTAATGCTATTCTTTAAAAATAAATAAAGGGGAAAAAAAGACACATTTTATTTGGACAGAGACATTTCCCAATAAACACCCAAACCTCCTACAAAGAACCTCTTTTAAAGAGTTCAATTGTTTGTTAACTGAAAAGGATGTATTTGAATAATACAGTTTTAATAATGACCAGAGATATTTTTGCTTCTCACTGTGAAATGATATTGTAGTCTTTGTGTATATTGTCCTTTGGACTGCCCTCTTAACATGTATCATTTTATTAGTGTTCACATGTTTTTCTGAATTCTTCATATTTGTAATTTCCTTAATGCAATACTTTATTACATGCATTTACTATCATTTGTTTGTCTATGCCCCAACAATTGATTAAATATTTTTAACTTTTTAAACATTTTTTTCTGATATTTTAATCGGCACAAATAATGCTCTTAATGAGCACTTTTGTATACTGGATCTTTTCTTGCTGTCAATAATTTCTTTGAGTGTGTAGTTCCAGTAGTGGAATCTCAGGGTATAAGAACAATTTAGTAACATTTTTTTGAGCATAATTACAAATTATTTTCCAGAATGGCTGAGTTAATCCATGGGTCCACCAGCAGAAAATTAGCATGCCTGTCTTCCTACAAACTCTCTGAACAATAACTGTTCCCATCTTTAGGCATTTTTGATAGTTCAAAGAATGTGAAGCGCTAGCTCAGGATTATTTTAATTTTAATTTTCCTCTTTATTCTTTTTATTTCAAGTTCCAAATTCTTATTTTTGATACTGAATTTTTTTCATAGGGACATAATAGTTTTTATTTCTTCTTTTGAAAACCTAATCCTTCAACTATGTCTATCAAGGGGTGGCTCTTTATCTTATTATATTTGTCAATTCCTTATAGATTTCTGTCATCAGTCTATTATCAAAGACATTTAGGGGTGGCTAGGTGGTGCAATGAATAAAGCACCAGCCCTGGAGTCAGGAGGACCTGAGCTCAAATCTGGCCTCAGACACTTAACACTTACTAGCCATGTGACCTTGGGCAAGTCACTTAACCACAACTGCCCTGCCCTCCCCCCTCCATAAAAAAAGCAAAAAAAAAAAAAAAAAGACATTTAATGCAAAGATTTATCTCTAATCTCAATTTTTTTCTGATTTATAGCTACAATGATTTTATATAAAATAAATGTAAAATCTAATTTATATTTCATTAAATTATATTATTAAAGAATAAATTATAAAATAATATTAAATTTCATTAAATTATGTAATCAAGATTTTTTTATGGTAGGACTGATATGGTATGATATTTAGATAGTACAGTCATTTGGCATTTAATGTGTTTATGGTATAAGAAGGAGGTGTCAAAGATGTGGCCAATGAGCCCCATGCAACCTACTACACTCCCAAGTGCAGCCTGAACCAGATTAAAATATAATTGAAATATTTAATAAAATAAATACATATTACAAATATTATTGTGTAATTTTCTAAGCCAGGCTCACAGAAATCCTTATGCATGGTTTAGTGGCCCTTATTTCTTTTTGAGTTAAATACCACTGGTATAAGATGTTGATCTAAATTTATTTTTCATTAACTTGTTTTCCAGTTTTCTCAGTAGTTGTTGAATAAAGTCTATCTCAATAATCTGTGTTCGTGGATTTACTATAAACTAGACTGCTATGTGTATTTGTTTCTGGGTCTTGCTTAGCTAATCTAGTCTACTGGTCTGCTTTACTATTTTTTATCTAGTATCAGATAGCTCTGCTCATTATTGCTGGCGTTACAGATTGAGATCCCATAGAAACACGCCTCCCAACCCCCACCCTGATGCTATATGCATTGATTTTTTTTTTTGCTTTTTGGAGGGCAGTTGGGATAAAGTGACTTGCCTAAGGTCACATGGCTAGTAAGTGTGCTAAGTGTCTGAGGCCGGATCTGAACTCAGGTCCTCCTGACTCCAGGGCTGGTGCTCTATTCACTGTGCCACCTAGCCGCCCCTGCACTGATATTCTTGCCTAATTTTAAAGTGGTACATCTTTGGTAATTTAGTTGGTAGAGAACTAAATCTATAATTTGAATAGTATTGTTCTAAAACTATCAAAGGACCGTACTATTTTTTGTTCAGCTGTTTTTCAGTGGTGTCTGACTGTGACCCCATTTGGGATTCTCTTGGCAGACTCTGGAGTGGTTTGCCATTTCCTTCTCCAGCTCATTTTACAGAAGAGGAGACTGAGGCAAAGAGGGTGAAGTGACTTGCCCTGGGTCACACAGCTGGTAAGTGTCTGAGGCCAGATTTGGACCAGGAAGATGAGTCTTGCTCTATCCCACCTAACTGCCTGTGCCATATTTTTATATTGATCCTTTGTTATCTGCCACTGCTTCATCTTTTATACAGGTCTTTTAAAAATATAAGTTGATCAGTGAATTTCCTATATATTCATTGCAGTCTTTTTAGTTGGTCAAGTCAATCAGTAAGCATTTATTAATCACCTACTACATGCCAGGCACTGTGCTAAATTGAGGATACAAAAGAGGTAGAAAGACAGCCCCTGGCCTGAAGAAGCTCACAATCTAATGTGAAAAACAAGCAAAAGCTATATGCAAAACAAGTTACATACAGGAAAAATAGGAAATAATTAACAGAGGGAAAGCATTAAGAAAGAGTTAAAGAAAGAGCTGGGAAAGACTTCCTGTAGAAGGAGGAATCTAACTTGGGACTTGAAGGAAGCCAGGAGGTGGAGAGGAATAGGGAGAGCATTCTAGGCATGGGGTCAGCCAGAGAAAATGCCTAAAGCTGAGAGATGGAATGTCTTATTCATGGAACAGCAAAGAGACCAGTGTTGTTGGATCAGAGTATGCGAGAGATGAAAGAAGACTGGGAGAAGCTTATGAAGGGTTTTGAATCTTAGTGATAGGGAGTCAATGGAGTTTACTGAGTTGGGGATGGGGGTGGGGGTCATGGTTGGGCCTGCACTTAGGAAAATCACTTTGGCAGCTGACTGTAAAGTAGTCTGTAAAGGGGAGAGACATGAGACAAGCAGACCCACCAAGAGACTATTGTGATACTCCAAGCATGAGGTGATGAGGACCTGCATTAGAATAGTGGCAGTGTCAGGGAGAGAATATTTAGCGAATACCCCATTTTCCTCTACATCAGAATTTTTTTCTTTATGTCTTCAAAGATTCCCATCAGGACTATCAAATTTTGTAGAATTTTAGTCCATGGGCTCTGATCTATATTTCTCTACATGCTCTGAAATCTGATTTCTAAAAATCTAGGGTGGATATCAAACTATTTCTCAGCTTTCCTCTCCTCTATCACAAATTCTAATATGAACTGGTCATGTTTCTCAAAAATTGTCATCATTATGACTTCAGCAACCAGTTCCTCATTGATGACCAAGCTCTGAATGCAAAAATTATTTAAATATATACACACACACACATATATGTTTATATGTGTACCCACACCCACATTTATTTACTGACTGATGGAAAGAGATAACAAAATAAAATCATGTATGAACCACATTTTAAGGTCATGTCTATGAAGTACCTTTGACTTCAAATTATACTTATGATCATGCTTAAAATTCTACATCTGGCTTTTCCAGACTTACCAAGAGTTTAAGCAGCCAAAACCGGGACTTGTAGTAGAAAGTTTTGGTGGGGTTGATAAGAAAGAGAACCATAAATCCGTAGAGTGCAAGTGGGTAAACTTGTATGGGAATAGCGCTGATTGGAGCAAATAAGCATGCCAGCAGGCTCAAGCACCACAATATCCCAAGAAATCCAGCAATCTGATGAATAAGAAGAGAGGAGGGCAAAACTGATTATATCCCATTATTCACGTTTCTCTGCCTTTTGTCACAAGGATAAAATGGTAATATTTTTGACAACAGATTCAAATCATAGGCAAGAAAACATTAAATATATCTAAACTGTGTTAAAAGTATATAACTATGTTTTATTCTAATTACCTCAAAGAGATGCTGATGAGATAAATTGTTGCGGGGATTGAGCTCAAATATGAGCACATGATTCACTCCTGCTTGCCTCCAACCATAGGTGTTGATGCCCAATAGAAAAAGGAATTCAATTAGGAGAAAGCCACCTCGATAGATTCTTACTAGGGGCCATATCATCTTATCATCACCAAGCTTAAATGCACCTAAAGGAATATTAATTTTAACGATTAGTGATATAAGATATAACATTTTTAAAAAGCCATTTCTTTTTGTAAATTTCCACCAAAACCCTTTTTTTGACCTCAAATGTGATCACTACACTTCAGCTCTAGCATTTGCTACCAGTGAAACCTTGGAAGGGGCACACAACCTACCACGCCCATAAAATGAAAGGATTAGACTAGGTGATATCAAAGGTTATTCAGTCTAGCACTGAACATCTCTGTTTTAGCTCTTTACTTTTTTTAGATGAAAAAACTGAAACCCAAGTGTTTTTGAGCTAATAAGTAGCAAAACCAGGGTTTACGCCCTGGGTTCTATCTCCAAATCCATCTTTGTTCCACTATACCACATTACCTCCCAATTGTTTTATAAAATATTTTTATTTTTTAAATCTTCAGTTGGTTAGCCAAATTATGATAAAAAAAAATGTATTCTAGTTTCCTAGTAGAAACTCCCTCTTCCCTTGAATTCAAAGAAATACATTCCACTATTTCTCTTCTACCACTCTGAACATTTCTTCACCAGCATTTTATCCAGTTCCCAAACCCTTAAAATGTATGTTCCCTAAGGTTCTAACCTCGAACTTTTTCTCTTCTCTAAACTGTCTCCTGTGAAAATAGCATTCGGTGACACTGCTTCAACAACTACTAGGAAGATGGCACACAACCCTCTATGCACTGCCTTCTTTTGAGCTCTACACCCACATTTCCAGCTACCTAACTGTGCTCCACTGGCATTTGAAACTCAACAGGTTTAAAACCAAACTTATTATCTGTCTCTACCCCTACCATCCTAAAAAAGCAAACTTCTGTTTCTTCTGATTTCATTATTTCTAATCTCATCTAGTTCCCATGTTCAAAACCTTGGTATCTTTGACACATCCCTTTGCTTCTCATATCTAATAAGTAAATCCCACAAACATATTACTGTAGCATCTTCCATATATGCCTGCTCTCTAGTCCAACTGTCACATCCATGAAGCCTTTATTACTAACAAGCTCTCATAACTGACCTCCAGAAATTCTGCAATAGTTTCTAAGTAAGTCCCTCTCATCACTCTTTTCTCCTTTCTACAATCCATTTTTTCATACTATTGCTAGATTAATCAATTCTATCTCATCACTCATCTGCTCAAAGATCTTCAGTGGCTCTCTCTGACCTATGAAGTTTAATATTTTCTGCCTGATATTCGAGGCTTTTTACAATCTTGCCACATCTTACCTTTTTCTCCTTATGTGATGTTTGCCCCCTCTATATGCTACAAATTTAAGCCAATTTGTTCCCAAACTTTCTGTTCCTAAACAAAACATTGTACTTTTTGTCTCTGCTAATGCTGCATTCTAGGCCAAGAATGTCCTTCCTCTACCACTTCAGCTATTTAAATGCCTAGCCATCCTTTAAAGCCAAACTCAAAGGCCATAACATCTTTCCTGATTTCCTATTACTAAGAACCTTCCTTTTGAAACCTCATATAACACTTTGTTGTGTATATCTGCAAGGAATTTAGGTATCAGTGTACATTGGAGTAAATGTGTGTGTGTGTGTGTGTGTGTGTGTGTGTGTGTGTGTGAGAGAGAGAGAGAGAGAGAGAGAGAGAGAGAGAGAGAGAGAGTGTGTGTGTGAGAGAGACATTCCCTCCTTATACTATATATCTTGTAAGACTAGGGAGGGGGTCTTAACTACATCTTTTTTTTTTTAACTCTCCTAGCACATATCACAGTAACCTAAACATAGTACATGCTTAATAATTGTTTAATTTGAATTTCAGGATAACAGAATTATAGATTTGGAGGAGGCAGGGACGATAGAGCATATATAGTTCAAGTCCTTCTTTTCATAGACGAGGGAAAAGAGGCCCAGGGAGTTTAAGTGACTTATCTAGGGTCATACAAGCAGTAAACCGACGGAAGCCTAAGTCCATCTAACTCCAAAGTTCTGTACATTTTCCACTGTAACACTGAGGAAAAATGCTGTAAAGATTAACTGCTTTACTATATTTTAGAGAGTTGAAGCTACTGAATAACTAAAGTTTGGATAAGAGAGATATTACTATATAAAGTACAGAATTATAAAGGAAACAAAGAGCATTTAACTAGTTATTTTCTAAAGAAGCAAGTATACTAATGTGTCTTTAACTAATAAGCACAATTACAAACTGAATAGTTAAAAGTTTCTTTCTGCTGATTTTGTTTTAGCAGGGGGATAAACACATACAGAATGCATGCGTGTATGTGTGTGTATGTATACATATATATAACCTATCTCTCCCTATTCACATATTCAAAGCTTCAGATTCAAACAAAAGTAATTCTATTTAAGATAAGAGATACCTACCTGTGAGCACAAGGGCCACATTCAGCACGATGAATATTCCACAATATAGACCAACTCTAAACGTAGTCCATGCAGGTGCAGGCTGGGAATAGGAAAAAAAATTTTTGGTTAAATAGAGAATAGTTAAAAATCACAAGATGATTTTTTCATTTCAATTCAATTCAACCCCAAATAGTGGATGCTTAGAACACAAAGACAAAAACAAAATAGTCTCTTTTGTCAGGGGGTTTACATTCTACTGGGAGGTAATGGAAAAGTTAAAGCATCTGCAGAGAAATAATACAGATTATACAAAGTAATACAAATAATTTCAAGAATATTAATAACTAGGAAGATCAAGAAAGCCTTGGTTTAGCTTTGAGGGAAGCTCTCAGATTCTAAAAGGTGGAGGCAAGGAGAGACCATACTTAAAACATGGAAGCTGTGCAAAGACAAAGTAATAGTGGCTGAAAGAGTGTATATTAAGAAATAGCCAGCAGGCCAGTTTTACTGGAACAGAGAATACATAAATGCAATTATACAAAATAAATCTGGAAACGTAGGCTGGAGCCATCTTGTTGGAGCTTTTATATGTCAGGTTGACTATTTTCTATTTTATCCTAAAAGAAACTGGGAGTAACTGAAAAAATTTTAGTATGAAAACAATGTGATCAGATTTGTATTTTAGGCTTATCAATTTGGCAAATGTTAGAGAATGAATTGGATAGGCAAAAGACTGAAAGGATTAGATAATTATAATAATTAAGGTAAATGCTGATAAGAGCCTGAACTAGCTAGAGGCTATGAGAGTGGAAGATGATGTGATATAACTCACAATGAAGGATTTGTGATGGACTGAGACCTGCAAAATTCACATAACAAGTTCTCCAAGAGTCTCTTAAGTGGGGAAGGGAGTAGGAGAAAGGGAAGGGGAAAAAACATTTATTAAGCCAACTGTATGCCAGACACGGGGCTAATAGTTTTGCAAATATCTAATTTAATCTTCTCAATAACTCTAGGAGGCAGGTGTTATTAATATTATTTTCAGTTTTCAGTATGAGGAAACTTAGAGAAAGGGAGATTTTTTTTTTTAAGGGACTTGCCCGAGGTCACAAAGCTAAGAATCTGAAAGCATATTTGAACTCAGGTCTTCCTGACTCTAGGTTCTAGACTCTATCTACTGTGCCACGCAGTTGCCTAAAAGACATGATAATTTCTAGGGACTATATATATGAATATTTGCTTGAATTCTATCTTTTTTCCCCTTTCCTAGTTGGAGATATTAACACTGTCAAAATTTCTTTAAAACCTAGCAATCAAAACAATTTGTAAATTTAAATTTTGTATTTCTTTAAATTTAAGTTTGCATTTCTTTAAAACCCAGCAATCAAAACAATTTGTATTTCATATTGATATATGCTTCAGTGTTATAATTTTAGAACTAAAAACTCCCCAAAAGAAGGGACTATAGCAGTTTAATTAATTTTATATAGCCTGTAGCACAGCACCACTCACAGAAGCCCCTTAATAAATGCCTTTTCAAGAGAACTGAGTCAAATTTATAAGAATACAAGTCATTCCCCAATTGATAAATGGTCAAAGAAAATGAACAGGCAATTTACAAAGGAAGAAATTAAAGTCATATGAAAAAATGCTCTAAATTACTACTGATTAGAGAAATGCAAACCAAAACAACTCTTAGGTACCACATCACACATGTCAGATGGACTAACATGACAAAATAGGAAAATTATAAATGCTGGAGAAGATGTGAGAAAACTGGAACACTAATGCATTGTTAGTGGAATTGTAAACTGATTCCAGCATTCTGAAGAGCAATTTGGAAAAGCCCAAAGGACTATAAAAATGTGTATTCCCTTTGACCCAGCAGTACCATTTCTAGGGCTGTACCCCAAAGAGATCATACAAATGGGAAAAGGACCCAAATGTATAAAAATATAGCAATTCTTTTTGTAATGGTCAAGAATTGGAAATTGAGGGGATACCCATCAATTGTGGAATGGCTAAACAAGCTGTGGTATACGAATGTAATGGAATACTACTGTGCTTTAAGAAATGATGAGCAAGAGGATTTCAGAAAAACCTGTAAACACTTATATGAACTGATGCTGAGTGAGGGGAGCATAATCAATAGAACCCTGCAGAGTTAGCGCCACACTGTGTGATTGATGGGGTCCTTGTGATGTATATATATTTATAGTATCAATCTGTAACATCAGTTTGTAAATGGGGTGCTTTGGGATCTATGTCTGTAAAATCAATTTGTAAAAGCAGTCTGTAAGATCACATTTCCATCCCCCCAGCCTCAGAGCATTGACTCTGCCCCTTCCCCCTTCCAGCACTCTGCCCAGCAACAACTCCTGACCAGTTTATCTCTGCTTGAAACAATAGGTTATGTAAATGTTATCTCCCTTAGTTAGAGTGGCCAGCCCCACCATAAATTCTTCAATACCTTATCTATAGGGTAACTCCTTAGTCAATTATATACCCACACTGTCTCTGATGACCTTGGTGGGAGGCAGACTGGGCACTCTTTAGTGATGTGTCAGGCCTAAAACCACACCTCCAGCTAGCCCCGCTTGAGCTATTTCCCAGTGAATCATGGGCAATACACCTGCGCAGTTGATATTAAAAGTGTATGGTCCTGGGGCGGCTAGGTGGCGCAGTGAATAGAGCGCCGGCCCTGGAATCAGAAGGACCTGAGTTCAGAGCCGGCCTCAGACACTTAATCCATACAAACAAAAACCTAGCCGTGTAACCTTGGGCAAGTTACTTAACCCCAACTGCCCTAAAGGGGCGGCTAGGTGGCGCAGTGAGTAAGAGCGTCGGCCTCGGAGCTGGGATAACCCGAGATCAGATCCGGCCTCAGAAAATGAGCACCCATGCATAAATAATGACTTGTAACCTTGAGCAAGTTACTTAACCCCAACTGCTTTAAAAAAAAAAAAAGTGTATGGTCCTTTGAGCACTGACCACTCCTTAACTCCTCCCTGATCCCACCCTTACTCACCTAGTTAGCATAATTGACCCCTTAAAACTATGCCTGCCCTCTCTGCAGGTTCCTTAAGAATCTAGCCCGCTGTTCTCTACAGTGTAACAATAAACTTTACAATTTCGGCTTCAAAGTCTGCTTGAGCCTGGTGAATTCCTGCCAGACTGGATGCCAGGAGAGGTATCCCTGGCAGAACCACTTACCCTCCCCCCCTCCTTATCACCCTTCCCTCTTCATGATGACTAACTTTGATAGACTTGGTTCTTCTCAGCAATCCAAGGTGCTGAGACAACTCCAAAAGACAACTCCATGATGGAAAATGCTATCCACATCCAGAGAAATAATTAGAGTCTGAATGTTGATGGAAGCAGACTATTTATTCTCTCTCTTTCTTGTTTTTTTTTTTTGCTTCTTCTTTCTTGAGGTTCATCCCACTGGTTATAATTCTTCTTTGCAACATGACTAATGAGAAAATATGTTTAATGTGAATGTATATGCAGAGCTTACATCAGACTGCATGCCATCTCGAGGAGGAGGCAAGAGAGAGATGGGGAAAAAATTTTGAACTCAAAAGCTTATGGAGCCAAATGTTGTAAACAAAAAATAAATACATAAATTAAGGGGAAAATGTCTTTTCAGTCATGATTAATTGTTTGTAATCCTAGGCCTCTGAAATCCTGAACTAAAAGAGAATACAAAAATGTTATGCAGTAAATATATTTTACAATTAAACAGTCTAGTTTAGAAATTAATTATATCAGTTGAGAGACAAAAAATCTTGGTAATAAATCCTAACCTGAGCTGCTCCCAGAGGAGGGACCCGTAAACGCTTCATGGCCTTCTGTCTATCTCCAGCTTCAAGATCATTGGTCACCACAGCCTAGAAAAATACATAAAGTTCATTATACTCACATAATAAATGTTTAAATTATAAAGCAAGACCTAAATTTTGTGCTAATTTGTGACAATGAGTAGATGTTAACTTGTGAAGCAAAAAAAATGAAAAATTCATGAGGAAAATATATGCAAAGTTAGAAATCATCACATTTCTAATTACAAAAGTCAGACAAAGATGATACCAGCATGCCTGACCTATATAGAACCTTAAAAGTTATGCAGTTTCAACTCCCTCATTTTATAGGAGAGAATACTGAGACCCAAAGAGTTAATGGAACATGGCCCAAAATCAGAAAGAAGTCAGACAGAAGACAACAGACAAGGCTGAGAATATCTAGTGAAGAAGGAAGAATCATTGTACCTCTGTCTCAGAGATGAGCTGGTTGATTTTCTTGCATGTATAAAATGGTGCCACTTCCACATGGGCCACTCGCCAATCTGCTCCACGAGATGTCTCCAGGATCTTGTCATGCTTTTTGAGGATTTTACGAAACCCTGTAAAGTTCAGATTCTAAAAAAAAAAAAAAATAATAAGAGACAACATTCTAAGATCTATCAGTCTAAAAGGAGATGAAATAGAATTTTCACACTATACCAAACAAATGTGACAGGGTTAAGTTCTAACACAAAAGGAAATAGCAATGTTTCATTAATTATAGTACTACATTATTTGGAATATTCTTTCTAGTAAATAATTTTATGTAAGACCACCGGGTGTGTGGGAAAGAGGAAGAAACAGGAATACAACAATTATCAATGTAAAAAATATGATTAAAAAAGGAATAGCTCAAAAAATAAAAGGAATAGGGCAAAAAGAGGGGGGCACAGTACAGAGAAAAAGGGCACTCCAGAGCAATACAGGGCGAAAGTAGGGAAGTAAAAATTTTTGTGCTTAATGAGAGGAGCATAAAATATGGGAACTGTATTTAGTGTTGCTAGGGTTGGGATGTGACTTTTATTGGTAATCTACATTTCCTTATGACATAACAAATAACTTAATAGAGCAAGGTATAGGATAAATCAAATGAACATTTATAACCTGAAATGAGGATTGTAGTTCAATTCCCCCTTAAGAGGGGGAATTAATTTCCTTATGAAGAGAAAGTTTTTATGTTTTATCTACTAATTAAAGTGAAAAAAGTATAGGAAACAAGATAAATTATTTCATTATATTTAAATTAATTTTGTAGAACAAAAAGGAATATTTAGAAAAGGCAAAAAAAAAAATAGCCAGAAAAAATATTTGTTAAAAACATTTCTGATAAAAGTGTACTATAACAGAAAAACATATGATAGAAACACATAAGAGGAAGGTCCATTCTTTGTATAAGTATAATAGACAAATGATCAAAGAGATATGAATAGGCAGTCCTTGAAATAAATACTATGAAAGATAAATTGAAAAAAAGTGTTCCAATTCTCTAATAATGTGAGAAATACAAATTAAAACAGCTAAGGTACCACTTTATGTTTATTAATTTGGCAGTTATTTAAAATATACAATCCAATGCTGATGAAACAACAAAGAGATATTCTTATGACATGCTGGTTGAACTACAAATTGGCATAATCTTATTGGAAATCAATATGGTATTAATAAGAGCTCCAAATTTGTTCATACCCTTTGATCCTGTAATCTTACTACTAGTCTATATGCTAAGGATGTGATTAACAAAGGAAAAAAAAGAGATTTAAGTACACAAAAAAATTCAAATTTTTCTTTGTTTAAGGATCATACTGATTACTGAAAGACAAGGTGATAAAATGTCCCATGAAAGGATATTTCTTGTTACCTTTAACTTCTTGATGAAACTGTCCACTTTTTTTTGTTTTCTTTTTTAAAATTTATTTTTTAGTTTTCAACATTCACTTCCACAAGATTTTGAGTTACAATTTTTCTCTCCCCATCTTTCCCCTATCCCATCCCAAAATAGCAAGCCTACTGAATACCCCTTCCCCCAATTTGTTCTCTCTTATATCCTCCCCCTTTACCCCCTAACTTTCTAGTAGGGCAAGATGGGTTTCTATACCCCAGTACCTGTATATCTTATTACCCAGTTATTACTTTTATTATTACTTATTACAATTACTTATTATCCATGTAAAAAAATCAATTTTTAAGCATTTGCTTTTAAAACTTTGAGTTCCAGATTTTTTTCCCCTTTTTCCCTCCCCAACCACCCCCACTGGGAAGATAAGCAATTCAATATAGATTGTATATGTGTAGTTACCCAAATCATTTCCATAGTAGTTACATTGTAGAAGACTAACTACATTTCCCTCCATCCTATCCCACCCCCCACTTAATCTATTTTCTCCTTTGACCCTATCTCTTTTCAAAAATGTTTACTTCTAACTACCCTCTCCCCAAATCTGCCCTCCCTTCTATCCTCCTCCCCTTTATGCCCTATCCCCCTATTTTCCTGTAGGGTAAGATACCCAATCGAGTGTATATGTTATTCCCTCCTTAGGCCAAATTCAATGAGAATCAGGTTGTCCCATTCCCTTTCACCTTCCTGCACTTCCCCTTCATTGTAACAGTTTTCTCTTGCCTCTATTATATGAGATAATTTATCCTAATCTATTTCTTCCTTTCTTCTTCTCCCAATAAATTCCTCTCTCACCTCTTAATTTTATTTTTTAGATATCATCCCTTCATATTCAACTCATCCTGTGCCCTCTATGTATACATGAACATACAAATGCCCACACTCACATATGTTTATATACACATATATCCTCCTATATATACATATATATGTATACATATATATTCCCTTCAGCTATACTCATACTGGGAAGATTCTTATGAGTTACAATTACCATTTTTCTGTGTAGGAATGTAAATACTTGAACTTTAATAAGTTTTTTATGATTTCTTTTCCCTGTTTACCTTCTCATGCTTCTCTTGCTTCTTGTATTTGAAAGTCAAATTTTTCTGTTCAGATCGGTTTTTTTTTCATCAAGAAAGCTTAAAAGTCCTCTATTTCACTGAATGACCATATTTTCCCCTGTAGCATTATACTCAGTTTTTCTGGGTAGGTGATTCTTGCTTTTAGTCCTAGCTCCTTTGACCTCCTGAATATCACATTCCAAGCCCTTCAATTCCTTAATCTAGAAGCTGCTAGGTCTTGTGTTATCCTGTGTTTCCACAATACTCAAATTGTTTCTTCTTGACAGCTTGCAGTATTTTCCCCTTAACCTGGAAACTCTGGAATTTAGCTATAATATTTCTAGGAGTTTTCTTTTGGGGATCTTTTTTCAAGAGGCAATTTCTATTTTGCCCTCTGGTTCCAGAATATCAGGGCAATTTTGCTTGATAATTTCTTGAAAGATGGTGTCTAGACTCTTTTTTTGATCATGGCTTTCAGGTAGTCCAATAATTTTTAAATTATCTCTCCTGGATCTATTTTCCAGGTTAGTGGTTTTTCCAATGAGATATTACACATTACCTTCTATTTTTTCATTTGTTTGGACCTATTTTATAGTATCTTAATTTCTCACAAAGTCATTAGCTTCCGATTGCTCCAAATTAATTTTGAAGGAGTTATTCTCTTTAGTGACTTTTTGAAATTCCTTTTCCATCTGGCAAATTCAGCTTTTTAAAGCATTCTTCTTCTCATTGGCTTTTTGGGCCTCTTTTGCCATTTGAGTTAGTCCTTTTTTTTTTTTTTAAAGCAATTGGGGTTAAGTAACTTGCTCAAGGTTACACGGCTAGTCATTATTTATGCATGGGTGCTCATTTTCTGAGGCCGGATCTGATCTCGGGTCATCCCAACTCCGAGGCTGGCGCTCTTACTCACTGCGCCACCTAGACGCCCCTTTAGGGCAATTGGGGTTAAGTAACTTGCCCAAGGTTACACGACTAGGTTTTTTGTTTGTGTGGATTAAATGTCTGAGCCCGGCTCCGAACTCAGGTCCTTCTGACTCCAGAGCCGGCGCTCTATTCACTGCGCCACCTAGCTGCCCCCGTTAGTCTATTTTTAAGGTGTTATTTTCTTCAGTATTTTTGGGGTCTCCTTTAACAGGCTGTTGACTTGCTTTTCATGATTTTCTTGTATCATTCTCATTTCTATTTCCAATTTTTCCTCGACTTCTCTTACTTGATTTTCAAAATCCTTCGTGAGCTCCTCCATAGCCTGTAACCAGTTCATATTTTTCTTGGAGGTTTTTGATGTAGGAATTCTCACTTGGATGTCTTCCTCCCACTCCATGTCTTGATGCTTTCTGTCCCCAAAAAAGGATTCTATCATCTGTGTTTCTGTTGCTTGATCATATCTTGAGTTTTGAGTTCTTTGCCATGGTAGAACTCTGCTTCCAAAATGGAGAGAGCTATGTCCCAAATCGATGGGGTTTTGCAGCTACTG
Organism: Gymnobelideus leadbeateri; assembly: GCA_011680675.1. Taxonomy (NCBI): domain Eukaryota; kingdom Metazoa; phylum Chordata; class Mammalia; order Diprotodontia; family Petauridae; genus Gymnobelideus; species Gymnobelideus leadbeateri. The sequence goes on along the minus strand of WOXC01000714.1, from coordinate 28,869 downwards.
TAGCTATTAGCTATTGGGTGTCACACACCCCAGGACCACCACCCAAGACTGTGATCTGGATTCAAGCAGGTCAAAATAAGAGCGATTACCCTCAGAATGGTCGCTTGGCCCCCATACAATCTGCATGCTAGGAGCTCGGGAAGCAGCCTGTAGCAGCAGCTGCAGTCATCACACTTCTTCTGCTTCTTGTTATGGGGGTAGTAGCCGGACCGCACTCCCCCTGCTTGAATAAAGTTCCACACTGACTTTTTACTTTATCTTTAGCATTTGTTGATTGAGAAGTCTGGAAACTGCTATAGCTGCTGGTGATCCACTCTCTTGAAGCCCGCTCCAGCTACAGTTAGTCAGGGACACCCTATGGCTAAAACCAGGGCTCATATGGGACTGCATGCTGTGACAGGCCATTACTGCCAGCCTGCCAGGCTTCCTTCTGTGAGAGATTTCTTTCTCTCTGTCACTTGTGCATTCTGTAGCTCTAAAGTTTGTTTCAAGTCATTTTCTACATGTATTGGAGGAGGTAGAAGCTGGAGCTGTGTGGAAGTCTTGTTTCTACTAAGCCACCCCAACTGTCCACTTTTTTATTCTATCAGTGTGAGAACTATAAATACTCCTTTCATATAGCTGCAACACTTTTAGATCCCCTAGTTTGATTTCTAGTAAGAACATTATCTTGGCTATCATTAGGTTCTTCCAAATATGTCAATCATCTTGTAATTAGAGAAATGTTAAGGCTACCAACAATTAATATTTATAGAAGACTTTCTGCACCTTCTGTTCTTTTTTATTAATCACAATCATTGTCATGGTTGAAGAAGAGGAGGGCTGCACTGGACAGAAGATCATCTTTTATTTTTGACTGTTTTGGTGTCTGACATTCTTATAATGGGTCTCTCCACATTTAGGATAGGTTTCAAATGGCAGGCTTAGTGTACCATCTATCTATTTTTTTTAAAAAAATAGTATTTTATTTTCCCGCCAATTATATGTTAAACAATTTTTAAAAACATTTTTAAAGTTTTGAGCTCCGAATCCTATTTCTCCATTCTCCCTTTTCCCCTTCCCTGAGATGGTAAGCAATCTAGTATAAATTATACATGTACAATAATGTAAAACATTTCTATGTTAGTCATTTTATACAAGAAAACTTGAATAAGAAAATAAAAGAAAGTGAAAAATAGCATGCTTCAATATGTACTCAAACACCATCAGTTCTTTCTCTGGAGGTGGATAATATGCTTCCTCACAAGTCCTTTGGGACTGTTTTGGACCCTTGTATTGCTGAGAATAGCTAAGTCATTCACAGTTCTTCATCATACAATATTGCTGTTATTGTGTACAATATTCTCCTGGTTCTGTTCACTTTACCTTGCATCAGTTCATGTAAGTCTTTCCAGGTTTTTCTGAAATCATCCTGCTTGTTATTTCTTTTATCACAATAATATACCACAGCTTATTTAGCCATTCCCCAATTGATGGGTATCCCCTCAACTTCCAGTTCTTAGGCATCACAAAAAGAGCTGCTATAAATATTTTTGTACCAACAGGTCCTTTTCCTTATTTTTTTAAAATCTCTTTGGGATACAGATCTAGCAATGAAGTATGCACAATTTTATAGCCCTTTGGACATAGTTCCAAATTGCATTCAACTATTCTTAAAATTCTTCCTACATGGGAGAACTTTCTAGAATTTGAGCTCTACTGGCACAGCCTTCAAGAATTCTGGGTCATCTCCCTGACACCATGAGAAAAAGAAATAGGACATTTGTTGATAAAGGATATCTTTAGATAATATTTTGTACTTATTTGTGATACATTTATCAGACCCTTTGCCTTTAAAATGACACATTTTTTTCCTTTGCTTTTTGGAGGGCAGTTGGGGTTAAATGACTTGCCCAAAGTCACATGGCTAATAAGTATGTCAAGTGTCTGAGGCCAGATTTGAACTTGGGTCCTCCTGACTCCAAGGCCGATGCTCTATTCACTGTGCCAGCTAGCCGCCCCAAAGTGACACATTTATAAATCTCTTTGCTTTTAATATGCACAATTCTTTAAAGGAAAAATAAAAGTACAGCATATTGCTATGCTATACCATACCATCAAAGATGACAGAAGAATTGTTTCAGTTTATCCATTTTGCCATTGTTATTTCCAACTAACTACCATTTTATTTCCAATAAGGAAAGGAAGTTAAAGGAGAGAAATTTGCTAGAAGAATGATGAAGAGAAATCATAATGCTACACAGCATTCTAAGAAGGGTAACCAGAATGGGAAAGGGCTTCAAGTTCATACTATATGAAGATCAATTGAAGGAACCAGAGAAAGAACAAAAAGAACAGAATTGGTAGATGAGGAGGAAGAGCGTTATCTGTATGGCTGTCACACAGAAGAAGGATTATATTTGCTCCATTTGGCACCTAAGACCATAACTTAGAACAATGGGTGGGGACTGCAAAAGGGCAAATTTATGCTTGTTGTCAGCAAATTAGAGCTATCAAAAAATGGAACAGGCTACCTCAAAAGTTAGTGGATTTTTCTTCACTGGATATCTTTAAGCAGAAGTTGGATGGTCAGTCACTTGTTTACACTAATAGTAGAGATTCATTTTGGAGTTGAGTTGGACTAGATGGATGCTTCCAACTTAAAAATTCTGGTAATGTATAACACTAGGAATCACCCACTGAAAGGAGAGAAGATGATAATCCCCTCTGCTATTAAAATGTTAGATACACTTGGATGCATTCTCTAATTCCCATTTCTGTTTTACTTAGTCTGAATAATAAAAATAAAGGAAAAAGGGACAATATTAGAGAAAGTTTTTATAAAAAAATTAACTTTCTCCAGAAAGAACCTCAAAACCAATGCATTTTGCCTAAAGTGGTTCCCATGTTGGAAAATATAGGTTACAGCAAATTTTGATTACAAATAATAATGATGCTTTTTTGTTTTAAGAAAGAATATTTCATAATGTCCATTCAAAGGGGAAGTCCCTGATAAAATTATATGGGATATAAACAATGCAGCATTATCTACAGATAGCTACATATCTATATCTATATCTATGTCCATCTATCTATCTATCTATCTATCTATCTATCTATCTATCTATGTAACTGAACAAATAGATTACTAGTGGAATATGGAGTGACAACATTTTCTATAATGGAGGAGATTGGGTGAAAGAGAAGTTTTTCTTTTTCTTTTCAGGGGGCAATTTGGGGGCAAGTGACTCTGCCCAAGGTCACACGGCTAGTTTTTGAGGCTGGATTTGAACTCAGATCCTCCTGACTCTAGGGCCAGTGCTCTCTATTCAATGTGCCACCTAGCCGCCCCTTTTATTTTTCTTAAAATAAAATTTAGGTTTATATACCCGATGTTAAAGCAAATAAATTTACTAGAGGACAGAACAAAAGCACATTAAGAGGGCTTCTTCCACAATTCTCTTAAAGCTAACTTTTCATTATCATTCTATTTGGAATAGTATTAAACATTAAAATACAGAAGGGAATGAAAAGTAATGGAGAAAATAAAATGGAAATAAACCAATGTGATAACAGCCTATATTAATGCAGGCAGGAGGCTTAATTACTTTCTATTAGAAAAAAAAATTTAGTCCTTGCCCTGGGACAGTAATCTTTTCTTTTTCATAAAGTCAAAATGAAAAATATAAGAAAATGATCATTTCAGATCTAATACTCTTCTGTGGTTCCAGCAAAATAATTTTATTGAAATAAATCTATAAAGCTTAACCCTTTGCCTCCTTTAAAAAAAAATCACTGCTATAATAAAGTTCAATGCAATATCATTGTCCATATACAATGGAAATGGTATAGCTGAAATATAGTATATGTTTACATGGGGGAGGGAAGGTGTCAAAATGATACAAGGGATGACATGCAATTTAAATAAATGACTTGAATTCCAATAAAAATATGAAGTAGTACAATTGGAAACAATGTTAACCTATCGATAATTTTCTATACTTCTTTTGGAGCTAGCACTAAATATATATATACACACACACACACACACATATATATATATATATATATATATATAAAATAAATATACATAAAAAGGTCTTTCTTTTAGTGGTGAGTTTTTTTTTTTTTCTTCAACCACTGGGAAGTCATGCAACCTAGATATATCATAACTATGTAGTAATTACAAAAACGAATGCCATGTTCAGCATTGGTATGCTTTATTTAAACTTCTTCAATTGGGAGGTAACATTAAATAATAGAAACAAATGAAGGCATATTTCTATAAATTAAAAAGCATAGAAAAACTACTCCTATATTTTTATCCATGCTATTTATTTAAAATCTAAGGTACTCCCATGTTATATTTACCTTTTATAACTATCAAAATTGAGTTTTTCTATATAATACTATATGATGTATTATATCTAAACATCTCAGAAGTTTTAAAAAAGCTGTCTTATTCTCCCCCCCTCAATATTCCTTTGAGGAATAGACCAAAACAGTGGCTTTTAGGAAAGTGAAAATAAAGGAACAAAATTAATTAAGTGGTTTGCTTAGTGCCAAACAGGAAATATCAGTTCAGTATATTAACCACATTAGGGTTCCACCAAGTGGTTTTTTTTTTTTAAAGTAATTGGGGTTAAGTAACTTGCTCAAGGTTACATGGCTAGTCATTATTTATGTGTGGGTGCTCATTTTCTGAGGCCGGTTTTGATCCCAGGTCATCCCAACTCCAAGGCCAGCGCTCTTACTCACTGCGCCACCTAGCCGCCCCTCCACCAAGTTTTTTTAAAAATAAGTTTTTATTAATGTTTTATTTCTCACATCTAGTTTTCTCATGTCTAGTACCACGCCCCCCCCCAAAAAGAATAGGTAGGATCTGATGTCATTTTAATCTAAAGCAAACCAACCCAATATTTATTAAGTACTTATTATATGGCAAAGGACTGAGTAAAGTGAAGAATGACATAGTCCTCTTCCCAAATCTATTAATGGGGTGGTACCTGCACAAAAGTAATTATAATACAAATGAGAAAATGATGAAACACATAGGAGAGGTTAAACTCAAGTCATTCTGGGAAGAAAGAAGGCTCACTTCTAGTTGGAAAGGTATCAGTGGATCAGGGAAAATATCAGAGGTGTAGAAGGAATGTATTTTAAGGAGAAGCCAACTCTGACTCAGAAAGAAAGAGGAAAAGATGATGCTTTAAAGTACAAATGAGGGGACACAAGAAAGTTCATATTAGGTAGCCTCAAATCCTCAACAAAGTAGGCAATAAATATCATTTGCTAAAAAAGGAAGAGCAGGCTTGATGTTTGCGACTTAAGGAGAGGAGAAAGGGTTTATAACAGCTATTGTGAAGAAAAGGAAAAGAACTTATTATAGAGAAGCTTATTAAACATTAGTTTTTTTGTAACACTTATTTCTGCAGCATTATTTTATTTTTAATTATTTTAATTCACTGGATTTTAAAAACATATTGCTGGCTAAAATTTTAAAATTACTGGATAAATTTTGATTCCCTATTTCATCTTAAGAGAATCAAAACTAGTTAAATCTCAACTGTTGACATTTGTGGAGGAGTATACTAAGAGGTAATTCTGGGCAACAGCAAAATTGTTTTAAATTACATATTTAGCAATGCATCATATATACTCTATTTTCTGACATCTTCCTTTTCATCTTTAAATATGTTCTAGCCTTTCCTATGTTTAAAAATTAACTATTAGGTATGATACCTTTTCTTCTTCCCTTACTTCTCACTGCCAAATTGCTAAAAAGTCTCATGCCAATCACTCCCATTCTTATTATCACTCTTTTGCAAAACTTTTCCCTATAACTGACATTCTTATCCAACTCAAACTCCATTCTCGGTAAAACTTGTTAACTTTGTTTAGTAACTTGTAACTTTGTTTAGTAACCTCCAAGTTGATCACATGCATATTATTTCAAAATTAAGAAAAATATTCAAAAACATGCCTTACCTTAAAAGAAGCTTTTTATCTAAGCAAGTGTTGCAGAACTACACTATATATGTTCTCCAAATTTGTTAACATAGTCCTTTATTCATTATGTCATGCAAACATTTGAGGATGAAAATGGTTGTTTTGTCACCTCATTTATCTCTTTGGAAGGTGAAACGTAAATAAATTCTTTTAAATATTTTAATGAAATTTATTTGTAATATATAGCTCCAAAAAGGTCCTCTACATTGATCACAAAACCACAATAATAAACTCATACATATATACCCTTTAAACCAATTTCAACAACCAATGAAGACTTTTTTCATTTAAATGGTGCTCAGTGTAAACCAGAGAAAGAGCACGCTTTCATTTTTAAAATATTATTTATGTATGTTACCTACTTAAGTCCATGAATAAATAAAAATGATTAAAAACCTGTGTTCCTCTACTATGGGACTTGTTGTAGTAAAGCTTTTGCTTAGCCCCAAATGTCAAATAGCATGGGGTACATTTTAATTGTTAAGCATGATATTTTACCCATATTCAGTATGACCTATTTTTTCTGCTTTCTTTTCTCAAGGCCTAAATTTTAGCACAGTTATATTATAGCCTGAAGAGACAATCATTGATACATTAAAGGATAATGAAATTTAGAGGATGATTCATTGTGAATGCTGGAAAAAAGAGAACTGACACTTTAGCTCTGCATTCCTGGTTTCAGCTGAAACACATGCTCAAAAGCCTTTGGGAGGAATGAAGTGAGCCCCGTTGTTTGTTAGGAGAAGGAAAAAAAATGCAACATAACCATGAAAGGCATGGTAACTACATCTTTATTTATCTGAATCCAACTTATCAACATCATAGCTGACCTCCAGAAACAAAGACAAAATCGGATTAAAAAGCATTTATATATAGAAATAATACAAATATAGTACAAATCTTATAAAAAATTTGGCCAAGAAAAATTGTTGAAGTCATGTTACTATACTGCCTTTTGCTTATTTCTGATGACTTAGTTATGTTTTCAGATTTTCTGAGTTTGTTATTTCCCTATTCGTTTGACACAAATGTGATTTTTGTTCAACTGAATTTTTCCTTTTATTACAGTTCTCAGATAATTAATAGCTTGTTATACCTGATAGTTCTGCAGCAGGATAAGACTGAGGTAGAACTCACTGAAGGCCAGTTTAAGGTCTCGAATGTTCCTATGTTGAACACGTTTTTCATGGGACAGGTGGAAAACTGGATTTCTGCGCTTTCGAAGTGTAGAAACACCAGTAGTTTCTTTCTGTACATCCAATGAGGAATGAAGTTCATTTTGAAGAGTAGAAAACCTGCGCTGAGCCTCTGCAAGCTTTTCTATAATGAAAGAGAAATTTCAAATGGAGAACACTTGAAAGGTAAATGCTAAGGCAACCAAAACCTATACAGGCTTTTACCCTGGTTTGTACAAGTTTTCTATTTCCCCCCCTTTTTTTTTGAAAGGCAAGGTAATTGGGGTTAAGTGACTTGCCCAAGGTCGCACAACTAGTAAGTATGTCAAGTGTCTGAGGTGTACAATTTTTCTAGGGCTCTAGTAAACAAGAAAAAGTCTAAAGTTTGTCTCACATTTTATTTTCCAGAGTTTGAGTGGAAAATGTCAACTCAATATTACCAAGAAAGACTGCAGCAAGATAAAATAAATAGAAAATTACATATAAGTGTTCACGATGATCAGAAGTTGCATGTTGACAAAAACCCATCTTTTTAATGTCAATATTCTCATAGGAATGAGGTACAGCTGTGAATCATACACCACAATTTGATACATGTGCCTTCCATCTCCTCCTGCCTGTTCACCCTGAGGGAATGTAATGATGCCATGCACGAGCAGCTTTCCAGAAGAATGCTACGGTGAACAACTTTTAAGGTTCTGATTACACAGTATACTGAACACTCTATTTATTCCATAACAAATCAAAGCAAAACATTTGCAGAAAATCAAGGCACAACATTACAACTTATCACAGAAAATCACAATATAGTATTCACAACAGCTTATCATTAAAATGGCTACACAGCTTTTACCAAAGTGGTCACAATATTTAGAACAAAGAACAATCATCTCAAAGTACAACAGTCAAAATCTTCCACTCATGAAGCACACTAAATTAACTCAGTCACTTATTCAGAAATCAATTACTAAGTATCATTAATCACTAAGCATTAGAAAATACACAAACCCTCCATCCGTAGGTCACTAATAAACTACAATTTCATCATTACTCAGTACCCACAGAGAGGTCTTTTCATCTTGACTTGGGGTTGGTTCTCAGATTCCCTGGATCCCCTTCCATGATCCCAGATTCTACCTGGATTCACCAGATTATCACCTGGGTTCAATGGCAGACAGCTCCCAGTTCTTTGTCCAGCTCTCTGGGTAGGTCCTGCTTCACAATGAAGTTCACAAGGTCTGGTCCATCTCAAATCCTTCACAATTTCTGCTCCCGGGAATTCAAGGCTCAATCAAGCTACAAACAAAGTCCCTGCATCCCTGTCATGCTTCTCAGTCTTCTGCAGCTTGTTCAAAAAATCAGAATCACTTTATGAAGCCTGGGGGGGGGGGGGTGAGGGAGGCTTGTGGGCTCCCAGCCTCCTCTTCAGAAGAAGCTCCCAGCCTCCTCTTCAGAAGAAGCTCCACAAGTTCTCAGGAAATTCTGGCTCAGGTCTTGACCCTCTCTTCTGTAGCTGCTCTGCCTCCAGATGAAATTCTGACTGTTCCTCTCTGGGGCTTTTCTTATATACACAGCATTAGCTACTTCCTGTTTCAGCCATTCCCCCTTCCTGTTATGTCAGGAACAAGGGTTCATACCTTCTGTTTCTCCCACAGATGTTTGATCAGTTATTAAGTGTTAAGTACCTGCTTACTTGTCAATACAGAAAGGGGTCTTCAAATTACCATTACAGGGAAGGTGTCAAGGGGCCAGGCAACTTTCATATTACCCCCAAGGAATATCCTGCTGGGTCAGGAATCTATGACTTCCTTCTATACCAGCTGATCTGCAGCCTCAGGTGAGAAGAGGAGATAAGACCTTCCTCTGACTGTATGCCTTCCATCTCCCATGGGATGTGTCTCTGAGGGGCAGTAGCAAGGGACGGGGTTGGTCTGCTTTTCATCTGGGCCAGCCCAAGGCAACTTCCATGTCCTGCTGCCAGCCGGTCCTACCAACAACAGAAAACCTTGGGTACAAAGAGAAGCAACCTTTCCTCTTGACCTCAGGCCTTCCAGTTCCTGCTGTGCCTATCTCTCAAGGAAGAGGGCTTCCTTCTGTTGCACAGGCTCAGCTTCCTCCTCCTCCTGCGTGTGCTGTCTACTGCCCAATCCACAGCCTTCAGAGGGGAGAGAAGTAGTGAAATGGAGTTTCCCATCCAACCACTGGACTTGGTGCTTTTCATCTCACACTGCACTTATCTACAACCCAATATCCAGCCTCCTGAGAGGAAAAGGAATGGTGCCTTCCATCCAGTGATGAGCAACCTCACATCTGGTGATACTCTGTGCACACCAGTGACTCTGAATCCTCTAGGTCATCAACCAAACCCCTTCTCCATCCTCTACCATGCACTTTCCTATTCTCTTCCTCCTTAACTCTCCCACTTTGCCACCAAACCTTATGCCCTCTGGAATGCCGGTTCCATAGACAACAAGCTTCCTTTCATCCTAAATCTCTTCTTCTCACGCTCCTTCCCTCCTCTAGTTTTTAGAGAAACCTGGTTATTTTGATGACAGTCTCCGTAGACAACTTTTCCATTAATGGCTATATCTTCACTCCTTCCCCTTGCATCAATGGTTGAGAGTCTCTGCTCCCCACTAATTATTTCAAGTTCTCTTTCTACCTCCATCACTCAGTAGTTGCTTCTCTTTTGAGGTTAATTTTATTTATCTCCATCACCTAATCAAAATCTTGGTAGTTGTTGTCTGTAGGCTTGATTCAGGCCATCTTCTTTATTCCTTGAAGAATTCAGTATTTTTCTCTCCTCCCAGACTCTGGCCCTCATACCAGGGAACTTCAGCTACACACTGACCCTTTCTCAAACACCCTAATGAACCAGTTCCTCAGCCTACTCACTTCCCATGTGCTACTCCTCCATCTCACATCAAACAAACACAAAGATGGTCATACCCTTCATTTTTCACCATCTCTATTCAGAACTATGAACCCTCCTTATTCAACTCTAATCTACTGGCTTTCCACTTCTCTTCCTCACCTGCCCTTACTTAAAACTCCTCTTCCTCTACACCATAACTTCCAATCACATCACCCCTCAATTTTCTCTGACACCCGCCCTCCTTCAGTAGCCACTCTCTTTTCTTTTATCCATCCTGACCCCTTGGTGCACCAATTTAAGTCTGCACTATTCTCTTCTCACGTCCCTGGCCTCCTTATCATTTTGCCACTTGTACTCTGCCAAATTTCAGCCTTGGATCACTTGCATAATCTGCTGCTGCTGAAAGACGATAGGAAAAAAATCACACAACTCTTCTAACTGGATCCACTATAAATTTATGTCACACAACTTTAACTGGGCTCTCACTGGTGCTAAGCAATCTTACTATACCTTCCTCATCAACTCAACCTCCCATACTCCACAGAGACTCTTCCAAACCTTTTCATCCTCTTCAAACCTCCCACGGTTTCCCTTCCTATAACCCTCTCAGGTGGTAACCTTGCCCTTTTTACAGAAAAAAACGGAGGTCATTCACTGTGATCTCCTTCTTCTCCCCCTTTTCTTAGATCACTCATATGCCTTTTGCCACTACTCATCCTTCATTCCTACCTCAATGAAGAAGCCTTATTCCTTATAAGAGCTAACCCTTCTACCTGCTCAAGTGATCAAATTCCATTCCCAGTCCATCCTGTCTCCTCCAACAAAATGCTTTCTCAGTCATATCCATTCTATCACTTATTTTCAATCTCTCCCTATGTACTGGCTGCTTTCTACTGCCTACAAACAGGTCAATCCTTCTATCCCCACTATTGTCCTACATCTCTTCTGCCCTAAGTGCTAAACTCCTTCTGGAGATTCTCTATAGAGAATAGGGTGCCTCGATTTTGTCTCCTCTCATAGAACCCCTTATATAATTTGGCTTTCAACCTCATTATTCCACCAAAACTGCTCTCTCCAAAATCATCAATGATTTCTTAGTTGCCAAATTGAGTGTTTCTCAATGCTCATTCTCCTCAACTTTTTGTCAGCCTTTGGTACTACTGATCACTCTCCTCCTTGATACTCTCTCCAATCCAGGTTTTCAGGACAGCACTCTCTCCTGGTTCTCCTTTGCTAGATCCTTTCCCAGACTATATTCTCTAATTACAGCTGCTTCTCAGAGCTCTGGCTCTGTTCCAGGTCTTACTGTCTTCTCCTCCATACTACTTTACTTGGTGATCTCATCAGTTCCCATGGATTTAATTACCATCTCTATGCCGACAGCTCTCAAATCCACTTACCCTGCCCCAAACTTTCTGCTGACCTCCAACCTTACATCTCCAACTGCCTTTCAGACATCTTGAACTGGATGTCCAATAGACATCTTAAACTTCACATGTCCAAAACTGAGGTGGTTATCTTTCCTTCTAAATTCTCCCTATTACTCTAGAGGACAACACAATCCTCTCAGACCCTCAGGCTCATAACCTAAGTGTCATCCCTGACTTTTCACTCTCTATCAGACCCCAATTATTGTCAAGGCTTGTCATTTCACCTTTGCACCATTTCTCACCTTTGCCCCTTCTCTCCTCTGACAATGCCAACACTCTAGTAAAAGCCTCTTCATCTCATGCCTTTATTACTTCAATAACCTGCTGGTGCACCTGTCTCAAGTTTCCCCACTCCAATTCATCCTCCATTCAGCCACCAAAATGATTTTCCTGAAGCAATGGTCTGACCATGCCTCTACTTAATAAACTCCAATGACTCCTTATTGCTTCTAAAATCAAATATAAAATCTTCCATTTGGCATTCCACATGGATAACAAAAACCTATAGCCTTTCTAAAGATATCTTTTTTCTTTAAAGAGGATGATTGCAGGGGCGGCTAGGTGGTGCAGTGAATAGAGCACTGCCCTTGGAGTCAGGAGGACCTGAGTTCAAATTCGGCCTCAGACACTTAACACAAAAACTAGCCAGGTGACCTTGGGCAAGTCACTTAACCCCAATTGCCCTCCAAAGAAAAAAAATTTTTTTGTTATTCTCATTTTTTAATTGTAAAATTCAAAGCCCCTAAGATTATGCATATGCTCAGAGTTGACATGTGTCTAATGTAAGAAGGGCTTTCACCACACCCTGGATTTTTCTGTGCACAAATGAAAAGAAGTATACTGATTTTTTCTACTTCTTAGAACCTAAAGAAAGTGACTATAAACAGGAAAAAAAAATTTGTTAATATTAGAAGAGAATTTAATTGAGTACTCAAACCAACTGAGTAATGGTCAAGAAGATATCAATAGAGAAGATAAGAGTATGTCCATTTAGGAGAGGAAAAGGCAGGGATCTACTGTGTGGCTTTTTCAGGGAAGAAATGGCTTTCATTCGATTTAACCTTTTTGGTAATTACAACAGAAATTATTGTGTAGAGTGCAAGGGGGAATTTTTACTGTTAAGAGTGCAACAGAGCTGTTTTATCATACTTCCTTCTTAGATTAATGCATCACGGTCCCCTGACTAACCTGTCTGGACCAACTTCTCATGGCTGGAATGGAGAAAGAAGAAGGGGAGATAGACAAATGGTGATTAAGAGCATAAAAGCAGTCTTAGTTATCAATAAACCAACAAAAACTTCCAACATGCTTGTCACCAATTTCTTCTGACTTAAAAGCTGCACACCAATTAAAAAGAGGAGAAAATCAGGGGCGGCTAGGTGGCGCAGTGAGTAAGAGCGTAGGCCTCGGAGTTGGGATGACCCGAGATCAGATCCGGCCTCAGAAAATGAGCACCCACGCATAAATAATGACTAGCTGTGTAACCTTGAGCAAGTTACTTAACCCCAATTGCTTTAAAAAAAAAAAAAAAAAGAGGAGAAAATCAATAGAGCACCTAAGACCAAAAGAACCATTGCCTGATTAATACAAAGAAAGAAACATGGGAAGGAGGGAATGCAGGAGGAGAAAAAGAGAGGAGACAGGCTTGGTCAAGCTGCAAGTACAGCAGCCACTCATGGGCCTGACCCAGTAATTGTCAGAATGGTAGCTTTGACTTTCTCTGTTTCTGACCTACGTAAGTTCATCCCTCTTCCCCAAAGTTTAGCGCAGTACCTAGCAGCCATCTGCTCTTGAGGGCTCAGCCTTTTGGGGGGTTAGACTTATCATGGACACTTCATCAGCTTTTGCCTTACTACTGCTGAGAATCACAAGGTCAATCCACCAGCCTGAGCAGACAGCACTGGCTGCATCACCACCTTTTCCAAGCCCTTCCAATAGAAAATAAAATTCATGCAAATTAAGAGTTGACACATGAACACAAATTAACCTTCAGTTCTTTTTATTTATTGGGTAAGAAGAGTATATTCTGGAAATATCTTCTCATTATCAGAGTATTATTTGGTTTCAACACCTTCTTGTAATCTAGACTAGAAATGCAGAGGCAATTGCAAAAACTATATATTAATGACCATTGAAAAATGGATGCTACTGCTTTAGTTCTATGGCTGAATATCTACTAAATGTATAACTATGAGGAACTTAGAATGAAAAGGGTACAATACTATTTAGGAACTGCAGACAATTTAAATGATATGGTAGAACTCCTATCAGAAGAATTAGCCTTCAAGTATAATACTTGAAAGAAAAGTTGTTGCACCTAAATAAAAAATACTAATTTGGCTTACACACAAATACTTCTTCTTGAAGTGTAGTACCAAACAGAAATACTGCTCACCTGAATAAAAGGTATTAATTTTGGCAAGTTCTTTTTCACAGGTTTGGAAAAATTTCTCTTCAAACTTGGCAAAATATCTCTTCACTGTATCTTCATCTGTAACTGAAATGCAAAAAAAACAATTGTTATAGAATTAATCTGAAAAGACTATAAAACTGGGAGGAGGTCTCTGTCACTATTCCACAACTCTTCACAATCAAAACTCCAAAAATATTTCTCTGGAAAATGAACTCTGCTGATATTTTGGAATAATATCAAGAAAAAGGAAAACAAGCAACTTCCTCAAGAGGATACAAACTTTTATTTGCGTGAAATATTGTTAAGATTTTACAATAATATGGGGCGGCTAGGTGGCGCAGTGACTAGAGCGCCGGCCCTGGAATCAGAAGGACCTGAGTTCTTCGGAGCCGGCCTCCGACACTTAAATCCACACAAAAAACCTAGCCGTGTAACCTTGGGCAAGTTACTTAACCCCAATTGCCCTAAAGGGGCGGCTAGGTGGCGCAGTGAGTAAGAGTGCCGGCCTCGGAGTTGGGATGACCCGAGATCAGATCCGGCCTCAGAAAATGAGCACCCACGCATAAATAATGACTAGCCGTGTAACCTTGAGCAAGTTACTTAACCCCAATTGCTTATAAAAAAATAAAATAAAATAAAAAAAAAAAGATTTTACAATAATAAAATCAAACTGTTCTACAATAAGCAAATTAAACACTCATTTCTGTGCAAGATGCAAACACAACTAAACAGAATATTTTCACAAATTGTTTTAATCAATCACAAAAATGAAATATTTCAAATTTACCTACTTACTACTCTTAAAAAATCTGTTTGACTCATTTAGAGTTGACAGGGAGACAGTAATATAAATGTAATCAACATTCTTTATCAAGAGATAACATTATGCTTAATAAAATTATTATTCATTCAAGGTGAGTATCTGCATAATAGAGTAGAAGCTTGATTGGATAGGAAAAACATTATATTGGGAATCAGAAGTAAAAAAAACCAAAAAAACAAAACAGCTCTGTACCTTTGGGCAAGTTACATAATAAGTCATACTTAGGTGGTATGTTTGAGTTCACACACTACTCTCTGGAGTAGTCAGTGGAATTACTAATTCCATTTCACAGATGAGGAAACTTGGGCTGAGAGATGTTAAGCAATTTGCTCAAAGGTTACAAAAGTAACAAACAGAGGGCAGAGCCAGGATCTGAACCAAGAATTTCTCATTCTACATAGAATGCTCTTTCTACCATACCATGAAATAGGTAGTAGAAATAGTGTTCCCATTTAACAGATGAGGAAACTGGCTTAGCGAATTCAAGTAGCTTTGTGGTCCAATCTCACCACTCAACTGAAGTGTCCTCTCCAAAGTGATCCACCAAATCAAATGGTCCTTTCTCTCTTCACCCTTTTCTACCTTCTTGCAGCACTGATCAACTTCTACCCAATAATCTCACCTTTCTGGGAATTTATGACACTGACTTCCTTTGCTTCTCTTTCTGGCTGACAGTTCCTTTTCAGTCTTCTTTGAATCCTCTGCAGGTACTCCTCAAGGATCTGTTCTAGGCCTTCTTTTCTTCTGTCTTCTCTACACTATTTCCCTTGAAGAACTCATCAGCTCCCAAAGATTTGACAATCATCTTTATTTTGGGAGATGATTCCCAAATCCATACGGTTTTAAGTCTCTCATTTCTCTCTAGAGTTCTTATCCTACATGTAACTATTAGATAATGTTCAAAACAGAGTTCATTATCTTTACTCAAGAACCATTCTTCTTCCAAATACCCCTATTTGTGCTGAAGGTATCATCAACTGTCAGACACCAGGTTTGCAAACCTTGACATCATCCTGAACTCCTCTATTTTCTCTCATCCTTTGCCTGGACCACTGTGATATCCTTATTGGTCTCCTCTTCTCAAGTCTCTACTCATTCCACTCCATCTTTCACATACCTACCAAAATGATTTTTCTAAACTGCCAGTCTGACAATGCCATTCTCCTATTCAATAAACTCAAATGGCTTCCTACTGGTTCTAGGATCAAATGAAAGGTCTTCAGTTTGACTTTTAAAGTACCTTTTAAGTAGACCACCACTGACCTGGGCAACCCTTATTATACAACTTTCCTTGCATTCTATGTTCAGGGCAAACTGGTTTTCTTGCTGTTCCTTACCAATGACATGCTATTCTCTACCTAGATATCTTTCTATTGGCTGTCCCAAAATGTACCCCATCCTCTTTTTATAATTCTAAGTTTCCTTTAAAACTCTATTCAAGAACTACCTTCTACATGAAGTCAACAATTTTACCATGTATTTATCTGGTACTTAAGTACCAGATACTATTATTTAAGTACCCATTGTCTCCCTGATAAAATATAAGTTTATTGATTACAGGAACTGCTTGACTTTTGTTTTTGTATCCCCAGTACCTCACATAGAGTAGGAGCTTAATAAATGTTTGCTAATTGATTGATAACACTGAGGTTCCTCCCTAGGGTCTACAACCAGGATCTTGATTCTATGACCTTAACATTCAAAACAAATTTTCTGATAAGGACTTTGGACATCTGGATGCTAAATGAACTATATGATGATAATCCTGAACAATACTACTCAACAACTTGATATGGCATAAATCTTTAACATGAAGAACTGTTTTCAGTGAAGGCCCTTCAGTTAATCTCCAAGTTGGAGAAGGGAAAGGAATAAGCATTTAAATGGTGCCTACTATATGCCAGATGCTGTGTTAGGTACTGCCTATTGTCCTGTTTTTCTTTCTTCAGGTTTGCTACCCAGTCTGGACCCCATGGGTCAGCCATTTCAAGAATGCACTCATCACTAACTTAGAATCCCTTGTTCTTTTGACCTAAAGTAATTACCATTCTTACTAATCACCAACTCTGTAATCGTCACCACCCTCTTTCTCTGTACCCAATTATGGACCAACAGCTCTGATGCAGAAAATCACAAAATGATTACTGATTTTCACTAATTATAAACTTAAGCTACTTAAGCTTACCCAGTCCATGACTGTTGCTCAGCAATATTTTTTCTTTATCTCTTACTCATCTCATAGTGAATTCCTCTGAAAGGACTCTGCAAAACCTTAAATAATAATAACCATAACTAATATTTATATAGTGATTACTTTGTGCCAGGCACAATTGATAAGCACTTTACAATTATTATCTCATTTAATACTTATAACAACCTTGAGAAACAGGTGCTATTATATGCTATTATGACCCCCATTTTATAGGTGACTTGCCCAGGGTCACACAGCTAATAAATGTCTAATGCAAAATTTGAATTCAGGTCTTCCTGACTCCAGACCCAGCACTCTATCTACTGTATCGCCTAGCTCCCAACTTAAAAAAAAGCACTACATATTAATGAGTTCTTATTCACTGAATGTATTTCAAAAAAACTTTCACTCTCTGAAAACCTATAACCTTGCCCTTTAACAAAGCTAATTATTGTTTATTTTACTCTAAAACTGAAGTTATCCAGCCTAAGCACTCTCACCTCCCCTCCTTCACATTTTAACTAACCTTGCTCCAACCATTCCTGTCTGACAAGAAGGAGTCACCCTCCCCCCTTTCCAAATCTAGCTGCTCCTCCTTAGCTCATCCCTTCCTAACATTTCTAGAACCTTTTAGGGTTAGGGTTTGTAATGAGAATGAGAACTTGAAGATCTTTTCTGTCCCTTAAGAGACACTGCTTAATCACATGGAGCCTATGATGGAGGGAATTTGCTAAAGGGTGGAGCAGAGCCCACAGAAAGCTTCCGGGCTGTGAAGATAAATTCTGCCCCCTGGTAGGCTGAATGTGGTCACATGGAACCTGTGGTGGGAGGAATTTACTGAAAGGAAGCAGAGCCCACAGGAAGGTGAGGGTGAGAACTAGCCAGACTCTGGGGGGAGAGGATGCTTGTTAAGGAGATAGAGAAGTTTATGAGTAAATATTGATCTTGTATTGGTTTGTGGGAAGGCTAAAAGATGGCATGGCTCTCAGTGTTATGGCTTCTAAATATCTTTGGTACTATGATGGAATCGGATTACTGGCTTTGAGATTCAGTTTTCTGGTGTCTAAATAAATCCGTTAGCTCTTGTCTTCTACCTGGAGAATCTAGTATATTTTGTGATTGAACATCATGCGATACTTATAGTCACACATCACATATTGTAACCATCGTGGGCACTATAAATATTGCATTGGCGCTACATCTGGTGTGAGGATGAGATCGGGAAATATCAGACTTCTAGTTGGAGGCAGAAGGGACTTAGAAGAAGAAATGGCTATCCCAGGGAGGATTTGCCTTATGCCTCCCTATCAAGAGAGTGGTCTAAAAGTACAGGGCTTGGGTGGCCAGGTAGCACAGTGAGTAGAGCACTGGCCCTGGAGTCAGGAGGACCTAAGTTCAAATCCGGCCTCAGACACAACACAAAAACTAGCCATGTGACCTTGGGCAAGTCACTTAACCCCAATTGCCCTCAAAAAAAAAAAAACAAACAAAGGTAAAAGTACAGGGCTCTGTGAAAACTGGGAACAGAGACTGCAGCAGGGAGAACCTAGAGATTTAAAAACATGCTTGCAAAGAATACCAATAAAACCTGGGAGAGAGCTGGAGGCAGTGAGTAGAAGAGGCTGGGTTCTGCTAACAGTTTACTGTATTGTGTGTAAAAGCAGAGACAAGCCATTAGAGTTGGCTAAGGGCCAGCATTCACACCCTCCTTGAGAAGAGCAACCTGGAGAGTCTCAAGTAGACAAAGAGAGTACTGGAGAGTCTCTGGAAGCAGATTAGCTCAGAAAAAAGCAAAAAAGTAAAAGGAGGAAAATCCATATAGTTTTGGTGGAATCTGAGCCTAGTTGCTATGACAACTACTGCCAGGAGAGCGATACAACGGTATTAAATGCTACATTGTTTCATGGTGAAACTTTTACAGGGGCGGAAGCTCTCCCCATACTGAGAAGAAGGCAGGAGAGTCAGGGAGGGTAAGCAGTGTTTAAGGAGATACTTGAGGATTTCACTCAACAGGAGATTACTGATATTTTGAGCAGATTCACCCAAAGGATGGGAGAATCCTTAGTGTCTTGGATGGTAAGAATCAGGGAGGAAGATGCTGCTGGGATAGTGCTAGATAAAGTAGATTGCTTGAAATTTATAAGTATTTGCCAGAATCCTTTTGTCCAGCAAGCTTTTAGAGATTTTCATTTGGAGGTAACAATACAAACAATACAGGAGGTAACAATACAACCCATCTGTTAGCTTTAGCTGCTGATGGATGCAATAGAATGTATCCCGCTGATTCTGTGTGGCCTAGTGGAGACAGACCATGGTACTCACTTAGAGACTGCATGAGAAAGTTGAAAGAAGTAGTAATGAAAACTGCTATTAAGATTGGAAATGCAGACATGTATCATGATATCCCCTCAGCAGTTCCTCATAGAAATATCATGGTGAAGACAGCTCCTCCTGCTTATAAGCCCCTACTTCTGACTCTACTAATTGGTGAAATAGTGAACCCTCTTTCGCAGGTACAGGATAAGATTTCACAGCTAAGTGACTTAGGAGAAGGGAAAAATGATAAATTTCCTTGAGAGAGAAGAGTAAATAGCCAGTGGGTTCAAAGTCAGAATAGACTGCCAAGAAAAGAACAGTTTACTGCTCTGTGGAGAACAGGGGTTGATTTTTGGAAAATTGATGGTATTCCAACTAAGGAACTATACAAAATATATCAAGAAAATGGGCTTAATGTTAGACAGAATAGAGAAGTGAGAACTGCCCCTACAGATGCTCCTGAACCATTGTATCCAAGTTTGTTGCACCTTCAGGGAAATTCAGATTAAAGTAAGTGCTGGGATAGGTAGAAATGGTCAATGTGCTGAACCTGTGGCAGTGTATCAAGTCACTGGAATAGAGCGAGGAGGACAGTGTCATATATTCTCCCGTGAATAAGGTTATGATAGTGAGTTCATAGATTCTAGAGGCATGGTTGACCCTATATTTGTTTCTTTCTGACTTTCTGTCTGTTAAACTTGTTTGTGAGATTTGTTTTCTGCAGGATTGGTACCTTCCACGTGCAGATGCCTGACTGCTTAAGCCAGATGTCATCCCCTGTCCATAACTGTGATATGCTACTTCTGGACCTGGAGTTGACCAAGTTCCAGATAACAGCTAAAGAGCTGAACTCTCAAATGGGACCTCTTGGGGCAGAGACAGCTCTATGTACAATTTCAGCTTGAAGCAGCTTTGGAGAAGAGACCTTTGCCCCTTGCCCCAAGATTTTGAGCTCCAATTGTTCAAGGGGGGAAGGATGGGGTGCTCGTGCCCAAGTGCCCACCCTGAGCCACTGTTTTATGTGCAAAGCTTTTCTATTATCCCTGTTATATTGTTGCAAAGTTCTGTTGACATCAGTTTTTCCACCAGCTATCCCTAAACCCTCATTTATTGTTAAGGTTATCTTTGCTATGTAAGGGACATGAAAGATCCTGGGGTGGAATGTGATGGGAATGGGAATTTGAAGATCTTCCCTGTCCCTTAAAAGACCTACGGGGGAGTTTGGTATATTTTCCAATCGAGTGTCATGCAATACTTATAGTTACAGTCTTTATCATGATTGTGGGCGATATAAATGCTGCATTGGCGCTACAAGGTTATATACCAGACTCAAGAACTAAAGGATTTATTTAGACACCAGAAAACCGAATCCCAAAACCAGTAAGCCAATTCCATCATAGTACCAAAGATATTCAGAAGCATAATAACACTGAGAACCATGCCAAGAGCTTCAGCCTTCCCACAAACCAATACAAGATCAATATTTACTCACAAACCTCTCTATCTCCTTAATGAGCATCCTCTCCCCCCAGAATCTGGCTATCTTTCAACCAGCTTCCTGTGGGCTCTGCTTCCCTTCAACAAAACTCCTCCCCCAGAGGCTCCATGTGACTACATTCAGCCTGTTAGGGGGCAGAGTTTACTTTCAAAGCAGGGGAGGTCTTCAAACTCCCCCGTAGCTCAAAATCTTTGCTGACTTTGCTGGAAGCCCCCTTGGCCTTCTCTTGTGTAGTTCTCTGGTGGAAAAAGTCAGTTGTTTCTCACAGTTTTCTTGAACAAACTTTAGGTTTTTTGGAGCTCAATAATCTGTCTTCCACTTAGGCAGCTGTGTTGGCTGGAAATCAACTCTTAAGAGATTTTTCTCCTAAGTTATATCAGTTTTTATCAAATTATAAGCCTTTATATTCCAGTATTTAGAATCCTCAGATTTCTTGACTCTCTGGTAGGAGGTTGTTTTTGACCTAAATGAGAATACTAGGGATTCTAAGAGACAGAGGTGAGGAGGGACTCCGAATTACAGCAATGGGGGTAGCCTGAGCAAAGGCACAGAGAAGTAGAATAGATGCTGAGAGTGAGAGCAAGATGTTTAGTTTGAATGAACCAAAGAGTGTTCCAGTGGATTTCATTGTGCTTACTGTGGCTGAGGGAGTTCATTGAGGACCAGTCAAGAGAGAAAGAGGAAGTCTGGTGGAATCTGAAAGATCTGGGCTAAAGAGTTAAATGCCCACTAAGTGACAGGCACTGTGCTAAGTGCTGGGAACAGAAATCCAGAAGAGAAAGACAGTCTAGTTCCTCAAGAAGTTTAGGATCTAAAGAGGAAAGATAACAAACAAAAGGAAATTGAAAAGGGGTGGGATGCCTATGTATCCAGCTTGGGGGGTGCGGGGGAGGGAGGAGCTGATAATGATGGTGGTGGTGGTGTCAAAGTCAAGCTCAGAAGCTAGCAGCAAATAACAAGATAGCTGGGATTCTGAGTCCTTTAAAAGGGATACTACAGAAGGAGTTTGGGGTTTTGTTTTGCTCCACCATTCAACCCTCTAATCAGAGGGGCAGAAGCATTGAGGATACAGATGAGCTGTGAGTACCAAAGCTGAAGCAATCTCCATGACAATGAGTTTCCTAGAGTATATTATATTAGTTTATTCTGGAAAGGGAGGCAGGAGAGGGGGATGGTGATGGTGGTGGTGGTGTGTAATGGAAATGCAAATTTAAAGATCTTCCCTACCCCTAGGCGCTTTGATAGGCTTAAGAGACTCTGAGAACCTTCCTTGATTTGAAAATATACTCTGCCTCCTAATAGGCTGAATGTGGTCACATGGAGCCTGTGGCAGGAGGCTTGGTTTTCCGGTATGCCCACATCTTGGTGCTGTGTGATTGGGCAGTGGGTCAAGAGGTTGGTTATATTCTCTGAGCCAGGAGAGGGCTCACTTTGAAATGAGTCCTATAATTTGACCAGATGAGACTCTGGGCAGCTGTTGAGAGTTGTCTGTCCCGTCCGCGCCGCCCCCCCCCCCCCCTTTGAAAACCCATGTTTCCCTCGCTGGTAACCGTGATTTGGTATTGATATAATGGTTGGACAGTTTGGAAGCCTGCCTGCTTGATCTGTTTCTGTCTTGTAACTTCTGTCTGGATACTCTAAAGTTCAGGGTGCTGACCTTTTCCCCCTGAACTAGGTAAATGATTTATGTTTGATTGATTAAAGTAAGCTTGTTAACCCATTCTGAGTTGCTTTCCTTTAGAAAAGCAGATCTAAGAACCTGTGTTGGCAGTCACCCTGGGGATGTTGGGGTGCTTGCTGCTACATGGTGGCAGCTGCAGGCAAAACAGTTGTCAGTAAAAGCATTTATTGAGGAAATATCTCTTCTCCTGAAATGGGTGATGGTGGAGAAAGTGGCAGAAGGCATTTGGGTTATGTGAGATGAGAAGGAGGAGGGGAGAAGAGGGAGTTCTCAGTGAATGGCCTCTATATTTTCAGTAAAATATGAGAAAAGGTTAGCCCTCAATAAAGGATTTCTTCATTTATTTATTCATTCAATACAAAAAATTAGTGCCCATGTCTTTATGGATCCATGCTTTGCATGTAGGTTGGAAAAGATAACCTCTAAGGGTCTTTCCAACATTGATTCTATGGTGTTAAGAAGCAAACACGACTCAAACACAAATCTTGTTACTCTAAGTCCAGCAGTCTTTTCATTACATATGAGATGCTTCTCTTTATTTCTCATTTAAGTGAAACAATTACACTGAAAGGAAACTAAGGAGCACAAACATTTTATTATTTGGTTCTTCAGGGTAGCTAATATGCTACATTATATGTGATCTAAAGTCACCTCCAAAATTCCATTTCAGGCAGCTAGGTTGCTCCATAGTGCACGGAGCACTGAACCTGTTGTCAGGAAGACTCATCCTGAGTTCAAATATGACCTCAGAGACTTATTAGCTGTGTGACCCTGGGCAAGTCACTTAACCCTAATTGCCTCGGTTTCCTCATCTGTAAAATGAGCTAGAGAAGGAAATGGCAAACCCCTCCAGTAGGTTTGCCTAAAAAATCCCAAATAGGGTTACAGAGAGTCTGACACAAGTGAAAAGTCTTCATTTAATGTCAGCAGAAAATGTCTAGAGCCATGAACATATACACTTCATGTGAAGCTTCAAACATGACTCTCTAACCTCCCTTTTGCCCCCCTGTCCCAGCAGAGATGTTAAAGTATATCACTGTTATTGTCACAGGTGATAGAAACCCTGGAACTTTCTATATTTGCAAATATTTCTATATTTGAACAAATTTATTTATAAAAGATGATTATTCCCCAAAGATATTAATTAGCCATTACATTTTTCTCTCCATGCTGGACATAATTTTTAGCAGTTTTAGTGAAACATGAGCTCAGGCAGCCCCTACACATTTAAAATGAAAGGCATGCTTGTGAGATTTTTTTGCTTTTTTTTTTTTGCTTTTTGAAGGGGGGAAGACAGGGCAATTAGGGTTAAGTCACTTGCCCAAAGTCACACGGCTAGTAACTGTTAAAGTGTCTGACGCCAGTTTTGAACTCAGGTCCTCTTGACTCCAGGGCTGGTGCCCTATTCACTGTGCCATCTAACTGCCCCAAGATGTATTTCAATTATTATTGTAATCTGTTCTTTACCTAATATATAGGTTGTCCCAACAGTCTTAGTGTAGTTTCAAGCACTCTGAAACTGCACTGTGACTTCTGGAATACACTGTATTTACTTCTGTGCATAAAGTATATTTCATTCATACAATAAAGACTCCTTGAGGACAGGGGTCATCTCATTTTTACCTTTCTATTTCTCCTGCCTAGCACAGAGCAGAAGAGAACATATTAACATTTATTTAATTGAACTGAAGGCACTACGCTATGCACTAGAGAAATGATAACAAAATAGTGTTAAATGAATTCATAATCTAGTAATCTTTAATGAATTTAGATGTTAGTAAAAAAAATTATTTTTCTCCTTAAATTGTGCCTTGATAAAAACATGGTAGCTTCAGAAGTAATGATAGTTAAAAATAAAATGAGATAATATAAACATCTGTAAGACATTTAGGGGAAAAGTGGGGCAACTAGGAGGTACCTATTCATTTGACAAGCATTTATTAAGCGCCTTCTATGTGCCAGTTAGACTGCTAGATACTGGGAAAACAAAAATGAAAATGAAACATCTTGCTCTCAAGCAGTTTACATTCTGTTGGGAAAAAAACAAGTGCCCATAGGTTAAACACATTAAAATAACTTTCACAGAAAGCGAAAAACCTGGGATGGATTCACGAATCTTAAATTGCTCCCAGATCTCCCTAGCAGAATAAATCAAGACTTCCTGTATCATAATCTTCTTTAATAATCCTACTATATAATCTAATGATTATGCATCTAACATCAATACTCAAAAGTTAGTCAATAGAAACAAAACATTTTTATTATCTATTTGTTCAAGGCCAGAACCTGTTCTATTGCTCAAATCTCATATTAAAAAAAAATTCATATAGAAATCGGAATATAAAGACGCTCATTTCATTACCAAGCTAGCTGTTCTGCCAACTGACTTGTCTTGTGTGCAGACCCTCCAGGATGGTACAATCCCCTCTCTAAGGCTTATTACCTGGGAGCCCTTGCTTACACACTGAATCTGTGCCAAGTTTCTCACTTTCTCAGAAAATGATTTTAATTTTTGTACTTTACTTATGAGCATATTGACTAGGTGTTTTCTGAGGTCCCTTCCAGTTCTAGATCTAGGATTCAACCATTTCCATTCTACAAACTGTGAATTCTATCCCCTAATTCTCAATCTCAAGTGTTGATTCTCTTTAGTTTTAATCTTCAACTTCTGGATTCACCTTGGTTTACATTTTTCAAAGGTTATTCAAGCTATTCTTATAGGAATAAGTAAGATGTATACTAGGGTGATGAACCTATGGCCTTGAGGCCACATGTGCCCCTCTAGGTCCTCTAGAGCAGCCCTCTGACTGTATCTAAATTTCACCAAGTAAATCCCCTTAATAAAAGGATTTGTTCTGTAAAACTTGGACCCATTCAGAAAGCCGCACCCAAGGATCTAGAAGGCCACATGTGACCTCAAAGCCACACGTTCCCCACCCCTGAATTGTATACTGTAGGAAAGGTTAAAAGAAGTTCTTCCTCTTTCTTCTAAGAAAGACTTCAATTGTCATTTTTTTCAAGCTTCCTCCTATTAAACGAATGCCATCTTCAGTAACAGTCTTCCACATAAAAGAACACTAACCTAGAATACAAAGGTGGATCTACTTTAAAGAGGTCATGCATGGCTTAATTTCCCTGAAGAGAATGAATACTGTTCAAATTCATTTTTCTTTAATTATTTTCTATAATTATTAAAAGAAAATGGTTAGCAGGAAGGTAATAAGCAAGCAATTATCAACTAAAGGGAAAGATGTTTCCAGGATATCAAGGTGAAATGACATAGGGTTATTAAATAATACTTTTGTAATGTTTTATTAATGGAATTCTGTAGCAAAATAACATCCAAGGTTGACATTTAGATTTTTCAACATTATACAAAAAGAGATTTTATTATTCACCGGATTTCACACAATTAGAAGCCTGGTACTAATTGTTCTGGACAATATAAGGCACCAAATTACAGTAAAACTTCAGCCCCCCAAAAGATTCAAATAACACAGTGGAATTTAGAGGAAGAAGTGATGTTATTATAAATAAATAAATCCAACCCTCATCATTTACAGATGTAGAAATTGAGGTCCTCAGAAGTTAAGGGACAGGCAAGGCCATAGAGGTAGTGACAGGTGACAAGAGTCAGATGACCAATAAGTTATAAAGCAACTACTGGGGGTAAGGAAATGGAGAAACAAAGATAAATGTGAACCAGTACCTGCTCTCTCAAGCAGCCTCATTTTATAAGGGGATACAAGTCCATGGATAAATATGTACAAAAAACATCCAAAATAAATACAAGGTGATTTTTGAGTGCTACAGAATCAATGCTTTGAAATTATAGTGCTGGAGAATACTTTTGAGAGTCCACCGGACAGCAAGGAAATCAAATAAGTCAATGCTTAAAGAAACTGATTCATAGGAAGAACAAATATTGAAGCTGAAGCTTAAATACTCTGGCCACATAATGAGAAGACAGGACTCATTGGAAAAGACCTGATGTTGGGAAAGACTGAAGGCAAAAGGAAAAGGGGATGACAGAGAATGAGATGGACAGTGTCATGGAAGCAATAAACATGAATTTGAACAGATCTCAGGAGATGGTGGAGGATAGAAGGGCCTGGTGTGCTAAGGTCCATGGGGCCACAAAGAGCCAGACACAACTGAATGACTAAACAACAAACCCTACCTTACAAATAAGCTGAAAAGCCCCATTATATTGATAATTGCTAGCCTTACAAATAAATTGAATGTGCTTGGAACTTTATGCCTCAGTTTCCCTTAATTTCAAGCACAACACTCTAAATAATTTCTCCAACAGGTATACAGCCTGGAAATTTCAATTCATGTACTAGATAGAATACTAATAAAGAATAAAAAATCTTCAGGTATTAAAATTATACAGGTTAGAAATAGACCTGGAAGAGACCCTAGAGCCCCTTAACCAGTAAAATTCCATACAGTAACTTAACCAGAGAGGTCCAGACCATGTCTCTAGTGTTGCACATTAAGCTGGGTGCACAAAAGGCTAGAGAGTCAAAGAATGTGGGTTTAAATCCTTCCTCAACAATATACTCTCTATAGAGTGACCTAGGGCAAGGCAGTTAAGCTCCTTGGGTTGCATTTGTTCATCTGTGAAATGAGAGGGTTGAACTAGACAGTTTCTTGAAGCTCTAAAGCTGGACCCAATGTACAAGTGCTTGATAAATGCGTCTTGACAAAAAGTAGGAAAGGTTTCACATATAAAACGATAGAGAGATAATTTTTGTAGTAATAAAGAATAGTGTACGGTATATAAATGTAATATCATACTATTATGCCATAAGAAATGGTAAATGATTAATTCAGAGAAACTGGGGAGGATTTATATGAACTGATGCACACTAAAGCCAGAAAAGTAGAACAATTCATTTGGTAACAACAATCATATAAAGATCTGCAAACTAATCAGCACAGGCCAGTCAAGACTACAGAAGATTTAGGGTAAAGCATGGGCCCTGCCTCAGCAGAAAGGTGGCAGACTCATAAAAAGCACAGCCATTTTCAGTCATGTGTATATCTGTTTTATTTAACTACAGCTATTATTTAGAGGTAAGGTAGATCCAGTGGAAAGTGGAAAGTGGTAGTGATCTTTTCCTAAAAAGTACAGTTCAATAAAACTTAAAACTGAACTTAGAATAATGAGATATCTTAAAGAATGTCATTGGGACCTCTGATGGATGCTTTGTTTAACATTTCTATCAAAGACTTAGATGAAACAATACATAAGATTCTCATCAAATGGGCAGATAACACAAAAGCAAATCTAGTAAGATGAAATATAAAAGAGAAATTTAAAATGTTACACATGGATTCAAAATATCAACTTTACATACAAAAGATGGGAAAGTGTGGCTAGACAATAGTGCACAGAGAACCTCATGCTCAAAGAATTTTGTATGGTATGTCCACCAAAAAGCTAATATGATCATAGACCACATTCCAGAAACCCAGAGTCCAAAACTATACAGGTAATAAACTCTGTCATCAAAGCCTATTTTACCTGTGTAACATCTCTTTTTTTTTTTAAACAAATGCTTTATTAACTTCTGTTTTACATTATTCATTTCCGCCAGATTTTGAGTTACAATCATATTCCCCCCCTGTTTTTCCCCTACCCACCCTCCCAGAATAGCAGTCCCGCAAGGTATCGCTTCCTCCATCCTGCTCTCTCCCATATCTTCTCCCATACCCCCTCGACTTTTCCATTAAAACAAGGTGAATCTCTGTGCCCCAATGCCTGCACATCTTATCTCCCAATTACATGCAAAAGAGTATTAATAATAGCATTTATATATATTTGAAACATTTAATTTTAAGACCTCAAATTTCAGATCCATTCCCTTCCTCCCTTGTCACTCATTCCCTCTGGGAAGATAAGTAATTCAGTATATGTTGTACATATTTAGCTATGCAAAACATTACCATAGTAGATATATTGTACAAGGCTGCTGATAATTCCCTCCCACCCCCAACCTGGTCCATTCCCTACTTGATTCTGTCCCTCTTCTATAGTGGGTATTTCCAACCTCCCCTCCCCCCAAGAATGCCCTCCCATCCATCATCCCTCCTCCCATCCCCCTACCCCCTATTCTGCTGCAGGTTGAGATATCCCATTTAGTATGTGAGCCATTCTCTCCCTGAACCAAATTCAATGAGAATGTGGTTTTGCCTTTTTGCCTTCCTGTTCTTCCCCTCCCCTGCAGCTACTTCCCCTTGCCTCTTCTACATGAGACAGTTTACCCTACCCTGTCTCTCCCCATCTCCTCTTGCCACTTTCCTCTCTCACATCATAATTTCATCCCTTGAGTATTCTCCCTTCCCAACAAATTCAACCTGTGCCCTCTATCCATATATAACTGTAAACATATATACACACATTCACATATGTATTCATATGACCATACACCCTTCTTCCATTATTTTCATACTGAGAAATGTTTCATCAG